>CM039515.1:7566275-7588948 GCA_022432975.1 Begonia masoniana
GGATAACAAAATGTCCGTCACAGTTTGGACTCGTTTACTTTTACTTAAAACGTTCTTACATTACGATATAGGTAATTACTCGGAATATAGCGTTATTATTGTCAAAAATTCCCTAAATTTCTTTAAAATCAATAATTGTTAGGACCGTAATAAAGCTTTCATCGTACTTTAAAACGGACCTGAGGACAATTACAAAAAAATGCCAATATATAATAAATTATAATATAGTATATGAATCTAAAATCCGTACATAGCCGGCGTAACATTAACCAAATCAGTAATTTCCCATTTCATCCATAATTATGTACGCTATTAGATGACAAGGTAAATTGGTTCGATAGAACGGGGCTACACTTGAGATCTCTAACCTCTTGGATTGGTGTCACCTGGGTTGCAACCCTAGGTAGATACCAGAGAATTTTTCTTGCCAGCTCTTCATTGGATAAGTTCTAGAAAAATTTTCAAACATAGTAATGTTAATAAAAATATATAACTATGTACTAATAGTTTATTCTTTTTCATGGAGAAAAATTCCTATCGTGTGCACAAACATATCATTTGTTTTCTTTTACTTGAGTTGGTTCTTCATGTGGAATTTAGGTAAATGTAAACTTATCGCATTATCACATTCTTGAATTAATCTCTATTAAAGGTACAAGGAACATGTTAAGTGTCTTGGCATTGTAAGCTTAGTGACGTTGATCATTCTTATCAAAACTTAGATGGCCAATGTTTGGTCTATAGTTCAAGCCCATTTTAATTTAATAGAACATAAGGGTACATTTCAATAATTGTCTCATAATCCAGGATTGCAAAAAAATTCTCATCTAGCTTTTCAAGCTACCATTAATCATATCAGCAAAGTAAGGAGGTTTAGAGATAAAATTGCCCTTAAACATACAAAGTGTTAATAAGTGGAAGCTGGGTTATAACAAATATCATGGCACAAAGTAAGTTAATTATATTGGTTAGGGGCCATGTGGTCGTGTTCAAGTTGTCGGCGTTGACGGCAAGAAGGTGTTGGAGACGACGGTGAAGGGTGGCAATTTGTTCATCGTGCCGAGGTTCTTCGTCGTTTCAAAGATTGCCGACGCTGATGGATTGGAATGGTTCTCCATTATTACAACTCCCAAGTACGTCGTTGTTTCGTAATTTTTCTTCATAACTGTGAATCATTAATACGCTCTGGGTTCTGTGGCTGACTGGTTTGTTTTGGATGTTGCAGTCCAATCTTCACCCACTTGGCAGGAAGCATTGGAGTGTGGAAGGCATTATCGCCGGAGGTGATTCAGGCTGCCTTCAAAGTGGAACCAGAGGTAGAGAAACTCTTCTCCTCCAAGAGGACTGCTGACGCCATTTTCTTTCCTCCACCCAACTAAATATAAGCTTCCAATACCACCATCCTATTCTCATCTCAATAAAAGCCTTCTCTTTTTTTCTTTTTTAGGGTTACAGCAATAAAAGCTTCTGAGACCTGTTACGAAAGTTCCTTTTTAATGGAAATATACGATCGAACAGTCTTTATTATTTTGGTTGAGTAATGATAATTTAGTAGCATCACTGGTTTTACGAGTAAACCTCTTAGTTTGTGTCAACAAAGAGAATTCATTTGAAAAAAGTAAATAACATATAGAAAAAAAAGCTCCGTTAGGTTAATCCTTGCTTATTTTCAATGGCTATAATTAAAATTTTTCTTATGACTAGTGGTCGATCTGTGCACGTACGCGTCTTAATGAACATATTTTGAATGTTGTTTGATAAGATAAAACACAGTGCTTTTATTGATTAATTAGATTGACAATTTTATACAAATAATTAAGTGATTGGAGAATTATATATAGAAGATGAGTAAAAAAAATGTCGTGGCTACGAAACTCTTCTAGAAGATGAATTATTATTCACCATAAATGTGTTTGGATACTCATCATATATTAAGTTATAATTTATTTGACGTACATATAATTGTTTCTCATCTTTATGTAGTAAAGTCAAAAGTGCACTAAATATTACACCTAACAAGAACATTACAAACAGTAATTGTAATGGAAGAAAAATACTTGAACCATGAGATGTATTCAAACCAAATTTGGCTCTTCATAAGGTCTAATCTCCACGTCAACTTTGGCAGAAGAACCATTTAGCCACTGATCGGTTTGTCCCTTATCGCCTACAGACATCCTGTCTAAAATGAAAAATCAGACGACTTCGTATATGATAGTTGGCTTAAATTTTTTAAAAATAATTTATCAGTTAAAGTTAGTCATTTTTGTTAGAATTTTGGAACACTTATATAATTAAGTGAATATATATAGTCATCAAATATATTAAATCAATGTTATGTGATCTATTTTGAAATAAAGAATTTGACTTAAGGACATAATTGTCATGAATATTATTGTGGATACCATATGCAGAATTTCTAATTTGATGAGGGGCCAAATTAGAAATATGCGAAAGGTTGTAACTGTTGAAAATTGCAACGATTACAAAACAGTTATTGGGTTATGGTCCCCATTTGTAGAAAGGAGAATCTCTATTCTGTATCCCCATCAACAGAGAGAATAAGGAACTTAAGAAAATTCTACATTTGGAAGATCAAAGCCAAAGATCATGGCCAAAAATTCAGGTACGCTTCCGCACTCAATTTATGTTTAGATTAAGAACAAGATTTCAGATTTAGTTTCATAAGGAAAAGAGAAACTAGGATTTTTGTCAACAATTTTAAGTTATAAAAAATCTTTCATAAACAACACTAAAACAAATATACTTGGAAAGTTTAACCACCGAAAAAACAATTAAAAATAAATAACCTTGAACCATTAAAACATGCAACACTAACCATGGAGTCAGTCCAATGCTGATGAAGATGTTATGAGAATAGCTTTTGAAAGATCAAGGTTAGTGACCCGATGTTATAAAGTGTTATAACACTTCGTGTGACACCGGTTATAAATACGATATAGGACAATATTAAAAATGCGAAAATTAACGACACAGGAGGTTGTTAACGCAGTTCGGCAATCAACCTACATCTGCGGGGCCACGCCCAGATATGAAAACATTTCACAAGTTCAAACAAGGTTACAAGACACTCGGACTAAAACAAAATAAGACTCCCTCTTATCTTTGATGCCGCTTCCTTCAACCTTCACAAGTGAAACTGTTTTGCGAGCTCCCCTCGACTTTGAAACGATCTCTCCCGAGATCTAGATAACAACAAGATCCCCTTGTTGTTGGTTCCTCCCGAAACCCGTGTTATGGCAAGATCCCCTCGCCCACGATCAAGAACGACAAGCTCCCCTTGTCAATAAATAGAACTCCTCCAGAGTTCCAAGGCAGTCTCCTCTCAAGAATGGATAATAATGAAGATCACAAGAATAAACTCCTATGACACTATCTGTGACGCTTGACAATGTCTTAGGATAGGATTACCCAGAAAAGGCTTCAACAAACCAGTCTTTAACAAGACCGAATCAATAATCACATACACCACACAGAAACGTGGGTGAAAAATAAAAACGCCCAGATGAATAGAGAAATTCCACACTCAAGAATAATGGCGTCGGCACCTTTCAACATAAAAAGAAAAGACTTTTATATCAAGAGCAAGGTGCAGTTCTGTTTCTCTCAGCAATATCTTCTCGAAACAGACTCTTCATTCAAATAATAATATCCCACGAAATCAGCAAAGGATCCGAAAATCACTGCCACACAAATTTAGCGCAGTGACACTTTGAATGACGCTTTAGTAAAGAATCCCAAATAATTAGGGATATGAACCAAGTTTGTTACGATTCCTTTTCCAGCAAATCACATTGAATTGACAAAATATTCTGCCAATATCTTCTCCAATATTGAAGGATAGAATAATATATATTTCAAATAATATAATTTCCAAAAAGATATATAACCAAAAATAATCTTTTGCCAAAAATATAATGCCAACACATCGTTGCATTAACAATCTCCCCATTTGACATTTTTGGCAAAACATAACTCCCCTGAAGGAGAGAATTCGAAACTCCCCTGAATGAGAAATTACTCGTACAATCCGATCAATATAAAGTCATTTCAAATAGTACACCAATATAGGAGATAACCACAACAGTTAAAATATAGGAGATTTCCACAGCATCATAAAAGTAATCAATCTCCAAAACTACTCCCCCTTTTTGCCATAAAAAGACAAACAGGAACCGCCAATTGTCAAGCAAGCATGTGCATAGCATCCAGCAAGAGAGAAATACTGAAAGAAGTCTCATAGAAATGACAAACAAAACATCTAACCAGATTGATCAGGGTAGCAGGATCTTCTATAGTGACATTTGGTGTAACATGTTCAGGAGATGTGGCAATTTGGGAAATAAACCCAAAGATATATCCACAATTAACTTCCAGAATCCCATAAATATATTGTATCTCCCATATTTATATTTGCAGAAATTCCACCAAAAGTTCATAAACATTATGGAAATAAACCATAATCCTTCACAAATTGGAAATAAACTCAAGTTTTTCACAAAAAGGAACGGAATCTTCATAGAAAATCACATGTGTCATGCAGGACGTTGAAGAGCAAGAATAGCAAAGAAATTGCCTGTTTTTTTGTTTTTTTTTTTTTTTTTTTTTTTTGTTTTTTTTTTTTTTTTTTTTGTTTTTTTTTTTTTTGTTTTTTTTTTTTTTTGTTTTTTTTTTTTTTTTTTGTTTTTTTTTTTTTTTGTTTTTTTTTTTTTTGTTTTTTTTTTTTTTGTTTTTTTTTTTTTGTTTTTTTTTTTTTGTTTTTTTTTTTTTTTTTTTGTTTTTTTTTTTTTGTTTTTTTTTTTTTTTGTTTTTTTTTTTTTTTTTTTTTTTGTTTTTTTTTTTTTGTTTTTTTTTTTTTTTGTTTTTTTTTTTTTTTTTTTTTTGTTTTTTTTTTTTTGTTTTTTTTTTTTTTTTTGTTTTTTTTTTTTTTGTTTTTTTTTTTTTTTGTTTTTTTTTTTTTTTGTTTTTTTTTTTTTTGTTTTTTTTTTTTTGTTTTTTTTTTTTTGTTTTTTTTTTTTTTTGTTTTTTTTTTTTTTTTTTTTTGTTTTTTTTTTTTTTTGTTTTTTTTTTTTTTTGTTTTTTTGTTTTTTTTTTTTTTTGTACGAATGCAAAAAAAAATAAAAACAACACTCACAAGTACTTTCTTCAGAGAATGCAAAGGCCCAGAGCTGACCTTAGTTCGCATGTAGACAATGATGAAATGAGATAGCAATTATCAGAAGACCTTATTCCTTCGATGATGCATTTATTTGTATGATCCGAGACAACACATTTGTTGCGAGTGAAATGCACCTTCAGATCTTGATCACACAACTGACTGATACTGATCAGATTCGCTTTCAAACCTTTTACAAGAAGAACATTTTCCAGAGGAGGCAGTCCTGGAACGGCTAGTGTTCCCTTTCCAACGACATTTTCTGTGACGCCGTTTCCAAATGTTACTTTTTCCAGACCTCCTGATGTGATATTCTTTAAGAATCTTACTTCACTTGTCATATGTCTAGAAGATCCACTATCAAAGTACCATGCATCAACAGATGTTGCCTTTGGAGAAGTATGAGCAACATTACACTTACCAATGGTTTTCTTTATCCATTTCTGTTTGGGAAATCTGTATGAAGAGATATATCTAGCAGTACATTTTCTCAAGTCATCAAGATAAGCAAAGCACCTAGGACGAATATGACCTTGATGAAAACAATAATGGCAAATTGGAATAAATTTGTTACCTTTATGCTTGGGAACATGAAGATTGGACTTCATCTGATGACTGTCTTTAGAGTTAGATTTCTGTTCAGTTTTGTTGATGGATATTGCAACTTTCTTCCCTTTATTTTCAGCATCGATGTTTGACACTTTCGGTGACATTGAGCATTCTCCTTTGTAACCAATCCCAGAGGTATCTTCACATGATCTTCTGGCCATTAGAATATCATCAAGAATAGAGGAACCTGGGTTTAGCATTCTAACATTCTTCTTCATGTGATTCAGTTCATTTGACAACCGCTCTATCTCATTCTGGCTTGATTTCAGTTTAGCTTCCAAATCAATAACACAATCTTGAAGACTTCCATTTTCGTTTTTCAGACTTCCAATCTGTCTTTGAAGATGTTGATTTATTTCAACCAATTCTGTCCACTTCTTATTTTCATTGATAAGATCTTCTTTTGTAATTTCTTCTGTATCATCATCGCTATTTTCATATATACTTTCAGAGACATTTTGAGTGACGCTATCAAAACTTGTAGGTTTAGCTTTTGCAACCAGCGCCATATTTCGGTTTGAGATTTCATCTTCTTTTTCTGAATCACTCTCACTCCATGTTGTGTTGAAAGAAGTCTTTTTCTTCTTCAAGGTATTTGCACATTCAGCCTGAATATGTCCATAACCATCACATTCTCTACATTTAATTCCCCTGTTATTCAAGAATTTTTCTGAAGTTTGATTTTCGTCTTTGGACTTCTTAAAACTTGTAGAGTCATTCTTGGTGTTAGTGACATTTTGCTTGACACCACGATTATTTCTTCCAAATTTCTTCAACACTTTACTGAATTTTCTGGATATCAATGCTAAAGATTCTTCCAGATCATCTTCATTGGATTCTTCAGAATTTTGCATCTCTGCTTTTAAAGCCAGGTCTTTCACCCTTTTTGTTTCCACATTTCCATCGAAATTCATCTCAAATGTTTGAAGAGAACCCATCAGCTCCTCTAATTTCATTTTGGTGATATCTTTTGCTTCTTCAATTGCTGTAACTTTATAAGCAAAGCGTTGCGGCAGAGATCTTAGAGTCTTTCTCACAAGTTTCTCTTCAGAAATAGTTTCTCCAAGAGCAAAAGCTTCATTAGCAATGTCACAGAGTCTTGCATTAAATTCGGTAATATTTTCATCATCATGCATCTTCAAGTTCTCAAATTTCGTTGTTAAAAATTGCATTTTTGATAGCTTTACTGCTGAAGTACCTTCATAAGTAATCTGAAGAATATCCCAAGCCTTTTTAGCAGACTCACATGTAGAGATAAGTCTGAATTGAGTTGGATCAACACCATTAAATATAACATTAAGAGCCTTTGAGTTACTATTTGCTAGAACATTTTCAGTGACGGACCAGTTTTCTTCAGGTTTGATAGATGTGACTCCTTCTTTGCTTATAATCATTGGTGGGTCCCAACCTGTTATAATAGATTTCCAGGCTTTTTCATCAACAGCCTTAATAAAAGCTTTCATTCGAGCTTTCCAGTAAGCATAATTGTATCCATTTAGCAAGGGTGGACGCACTGTTGAACCTCCTTCTTTCATAGAGTCCATCGTAGCAAAACCAAGATCAAGTCCCGCGGATCTCGCCTAAGAAACAGAGACGTCCCGCTCTGATACCAATTGAAAGATCAAGGTTAGTGACCCGATGTTATAAAGTGTTATAACACTTCGTGTGACACCGGTTATAAATACGATATAGGACAATATTAAAAATGCGGAAATTAACGACACAGGAGGTTGTTAACGCAGTTCGGCAATCAACCTACATCTGCGGGGCCACGCCCAGATATGAAAACATTTCACAAGTTCAAACAAGGTTACAAGACACTCGGACTAAAACAAAATAAGACTCCCTCTTATCTTTGATGCCGCTTCCTTCAACCTTCACAAGTGAAACTGTTTTGCGAGCTCCCCTCGACTTTGAAACGATCTCTCCCGAGATCTAGATAACAACAAGATCCCCTTGTTGTTGGTTCCTCCCGAAACCCGTGTTATGGCAAGATCCCCTCGCCCACGATCAAGAACGACAAGCTCCCCTTGTCAATAAATAGAACTCCTCCAGAGTTCCAAGGCAGTCTCCTCTCAAGAATGGATAATAATGAAGATCACAAGAATAAACTCCTATGACACTATCTGTGACGCTTGACAATGTCTTAGGATAGGATTACCCAGAAAAGGCTTCAACAAACCAGTCTTTAACAAGACCGAATCAATAATCACATACACCACACAGAAACGTGGGTGAAGAATAAAAACGCCCAGATGAATAGAGAAATTCCACACTCAAGAATAATGGCGTCGGCACCTTTCAACATAAAAAGAAAAGACTTTTATATCAAGAGCAAGGTGCAGTTCTGTTTCTCTCAGCAATATCTTCTCGAAACAGACTCTTCATTCAAATAATAATATCCCACGAAATCAGCAAAGGATCCGAAAATCACTGCCACACAAATTTAGCGCAGTGACACTTTGAATGACGCTTTAGTAAAGAATCCCAAATAATTAGGGATATGAACCAAGTTTGTTACGATTCCTTTTCCAGCAAATCACATTTGAATTAACAAAATATTCTGCCAAATATCTTCTCCAATATTGAAGGATAGAATAATATATATTTCAAAATAATATAATTTCCAAAAAGATATATAACCAAAAATAATCTTTTGCCAAAAATATAATGCCAACACATCGTTGCATTAACAGCTTTCATTGTTGACCCAGAAAGAATAACTTTAACTTTGAGCAAAGCTTCATCCACAAACTGATATTTACAATTTTGTATTAGAATGTAGATTTGAGTTTAAAAATATTCAATCAATATATTTACAAATTTATTCTTCGTGTCTTAATTTCATTATCTTTATAAGTTCAAAGTTTCAGATAAATGTCATAACGGAATTAGAAAGATAGTTTTTTTTTCCACTGTGTCATAGATCAATCTATAGCCCGTAGATTCGTTGCCTCCAAAGTGTGCACAGAACTTTTAAACAAAAGAAAAATTCAATCAATATAAGAGCATATTTCTCATATATATAGGTGTTAAGCATTGAAGTAATCCATGACTGTATCATTAGACCAGTGAAGTGGAGCACTGATCATAATTGCATCATCTACAGTCATTGACGGCGACTATGAGATTTGAAAACAGAATAGAAGAAATATTATGAGATAGGACTTAGGCAGACCTGATCCACTAATGAGACTAACGATAAGTTTTGAAAATGAGTAAAAGAAATTTGATGAGACTTAGAGATCTACCAAAATCAATGGAATCACCCAGCAGCATATTATACCCACTATTTTTAGTTGGTGATGATCAGAAAATAAAACTTCAAGGGACAAGATCATGAACAAAAAAAGCTGGAAATGGAGTTCATTGCATATCTTTCATACCGTCCCATCCTGGGTGGCCATCATTTACGGAATCACTACTCAATATTTCAAGGAAATTGGATATCTCTGCCGTCCTTCTCCCAACCACATTTTCACTACACTCCGTACAGCTCAAAAGTAGAGTAATTATGAGGAAATTGGGACAAGAAATAAAAGTAGGAACAATTTAACATCACCAACCTTCAAAAGCATGTTCGGGTGAATGTAAAAGTTGATTCTTCACGAGAATTCTGAGGTTCTCCTCATTCATTAGATCAGGAGATGCAAGTGTTTTGCCCAATCTCTCCCTGTACTGCTCGATCTTTCGTTTTTCTGCCATTTTGCATACCTAACTAGGCAAGAGCTAGTCTTCTCTCATAAACTCGCACGAGCATATGCTGTAAAGAATCCAATTACAGCATCCTTCTGATTTGCAGAATTTCTGCAAAAAGTTAGAAGACAAAAAGTAAAAAAAGATTCCCCAATTAAAATTATTAACACTCCCTTTTTTTTTTGCAGATGAGAAGACGAGATTCTGAAGAAATACATTTATGGGCATATTAATCTTCCATTTATATAAAATCCACAGAGATTCGGACTTCTAAAAAGGAAAAGCATTTCAGGCTACTGATTATATTGCAGCGAAACAGAAACTCACACAGCTATCAACGCATCAATCATAGCAGAACGCAAAACCCTGACGAGACTACTAAAGCAAAATTACCAATAAACAGAAATCTAGAATCAGAAACTCAAATTTCCACAAGAATCAGGAACAAAGGGAGACTACCCACAAAACCTGGTGAATAAACGCCAGGCCACCCCGGGAGGAGAAATAAAAAAAAAAAAAAAAAAAATACAGAGAGAAAACTGATAAACGACCCTTCAAACTTGTTGAACCATATCACTAAACCGACTTTCTTTCGGTTTTCTTTCTCTCTCAGTACTTTCTTTTTGTAGTTTTTCGGTGTTAGATTAGATATATAAAAGCACCTATCTCTATTGAGATCATTTAAATATACATGATACAATGTCCAACCTATCTTCTTCTTGCTTTCGTCTACACTCCCTAACAAAACTGCAGAAAAAGAGGATACAAAGTGTGGGAGAATTTTTTTTAAAGAGATGCGTAAATGGAGAGAGTAAGGAGAGAGAAAATGGTCTGGATACAAAGAGAGCGACTGAAGGTGCAAAGGAGAGGGGCGGATATGGAGTTTAGTGCACAAAGAAACAAGGATATATTAGTAATGTACAAATATTGAATAAAATAAATCTGTAACGACCCGATTGGTTCCTCCGCCCGAGCCGTGCAGTCCATGCTTCCACAGGGGCCCTGCCACGTGGCAGTCATATAGGCCCACCACGTGTACTCACGATCTTCTCTCACCACCTGATTTAATGAGAGTTTTTGTCTTCCCTGGGATTAGAACCCTGGCTCTCAGGCTTCATAACCAAGGGTTCACCATCCCAGGTACCACTTGAGCCAAGTCCCGAAAATCGAGTCAAAATTTTATCGAAAATTATTTTAAACATCGTTTTAAATCCGGTTTGGGTTAGCAAAGTAGCGCACCGAGCCGAGACAGGTTAGGGGGCGTTACAAAATCAAATTACAACAAATTAAAATTCTTTCTTCCTTTTGTATATAATGTATTTTTTCACGTATAAATTAGGGGTGTGCAAACCGAACCGGAACCGGTGAACCGAACCGGAACCGGTGATTTAGGTTCGGTTTTCACCGGTTTTTAGCATAGGGAAACCGAAGTCCGGTTTGGCATTCCTCAAAACCGGCCACTTCGGTTCGGTTTTCGGTTTGGCTTGGTGAAACCGAGCAAAACCGAAACCGAACCGCTGTGATTAAAATCATAAAATGAGGATGAAGAAGAGTGAAGAGCGAACTGCGAACTGCGAAGCCGAAACGAACTGCGAAGGCCGAAGAGTAAGACCTAGATCCCGATTCTTCAACTGCGAGTCTGCGACTGCGACGGCGAGGCGACGACTCTACTCTCAGTCTCTGCTATCGAGTATCGAGTATCGACGACGAGTCGACAGAGAGCACCGACGAGGCGACGACACACGATCAGGCAACCGATAACCGGGTATGTGCTATGCTTTGCATTATTTAGCTCGTTTTTGTGTTTGACAGAGAGCAATTATTTGTGTTTGCATTATGGAAGGTATTACATTTACAGATGACTTATATATTTCGTTGATTTTGGGGTTTGATAGAAATAGAGATCGATGAAGTAAAAGTTCGGGATTTTCTTTTGTGAATAAGGTGATTCCAGAGAACCCAAAAGGAAACAGAACTTGGTCTTTTGATGAAGAAAGCATATTGCTCTCTGTGGTTTGTTCACAGAGAGCAATTTTGCTCTCTGTAATAAGACCACAGAGAGCAAAATTGCTCTCTGTCGTTTGTTCACAGAGAGCAATTTGCTCTCTGTAATAAAACCACAGAGAGCAAAATTGCTCTCTGATAGTTTTGTATACCGAATCGGTGACTTGTGGTGTTTCCAGGTCGGAG
Organism: Begonia masoniana; assembly: GCA_022432975.1. Classification (NCBI taxonomy): domain Eukaryota; kingdom Viridiplantae; phylum Streptophyta; class Magnoliopsida; order Cucurbitales; family Begoniaceae; genus Begonia; species Begonia masoniana. The sequence continues at coordinate 7,577,947 of CM039515.1, forward strand.
ACCTGTGGTTTTACTTGTTTTCTTTTGTGGTTTGCTGGTTGTTTTTCGTCTGTTGGTGCTACTTTGTTTCTGAGCACTACTCTGGTTATTTTGAATACAGTAACATAGTGGATAGAGAGTGATTTTGCTCTTAATAGATCCTGGATTTATACTGTATTCATCATTTATCATTTGTTAGTGTGATATATTCATCTTTTCTTGTTTGATGTTCCCCTTTTGTTTGTCATCTTCAAACAGGCAAGAAGCAGTACGAGGTCGTAGAGGTCCTCCACCAGTAGATGTGCGACCTTACGCAATTACCAAGGCAAGCTTAAAACTGTAGATGTTTTTATATATGAGAACCTAATTTTCTATGAAATCCCTGCTTCAAGAGGATTGCCAGATCCGACAAGAGATGATTTAGTTCATATGTTTCTTGTAAAACCGAAACCGAACCGAAACTTTAGGTTCGGTTTAGGTTCGGTTTTGGTGTGCCCCAAAACCGGTTTCGGTTCGGCAAATCCAAAACCGAAACCGATCGGTTCGGTTTTGATCCTCCCCAAAACCGAACCGAAACCGGTTTTGCACACCCCTAGTATAAATAACCTGAATTTGATAGATGTAAACATATATAACTCTCAATTCTCCCAACTCTTTCAACATCTCTTACTTTTACTCTCTCGGATCACTCCACTCTCTCAAAATTCGACTCTCTCTACTCTCTAGTTTTAATATTTAAAATGTGATATTGTGCAAAATAAGTACTACTTTCTAAATATTAGGTAGTAAATTAGTTTTTGTTGTTTGATATTAATTTGTTATTTGATTATGGATAATAGAGAATCTTACTCATGATAAAATTAATGTTATAGAACCGGTTGATTCTCTGAATCCATCTAATTTCAGTATATATACACAATCATCATCTACTAATATTAATAATAAAGAATTCGAAGTTTGGAAATTTTTTGAGAGAATTGATGTTACACTAGAAAAAATATTAAATTTAAGAAATATTTTCAAAATTATGGAGGTAGAATGTGTTTAACTTTCGATATGTGGACGTGAAAAAATCAAATGGGTTATTTTGTTTGGCTGCACATTATATTGATGAAAAGTAAAATTTACCACAAACTCAACCTTTAAACTGTTGAACTTAGTTTTTGAATATAAAAAAATTATAAATTTATATTGTTTGAAATTATAAAATATTTCACGGCAACTTAATATTATTATGTGTTGGAGATTTATTACGTTCTATTTCAGTTTAACTTTTCCTTAATTCCTCTTTTCTTTAAGCCGTGAAACTAGACAACAAGAACAGAAAAATAGCATACAATCAACACAACGAATTTTACCGTGGTTCACCAAAAATGGCTACATCCACGTTGAGCTCCACAGAAGAAGCTCGTGCACTATGAGATGGTGATTGTACAAGAAACAAACACAGAAGAACAATAACGACAAGAATCACAAAACCTAACCGATTGCTCGAACTTAACCTGGTTCAAGTCCTAGAGAACTCCCTGCATCTAGCAATCAAGACGATCGCCCACCGGATCCAAGGCTCGCCGCTCTCCTTCCGTTGCCGTCGTATGTGAAACCAAGGGAAACCGAGAGCAAAAACTGCTCTCCTCTCCGTTGCCATAGCTCTCCCTCTTACCTTTCTGTTTCTATTCTGTAATTATGAAATTGCTCTCTGGAGTCTGCCCTCGCCTCCTCTATATATTTCTATTCTATTATTCAACATATTTCTATTACAAAATATTAATAACAAATAGATGGGCTTGGGCTTTACAAATATTGGGCTTCACACAACAATCTCCACCTTGAAGACCAACCTAACCCACTAACCGTCAACTCATAGTACACGAACCCCTACAACTGCTTCGCAGCTCAGACCGATGAAGGCCAGTTAAAAAATAACAAATTCAAGCAATGCTTGAACTTGGTATTTGAAACAATCTTTATGCCCATGTCTGCAGGATTGTCCTCCGTAGGTACCTTCAACAAATTCACAACATTAGTAGAAATAAAATCTTTAATAAAATGATATCTAACATTAATATGTTTAGTTCTTTCATATATACAGGATTCCTACTAAGATGTATTGCACTCTGATTATCACAATAAATAACAGAAATAAAGTTTAGCAACTTAGCTTCCTTTAGTAGACTTTGCAACCACACAGCTTCCTTCATAGCATCTGCAATCGCTATATACTCCGTCTCCGTAGTGGACAACGCTACCATGGGTTGTAATTGTGACTTCTACACAATACAATTCCTTCCCAACGTGAAACAGTAAGCTGTAGTTGAACTCCCCTCATCCCTGTTACCTGTAAAATCAACATCTACAAATCCCACAAGATCAAATGCAACATTTCTATTACCATAGCACAAACCAACATCTATTGTACTATTTATGTATGCTACAACCCACTTCAAGGCTACCCAATGATCATACCCAGGATTTGACATAAACCTACTCAATAAAGATATAGCAAATGACAAATCTGGCCTAGTACTGATCATAGCATACATGACTGACCCTATGACATTAGAGTAAGAAATATTCTCCATCTTAATCAGCTCTCAAGTCTTGTTGACATCTAAGGAATTCATCTCCTCCTTCATGGCACCCAGCCATTTGTCAGAATCAGTAGAACTAATAGCTTCCTGATAGCTATTTGGTTCACTTTGTCTGACTTCCAAAGAAGCAACAAGAGCTGCATATACAAGCTCAACATAAGAGAACCTACGGTTAGGAATAACCTCTCTCCTACTCCTATCACGGGTGAGCTGATAGTTAGACAGATCTTCATGGACCGATCTAGTCAACTGCTTAGCCTCAACTGAAGAATCATTTTCAGCTTTATCTCAAGTTTGATCCTCAACTTGATCCTCAACGCCTATACCAGGCTCATCAGAGCCACCCATATGCTCCACCTCAAACTGCATATTCTGATGCACTTGAGTGGTCTCACTAGACTCTTCACTAGAGTTAGTAGGAGTCTTACAAAGGAAAGAGTTCTCATCAAATATGACATCTTTACTCACAATGATCTTAATCCCTCTAGATTCCTTGTCCTTTCCAAACATCTTCTGTTTGCTAAATGAGTCAAGTCCCCCTTGACTCATATGTTCTAATCTCATATGTCATTTCTCAGTAGCAACAAGACTAGGATTAACTGACACCGTATTCAAAGAACTAGACTTACATGAGCCATCAAGAATATATAACCCGCCAACTTTTCTACCAGTCAGAACAATTTTCTCATTCTTGACGACTTGCATACTCTCATTGCTAGTCCTACTCTCACATCCCAAATCATCTAAGGCACCTAGGGAAATCAAATTTCTCTTAAGTCTAGGTATATACCTCACCTTAGTCAACTTGATTCTTTTTCCAGAATCCAAGTCCAGAATGACACTGCCCATACCGACAACATCACAAGTGTCGTCATTTCCCATGAACACCGTCTCATTCATAACTTCCTGGAAATCGACAAAACAGTCCTTTTGAGGACTCATGTGAAAGCTACACCCGGAGTCAAGCACCCAAGTATCAGGGCACTTTAAATCAATGACATTAAACACCTCAAATGGGTCATCCTGATTATCTTTACAGACAAGGTTTGATTCATTATTCTCCGATTTATTTTTCCTAATCCAATCGAAGCAATTCTTCTTCAAGTGACCAATCTTGCCACAGTGGAAACACTTCCTAAACTCATTCTTACCATTGTCAACATTTTCAATTTTAGACTCATTCCCTTTATTCTTCTTTTTGAACCTATTTGTGGCATTATTATTACTTTGTTCGGGTCTATTCTTCACAAAGAGATTCAAACTAGATCTCTTTTGTTCCAATAGTTCTAATTCTCTGGTTTTTAAACCAAATGAAATTAACTCTACACTTGGAACGATACCTGAATACTGATAAGCATCTTTGACAACCTGGTAGGACTCAGGAATAGAATTTAATGAAATCATAGACTTAGTAGTTTCATCTAAAGCCTGATCAGTATCTTTTAGTCTAAGTGTCAATTTTAGAAACTCATTTAAATTATCATCTATTGACTTAGCAATATTCATTTTCCAAGAAAATAGTGAACTTTTAAAGAAAGCAAGATTAGGGGTAGATTGCACGGTAAAAATTGACTCAAGTTTACCCCATACCTCTAATGGAGTCTCAGCTCCATCAATTTTTCTCAAAACATTATCCGAGAGATTCAAAATCAAGAAGTTTAAAGTCTCTTCGTCTATCTCCTCCTTTCTTTTTTTCTGCTCAACAGACCATTTATCTTGGTCTTTCTCTAGAGTAATGACGACTTTATTGTGTGAAAGAAGAGCCTTAATTTTCCTCTTCCACACACCAAAATCAACCTTGCCATCATACACAGAAATTTCTAACCTTGTGGAAGACATCCTCTTACCCCTCCCCCCTATTTTCTATTCTCACCTTCTCTGGAACTCTTCTCCCAGAACAACTACACACACAGTTACCAATTAACCTGTGAATTAAACCACACAGCAGGAACCAAAAAATTCAAAAATGCTAACATGTAGGATATTCAATCTTAAAAGCAGAAAGAAAAACAACTAAAAAATTATATACCGAAGCCTTCTGCCAAATAACAGTCTCAAGAAAAACAATCTCAAGAACAAACAGAAACAAAATGAACAATTCGGTCAGCAGATATAATTCTTGACAGAACGAATCAAGAAATGCAACAAACTTAATTATTGACAGAAATAATCAAGAAACGCAGAAGCAGAACTGATCAAGCTCTGATACCACTGTTGTAGATTTATTACGTTCTATTTTAGTTTAACTTTTCCTTAATTCCTCTTTTCTTTAAGCCGTGAATCCAGACAACAAGAACAGAAAAATAGCACACAATCAACACAACGAATTTTACCGTGGTTCACCAAAAATGGCTACATCCACGTTGAGCTCCACAGGAGAAGCTCGTGCACTATGAGATGATGATTGTACAAGAAATAAACACAGAAGAACAATAACGACAAGAATCACAAAACCTAACCGATTGCTCGAACTCAACCTGGTTCGAGCCCTAGAGAACTCCCTGCCTCTAGCAATCAAGACGATCGCCCACCGGATCCAAGGCTCGCCGTTCTCCTTCCGTCGCCGTCGTTTGTGAAACCAAGGGAAACCGAAAGCAAAAACCGCTCTCCTCTCCGTCGTCCTAGCTCTCCCTCTTACCTTTCTGTTTCTATTCTGTAATTATGAAATTGCTCTCTGGAGTCTGCCCTCGCCCCCTCTCTATATTTCTATTCTATTATTCAACATATTTCTATTACAAAATATTAATAACAAATAGATGGGCTTGGGCTTTATAAATATTGGGCTTCACACAACAGTATGTTTGTTGTAATTGGTTGTATCCAGAAGTGGTAATAAAAGCTTTTGATTCTTCTACAATTTTTTTTTTTTTTTTGCATGATATATATTCCAAATGTTTGTGTGCAAACCTGATATGCAGCGGCCTGGCACCGCCTGATATCCATACAAGATCTTATTTTATTCGCATCGAAATGTCCATGGCAATAAAAATGTCACGTTACACCAACCCTTTATGGACGGTAAGAAGAATTAGACAAATAATTAGCATAATCTGTATCATTATCACGTCCTAATTGCTGAACAAATCATAACTTGTTATCTTAAATTATATATTAGACATGTCACATGTGTATTTACGAGAAGATGTTTTTGTCACTTGCAAATAAGTAAATAAATTGAAAGAGATTTAAAATTTGGTGACGTGGAGCATAATGATTCGTGGGGGCGGTTTCTTTTCCCAACTTTAATATACCTGCTTATCTGGCAAACTATTAAATCCCGTTTAACCGCAGATTAGATTATTCTAATTAATCAATCTTTATCCTCTTTAATCTTTATCTGTAATTTTAATTTATTTGCTATTTATTTTCCTATAAATAGGCGGCCCAGGCATCGCTTTTTCTCAATCCAAACCAAAAGCTGTGACTTTCTAGTTTCTTCATCCTTGCGATCCTTGCTTTTTGGCTCCTGAGAATTTAGTAGAAAGCGCGAGGATAAAAAACACTAGAGAGAATTGAGATGGAGATTGATCTTACTCCTCGATTGGCTAAGGAGGTTTATGGAGGCAGTGGTGGATCCTATCATTCTTGGTGTCCATCTGAGCTTCCCATGCTCCGCGAAGGCAATATTGGCGCCGCCAAGCTTGCGCTTGAGAAGAATGGCTTTGCTCTTCCTCGCTATTCAGATTCTTCCAAGGTCGCTTACGTTCTACAAGGTTAGATAGCTTTTTCTCTTTTTTTTTTTTTATGTTAATTTCTCTGTTTTTATTTTCATGTTTTGTACGCTAAGGCATTTTTTTTTTTCTTCTGATCGGAGTCTCACGGCGTCATGATCGTCATCTCTTTTTTTTTCCCGCTTTCGATTCCTTTTCAGCATTGACGGATACAGATTTTGTTTTTGTGTTATTGGAATTCGTTGATTAATTTTTGTATTTTTTAATCTGGAAGGCTACCGTTAAATATTGGGATCTTTTAGCGACTTTTTGAAGCGATGAATGTATATTCAGAACTTTCAATTCACGCGAAAAATTCAGAAGTTTGTAAAAGTCTAATTGATGTTTCTTTTGCAGATTGCATGTTTGATTAAAGATTTTTAACTCGCTGATGGTACTAAGAAATATACGTATAATTGTTTTCACTGGCATAGCTCTCAATATACTTCTCTTTTTTTTATTAGACTTAGTATTTTTATTGATCTTTTTAACCATGAAAGCTGGTTTACAGCGATGCATGATTGTTGTGAGATTTAATTGACGTTTGTAGCTAAATTGTTAGGATTGTTGTCTAGCGTTTAATTTCCATTAAAAAGGGTAAGGAGATGGAATCAGCGTAATTGCTGCAGCTCATGTTTGGTAGAATCACTCGCAATTGTACATGGTATTAACAAATAAATTGTTTTGCCTTTTGATATTGAAGGATGTGGAGTAGCCGGAATTATACTGCCAGAATCAGAAGAGAAGGTCATTGCGATCGAGAAGGGCGACGCAATTGCGCTTCCTTTTGGAGTGGTGACATGGTGGTACAACAAGGAGGACACCGAGCTGGTCGTCCTTTTCTTGGGCGATACCTCAAAGGCTCACAAAGCTGGTGAATTTACCGACTTTTTCCTAGCAGGCACTAATGGAATCTTCACTGGCTTCTCGACCGAATTCGTTGGTCGAGCCTGGGATTTAGAAGAGGACGCAGTGAAGACGCTGGTGGGCAATCAATCGGGCAAAGGCATAGTTCAGCTTGAAGAAGGGGTTGAACTGCCAGAGCCAAAGGAGGGACACAGAGAGGGCATGGCTCTGAACTGCGAGAAGGCTCCGTTAGACGTCGACATCAAGGGTGGAGGGAGAGTGGTTGTTTTGAACACTAAAAACCTTCCTCTTGTGGGTGAGGTTGGGCTTGGAGCTGATCTAGTGAGACTGGACGGGAGTGCGATGTGCTCTCCTGGATTTTCCTGCGATTCTGCATTGCAGGTTACTTATATTGTTAGGGGCAGTGGTCGTGTTCAAGTTGTCGGCGTTGACGGCAAGAAGGTGTTGGAGACAACGGTGAAGGGTGGAAATTTGTTTATCGTGCCGAGGTTCTTCGTCGTTTCAAAGATTGCCGACTCTGATGGATTGGAATGGTTCTCCATTATTACAACTCCCAAGTACGTCGTTGTTTCGTATTTTTTCTTCATAACTGTGAATCATTAATATGCTCTGGGTGTTCTGTTGCTGACTGGTTTGTTTTGGATTTTGCAGTCCAATCTTCACCCACTTGGCAGGAAGCATTGGAGTGTGGAAGGCATTATCGCCGGAGGTGATTCAGGCTGCCTTCAAAGTGGAACCAGAGCTAGAGAAACTCTTCTCCTCCAAGAGGACTGCTGACGCCATTTTCTTCCCTCCACCCAACTAATTACAAGAAGTCATTACTATCTTCTGACCTCTATTCACTTCTCTTTTTTTTTTTTTGGGAAACAACAATAAAAGCTTTTGAGAATCTGCTCCTGTTATGAGAGTTCCTTTTTAATGGAAACACACGATTCCATATTCTTATTTGATTTGACTTTTTCACTTTATTACGATATATGATCATCTCTTAGCTAGCGGTTATGATATCAATAATGCTAGTAAATTTGGTGTTCAATCACGACGCATAGAGACTCCATTTACAAAAAGGAATCCAATTACCATAACTAGCCATTCTGGAGGTGCCAGCATTGAAATCAGATTTGTCCATGAATAAAGAAGAATATTAAAAGTAGAGCGCATTATCTTTATCCAAATAGCTCATCAGTTAAATCAAGAATGTTTTGGCCACTTGGCCAAATCTAGGTGATGAATATAAGTAGAAAATCATCACCGAATTGATTAATCACAATATTGCCATTGCTAGGATCAGATATCTACGACTTTGCTCTTGGTCTCTCTTCAAAAGTCTTTATATTCGTACTCATCGAATTTTGCCAGCAATGTAAGAATTGATATTTTTAACTACTCTTGTCTCGTACTCTCGTAAAAGTGGGCTATCACAGTCATCCCGAGAGGCCAAAAGTCATCTTTTTCCATAAGTTTGGTTATAATAATATTTGTAAAAATAAGATATCTACCAATAGTATCATAGTTTGCTTTGAAAATAGCCTCGCGTAACTTTGTTGTAAGGTTTCTCCCTCAAATGTCTTGTATTAATTGAAGATGAAATTTGAATCACATACTTCAATTTTTCTAAATCGATATTAAGATGTGATAATTTACCTCCTCTTCGACCGCATGATCTCGTAAGAATAAGTTACTATTATTTGACAAAAATTTGGTTTACTATGAAGATGACAAAAAAATGTTGATTTGGATGGGACGTGTCTGTAATTATTTGATAACAAGTAATTTCAAATTTATCTTTTAATTTTATATTTTAATCTTACCCAACAACTCGTGGCTTATTAATTGATATTATATTATTTTATCAATTTATAATTTATTATAAATATTATAAAAATTAATGAAGACCAAGGATCCCTACTGGGGCTTACTTCAATCATCTTAGTTTCAATACATTGGTTTAATCTCAACAATTAAGATTTTAATTAATGATTTTTTTAATTTAAACTCCAAAGTTTAGGTTTTTTTTTTTAAAAAAAAAAAAACTTCAAAATTTACTCCTCATTGAAAAAAAATCTCAAATTATTAAAAATATGCAATTTGAATCTTATGGTCCAGACTAGACACCAGCCTCCTTTTTTTTTCAATTAATTTTAAAAAAATATCAAACGATATTCAATTTATTTAAAAATTTTACTACATTTAATCACATTATGGAATATAATTTAAAAATTTTATTGATTGTCTAACACTTATACAATTTATTATAATTTTAGTTAAGTATTTTATAAAATAATTATAATAAATCATACAAGTGTTAAAAAATCACGAAAATTCTCAGATTATCTTCCCATGTGGTGACATGTGTTAAAAATTTCAAGTAAATTGAATATCATTGTTTTGCAAATTTAATATTATAAAGTAAATATATGTTATTTTTCTCATTACTCGTGAACCCTCTTTTCGTTTGGTACGTGAAAAGACGAACAAAATCATGTTCGTCTTCCTCTTCGATGAATTCTACAGTCAACTTCAGCAACCAAACTATAGAGTTTCTGCTGTACTTCAGACTCACCCAGTTCCGTTTAGTTCGGTCTCTTCGTCACGGCAAACTCTGTAGAGATACAAATTTCGATGAACGACCGGTTAAACACCTTCGAAAGGCCATTCCTTTCCTCACTGATCTCAAACAAATTCAAGGCCCAGACGAGGCTTTATCTCTCTTTCAAGAGTATCGCCAAAAGGGTTTTTCACACGATTATCCTTCCTACTCGGCGCTGATTTACAGGTTAGCTCGCTCTCGTAAATTTGAAGACGTTGAATCACTTCTTGGTCAGATTCTAGACAGAAACATCCACTGTAAAGAATCACTTTTCATGGCATTGATGCAACATTATGGGAAGTTCAATTTGGTTGAGAAGGCAATTGAGCTTTTTCATCGGATTCCATCTTTTAATTGCTCTCGCACCCTACAGTCCTTCAATACGTTACTTGACATTCTGGTTGATAATGATCGAGCGAGTGATGCGAATAACTTCTTCGGTCAGTGTCGTAAAATGGGTTTTCGTCCAAATTGTGTTTCATTTAATATAATCATCAAAGGTCATCTAAAAAGAGGAGAATGGGAAATAGCATGCAATGTGTTCGAAGAAATGCTTGACCGAGAAGTGCAGCCTACTGTAGTAACATATAATAGTCTTTTGGGTTTTTTGTGTAAAAGGGGTGATTTTGATTCAGCACAGGCTCTGTTTGACGACATGATCAAGAAGAAAAAGTATCCAAATGCGGTAACGTACGCCTTATTGATGGAATGTTTATGTTCTTCAGGTAAGTACAAGGAAGCAAAAAACTTGATGTTTGATATGGAGTATAGAGGGTGTAAAGCACAGCTTTTGAATTATGGTGTTTTGATGAGTGATCTCGGAAAGAAAGGAAAAATCGAAGAGGCGAAATCTTTACTCAGTGAGATGAAGAAAAGACGATATAAGCCTGATGTAGTGACTTATAACATTCTTATAAATTGTCTTTGCAGAGAAGGTAGAGCTGAAGATGCTTATAAGTTTTTGATCGATATGCAAATTGCAGGTTGTGAGCCAAATGCAGCTTCATATCGCATAATGCTTGATGGGTTTTGTCGAATTAAGGATTTTAGTTCGGGTTTGAAGATTTTGAACGCCATGTTGGCGAGTAACCATTGGCCGAGGGAGCAGTCATTTGTTTGTTTGGCTTTAGGCCTTCTGATGAGTGGTGACATTGATAAAGCTTGCTTTGTGTTGGAAGAGATGGAAAGGAGGGAGATGAGATTGGATAGTGAAGCTTGGGAGACTTTAATGGAAGGTGTTTCTGTTGGTGTTTTTTTTTTTTTTT
>CM039515.1:7589048-7623647 GCA_022432975.1 Begonia masoniana
GCTACAGTTCTCAACATCTCAAGTTGCGATCCTTGATATATTTTTGTTACAACAATAGAGTTTTGTTTGGCGTCGCATTTCAAACGGCACGAGGCTTGACCTTGGCCAAATGATGAGAGAGAGTTGTTTTATGCAATTCAGTCACATTCTATAATTTATTTGTTGAGCGAGGAAAATGTTCAATTGGAGGTGTTGCTAGTCAGACCATGTTGCCACGCGGATATCCACACATGGAACGTTTTAACGACCTTTTCATTTTTTCTTTGTCATTTATCGTGGCCGCTCACTATTCAAGCACTTTGATATTAGATATAGTAACATATGTACGTATGATGATGCACTTTAGGCCTCTAAAATTCATTTTGCTTTAAATGTCATAAACGTGGATGCACAGTCGTACATAATATATAGGATAAAGTCAAACAAAATATGTTTTAAAATATGGAACGTTTAAATGGAAGCGGAATAGTGTTCATAATAAATTAGCATCTTGCAGGCATGGAAATACCAATTCATCACTAAAATTGGGATTAATTACATTTACACTATAAAAAAAAAGGAACAGTTGCATTTGTGATCATCCATACCAATCCACGCACCTCTTTCTTGGCTCTTGCTTTGTTTTATTCATCCATCAACCAAGCACCCTCTTCTTGACTCTTGTTTGTTTTTTCTTTATATTTGAATATTCCCTGCATTAACTGCTGAACCCAATTTGACACTTTAAATGTTTTAATTCTTCTTCCCTTTATTTTGTATGACTACTGGAAAGGGATAAAACAAAATCTTTTTAATTTTTTTTTTTTTTTTTTCTGATAAAAACCGTCGCCCGGACGACTTCTCTCCGGAGTTTCTCCTGCAATGTTGTCGTGTCGGCTGTAGGAAACTCTGGTTTTTACGACTCTAAAGTAATGTAATGTGTGCAGTAATCTTCTGTTTTCTGCTTCCTAGTAATAATCGTCGTCTTCAGCACCCTCTAAACCGCCATATGAGCTTTTCAGGTAGTTTTTAGTGATCGAACAAAGTAACTTTTTGAGCTTTTCATGGAGTTAATTTTACTGCACAAAGTAGATGTAGATTAACCTTTGAAAGTTCATCGCTATAAATTTGCAGTGTTCATTGCTTATGGTATTTTAAATTATTTTTTTATTCCTTTGGTTTCAGTTCAATTCCTGAGGATGGAGGGAGAAGAGCCTAGCCAGAATCAGAGGTGAAGGCCAAAGCAGAGCTGAAGAGGCTCAAAAGAAACTGCAAGCAGAGGCCAAAATGCTGACAAGGAAGGAAAAGCTAGAGCAGCCATGAAAGAAGAGAGACGAGAGGAAGAAGACGCGTCATCATCAAGGCCTTCCGTTGAAGCCCTCTTAGCCAAAGCAAAGAACTTGAGCTCGGGGCTGTCGTGGGTGAAGCCAAGTGAGACAGAGCAGGAATCACCCAAGGTGCAGCTTGCGACGGTGATTGGGCTGACCAAGGCTCGAACATTGCCACCCAGAAAAGATGGCCAAGGATTGAACCTGAGTTTTGAGTTTGAAAATTTACAGCCCAAGGCTCGTTCGAGTTCAATTTTGGGTTGGAAAACGATGGTATGCTAAAAGTGTTCAATTAGAGAACCAAACCAACCCAAGTTCTACATCGATGTAGTGATCCCCTATAGGGGTGAGCAAGAACGGATCAAAACCGAGAATCGGACCAGAACCGAGCTTTTTGGTCCGGTTCTGGTCGCTTTTGAGGTAAAACAAATAGAATCTCGGTTCTGTCATTTTCAGAACTGAAATTCTTGGTTCGGTTCTCGGTTATATGGGGACAGTACCTGTAGAATCGACCCGGACCGAGCATAAAACTAGGGCTCTCTTCTCTTCTCTTCGACAGACAGACGCACCTCCTCTTCTCCTCTCTCTCGACTTCGACAGAGGGCTCTTCTGTTGCTGATTCAGTCGCTGCCATGTAGTTCGGCAACGAAGCTCCGAAGTTGTTCAACAGTGCTTGTGCTACTTCCTCCTCCTCTGCTTTGATTCTGCATGCTGTAGTAATAATTGGACTTGAGGCTTGGTGTTTGGGAGGTTGGGAAGGGTTTTTCTTCTCTGATGCAGCGGAGGCTAGCGGATCGAACGAGTAGAGGTCTGGTTTTGGACGGAGATAGAGTGAAAGAGGAATAGTTGTGGGGGTGAGGTTTTGTAGGATCTGTGGTGGACTGGAGAAGAAATAGAGTGCGGATTAGATCTTTGTTGAAGATTGTGTTGATTTTGTGGTGCTCTTTGGAAATTAGGCACCAAGTATGTGTACGGAAGAGAAGTGTCGATTTCGACTGTTTTGATGGAATCAGCTCTCTGGTCAGTTGAAGCTCTTCCCCTGCTCTCCCATGGCTTCCTTCTCATTAATTGATCTTGCCACTTTGGTCTGTCGTCTAGCTCACATTCGCTTCCCATTGATGGATTTCTCGAATCACTCATAATCTTCCCCAAAATCAGAACTAATCAATAAATCGAAGAAGAAGAAGAAGGGGAGAAAAATAGAGAGGGAGAGAGACAAAAGAAGCAATCCAACCTGCTGAGAAAAAGCTTGCGACAAGGATCGATCACGGTTAATGGCGATTTGATCTCTCCTCTGTTGCAACATTGCTTTAACTTCGATTGTGTGAGAACGCTCATCCCAATCATCAGGTATTGTACTTATACTGGAACGAAGTATGTTTTCTATCGCTAATTTTGATATAAGTTCATCAGTTGGTTCTATTTTAATTTTTGTTAATAAACCTTGTCCTTCCCCGTTCAGTAAAGAAAGGGAAATGGAGATTTTTAGGTTTCAAAAGTAGGGAAAACTGGAAATCTGGAACCTCTCGGTTTTGAATCTGAAAGATTTCAATGAAAAAATATCACGTTTCTTGCTTGAATTGTGAAAAAAATAGAATCTCCATTTTCAAACCATACTCGTTTCCGATTTTAATCGTGCAAATATAACATTTCTGATTGTTGGGTTTTTGTCTGATCAATGGTTGATGAAAAAATTAAGTATTGTTTAAAAAAAAAAAAATCTTCTTTGGGAGGACCAGAACCGGACTAGAACCGAGTCCAGAATTCTGGTCTAGTTCTGGTCCGGTTCTGGGAAAAACTTTATGCTTGTTGGTGCAAAAAATTAAAAATCGAATTTAATGGTCCGGTCTTAATTTTTTCAAAAACCGGACCACGATCACCCCTAGCCCTAGCCGCCTTTACCTCTGTCAACCCTTTTTCTCATCTTCTCCTGCTCCACCTTAGTGCTCATGAAAATCTAACCTCGACAAGATCTTTTTAATGTATAGAGGGCAATAGTAAATTCGATTCACGAAATGTATGGAAGAAAGGCATTTCAGCTGCTGAAGGAGCTTTCAACTAGCGAGAAGGGGCAGTTGAAGCTCTTCAATGTAAGTCCAAACACTTAATTTTCTCAACACCAGATATTGTGCAAAGGTTTGTGCATGATTTTGATTGATTTTATGCAATTATAGACTTATTGGGAGTTCGATTGGTGTTCTTATGCTTAATTTTCTTATAATTGGATAAATTGTTTTGGCTAAAGGATGCACTGATGCTCATTTTTTTCGCAAAGATTGTGGAAAATAAGTACACTAATGCTTGGTTAACTAACTGAGATGCTTTTTCTCGCTGGATAGCTAGAGAGTTCCACCATACGCAGTATATGAGAGTTTTTCTTCCTTGTGATGTCTGCTAACTTCTTCTGGTAATGGGTTTGGGGTGGTCTAGTTTTTGTTGGGTGATTAGTCTTTTGTTGGAATTGGAAGGTTTTGGTGATGCGGAAAAGAACAGGGTGAGCAAGGTAGCTCCCCTCTGCATTTTTTGTTGCATTTTGCAGGAAAGGACAAGATGACTTTTTATGAGTCTTTAGATGGACAATATCTTAGACTTTCTTTTTGTAATACTCTTTTCGTAAGCAATTGAAAATCGTTTATAGCTTTTTTGTAAAGTCTTTTGAGGGTTTTTTTCCCATTGTTTGCTCCTTTGTATATACCCTTTTTTGCAATATACATTTTTCTTACCGATTTAAAAAACAATCTATTATGTTTTGCATAACACTAGATACTCATTATTCAAAGGTTGAATATTGCAAAACTTGAAGGTTTGAAAAGTTTTTACTAAGGTTTATAATGTTTAAGTATCAGTATTTGTTTCTTGTTGGATAACCAATCATCTGAATTCACATTGATTTGGTAAAATGCATTTATCATTATTATTCTTTTAAGTCCACCTCTAATCTTTTGCTGGGTGTAGTCCCTGGAATAAGTTTATACCTCTCTGTTCTCTCTACTTCTATAGTCATTGCTGTATTATATTTGAAAATTTTCTTATCACGTTTCTGTAGAGTGATCTTTTTGACCAAGTGATTGCAGAATGTAATCAACATCACCTCGAGCTTCAGTTCTTGATAAGGTATATTATCTTGATTTCCTTTTCCTTTCATTGTCCGAGTAGTTCTTTAATAGTTGATTGTGTCTTTCCTATTCCGTCATGGGAATCAGAGCAATGCTCTCGTTTCCCCAATGTGAAAAAGTTTTCCTGTGAGTTTTCACCAAAACAATGGCTTTAAGGTTAGTGCTTTGAAAGAGACGTGTGTCCTCTTACTTGGCTTCTCTATTATCACTCTTAGATATGTTAACTAGGACATTACTCTGACATATGATACCCATAGCTGTTATATTGTTATTCTCTTCTGGATATGTATTATAACTTTATTTGGAGTAAAAGTTGAGCTCATTTAGATCTTGGATGCATATCTTGAAACTTCAATTAAGACATATTTACACGTGTGGGCATGTTTATTAGGAGTGACTTTTGGGAACTACATCAGTTTTAAATGAGCTTCCAGCCTATGTGTGTGAAGGTTTAAGTTCTTTGCTTACTGTTCAACAGTTGAAAAATCTGTATTACAGACGTAGTAGAAAATTTATCAGAAGATTAAGAGTTGAATAGTTGGTTAGATTCGAATTTCTTAGGAATTTTCATCCATTATCTACTGTCTTGAAATGACGTTATCCCAGGAAAATGCAAGAAGAAGGAATGGATCTTCAGACAACTAAAAACGCAGACCACTTTGGGGCACTCATTCACCACCTTGCTTTAGTCCGGAATAAACGCTGTTTGATGGCATATGCGTAATTTTCTCTCATGTTATTCTGTTATGTTCAATTCTGCTTTTGCTTGTTCTTTCATTGATAATGACGATGGTCTGTTTATTAACAGCTACAATCGAGCTGAATTCACTCGGAGTTTGATGTGGAAGGTAGGAACCGTGCTTCCACAAGAAATTGAAGTAAAGCTCAGCCACTCGGAGGAGGAGTATTTTAAGAAACACTCTGCAGCTCTGAAATCATTTATGTCAAAACTGGAACTTGATTTAACTGTGGTAAATCTCTTGCTTTCTGTTATAAATAACAAATTTTTCTTTCAATGACCCTCTTAGTAGATGTATGTATGCCTTTTTTTTTTTTTATATTAGGATATGATGCCACCCAAAGATCCTTATATCCAGGTTAGAGTTCTCGATGATATTGGAGAAGGAATTGTCCTCAGTGATGATAAGACAGCAAATTTTGCTCGACATTCAATGCACTTTCTTAAACGAACCGATGCTGAGCAGTTCATTTCTCGAGTAAGATAGACATCTAGAGTTCCAAATCTAGCATCTGATAAGTTATAAATCTCCATCTGGGCTTCTAATTTTGTTATATATTGTCCTGCAGGGCTTGATGGAGGAGCTCACTGGATGACCAAAAAGATGTTTTGATTTAACTGTATTCATTCAATCATTTCATTGAAGTGGCAAAATGACAAATAATGCTTGATTTTGCGATTACATATCTTTGGAAGATAATGGGATTAATTGTGATGAAAGATCTAATAGAATGATGGTGTAGTGACAACCTTTGATCAAGTAGTGGTTATGTGACGAGGAATGATTGTTTATTTTGATTGCTGAGACTAACCCAGGATAGATGGAAAAGCTAAAAGATTAGCAGAAACCTGATCCAACTGCAGTTCGAATTGGAACAGTTGAGTCTGATTCCTATCCTTAATAGGAAATTGATTTGGTTTAGGGTGGAGTGGAACTATGAGTCATAGTTGGGTAAAAATTGTGAAAAATTGAAAAATTTTAGTAATAATTTTTATTTTAATTTCGAAACTAAACTTTTGAACCAGTTGGGTTTCAGAACCTAACGGGATAGGTTCTGTTTCTGTTCTAAATATTGGATCTGAATCAAACTGGCTTGTTTCGAATCGGTGGATAGCGGATGAATTATTTTGATTTTTTGGCGCATATAACCACAAGGATAACCCGCTTTCAAAGTTTAGTTGAAGCACTGGTTTAATTGTAAAATTTTGTATCTTTCGGTATTCAATGTCATCACAATAATAATCAAATATGTGTTTTGTGGATTATTATATAGGGTAAAGTGCAATTTGGCTCCTACAACTAGATGAAATGGGCAATTTACACCGTAAACTTGCATAATGGGCAATTTGGCCCATACTACTAGGATAAAGTGCAATTTGGCCCCTACTGTCATATTTTCCGTCAAAAAGTAACGTTTTTTGGCTTGTTTATTTTTTTTTCCCGAAATGTCCCTCACTGGACCGAACCGGACAGGACCGGTTCGGCTAATTCCACTCATTTTTTTTTTTAATTTTATTCCTCTGTCTTTTTTTTTCGAGAATTAAAACAAAAAAAAAACTAGAGTGGAATTAGCCGAACCGGTCCTGTCCGGTTCGGTCAGTGAGGGGCATTTCGGGAAAAAAAAATAAACAAACCAAAAAAGTTTATTTTTTGACAGAAAATATGACGGTATGGGCCAAATTGCACTTTACCCTAGTAGTAGGGGCCAAATTGCCCATTATCCAAGTTTACGGTGTAAATTGTCCATTTCACCTAGTTGTAGGGGCCAAATTGCACTTTACCCTATTATATATCACTACAAAGAATTAAGTTTGGGGGAATAATAATCCTTGGTCATTGAGTTCCTTGGTGGATCCCACTCCTTGGTTCTCTGTCTTCTCTTTCTCTTCTCCAGCTTACTTGTTGCTTCCCCTCACTTTTATTCTCCTCTCTACAGCTTTGTTGCTGAAATTCAAAATTTTATGACAGATTTTCTCTTCTTGAAACAACATTATCTTTCTTCCCTATATTTTCTCAACTCTAGATTTTTTCCATGTCTTTAGCAACTTCTCTTCTAGATTTTTATTTGAATAATCCTATTGTAATATCTGGTTTGTACGGACCTTTGATTATATTATCATTTCCTTATTTAATGGCATTTTGGTAAATATATCAAATCAGGTCTGATTCACAAAAAGAAAGCGTCATTACGATTCTAACGAATAATAAGAATTTTAAGGAAATTACGGGAATTTTCGGAGATCAAACACTACATTCCGAGTAAATACACTTTTCGTAATGTAAAAGACGTTCTCGTAAAAATAACGAACGAGGTCCAAATTGCGAACGGACAGTTTTAATAAATCCCTGGCAATGAATAGAAGTTATTGGCAAAATATGAAGTTTTCGAGTATCCGAATTGTTAGACGATTAACGAAACGAAGGACGAAACTAATATAAAAATCAAATAAGGGCAAAATGGTAATTTGCAAATCAATTTTTATAAAATATCACAAATCTCTCTTTCTCCCTCACTTTCTCTCTTTCTTTCTTTTCTCTCTGGATCGCACGAAAACAGAGAGCAAACCCTCTCACGGCCGCCGGCGATTTCTGTCGATTCCGACCTCCGTTCTCCTCCGTTTTTCCTCCGATCTTCGTCATTTCTTCCTCTCTCGCTACTCTCGGTATGTAGCTTCAATCTCTGAGCGTTTGTTTCGAGTTTTAGTTCGATTTAGGGTTAGGGTTTAAATTAGGTTTTCCGTTAAAAACGCGATTTAGGCTTCGTAATTAATAGGTTAGCTATAATTACGTATATATTGAACGTATCGAACGTTATTGGACGAAGAAAAGTCGATTTGTGAAAAAGTTATAAATTGGTAAAATTTCGGGTTTTAGGGGAAAACTCGTTAACTTGGATAATCGAGCTATAATTAATGTTCGAAAAGCTTTAATTAGCTAAGTGAAGAATTTAGGAGAATTCTTTAGCTAAGTTTTGAAATTTGGACATTTATGGTTTAAATTGGTTTTAACGGCAAATATCGTGTTTTGTCTCAGACACGACTCCCGTGGACGAAGTTTGAAATCCAGCGCGCTCAAGGTAAGTTCTCGTGACTTGCTTGACCGAAAGGTCTACACCATACTTCGTCGTCGTATCAAGGATCATTGAGGGTTCCTTGTTTTACGTTGTTTAGGTTGGGTAGTTAGGTTAATTGTTTACAGGTTATGTTATATTGTCTGCTGATATGAACTGTTTGTTTACTTTCCGCTGAAATGAACTGTTCATGCATCACGGTTTTCGAAAGTCATGAAAAGGAATTTCTGCACGTGTTTCTAAGAAAAGGAACGTATATCTGAAATGAAATCTGTAACGAAATCTGAATGAATAAACGTAATCTGTCTGTTTCTGGTCACGCGGGATGGGGCTCAGGCACGGCTGTGCGTGTTGCAAGCGTGTACCCCCCCTCTCTAACCCCACGGGGTAGTCCAACCGCCGGACGGGCCCCCTTGGGTTAGTGGGTCGAGGTTTCGGTGACAATTCTGTCTGTCTGTGACGTAATGAATCTGTAATCTGTAATTCTGTATCTGTAATCTGAATCTGAGCATGATTTCTGAATGGCATACGCACGAATGCATCTGCATTTACGTAGCTTACTGAGATTTCAATATCTCATATGTGTCTGTATGGTGTAGGTGATCTGCTAGGTGACGTAGATCCAGGTGAGGACGACGTTCCTCCTCCTGATGTCGGAGGCAGTTGATGGATGATGCTCGTGGGAGTGCGCTGAGTAGTCGAGGCGCGATATGACCCGTGGGGATGTATGTCTGGACTCTGGGTTTATTTTGGGATGTCTGAATTGATAATTGTATAGAATATTTAGGTTGTTTGGATCTGGATAGAGATTAGATCACGTTTTGGTAATTGTATGTAAAACGTTTTGGTTTAAACTGTTTAATGAATGTTTTGGAAATGTTTTGATTGGTTTTAGGTTGATACGGTTATGCTCGATGTTTAGAGCTATCCACGCAGTTGGACTTCGCAAAGTCCGACGCGAGTCGATTGAGTTTAGAATACGTTTAAATTGGATTTAAGTAGATTTAAGTTGTGAGTTATATGGAAATTTGCTGTAAAGAAAAGGAGGTTTGCTCTCTGGAAATCGGATTCCAGAGAGCAAACAGATATGTTAAATGCTGTAAAAAATGATAAGTGTTGAAGGTTGGAAGTCTGAAGGAGGAAATCGCTGCATGCTTGCAGCGATCGATCTCTGCTGCAGAGCAGAGATCGATCGCTGCCATAGCTAGCAGTGATCGAGATCGCTGCCTAGTGCAGCGATCGATCTCTGCACGGCGCAGAGATCGATCGCTGTGGTTGCCTTCCAGTGCAGCGATCGATCTCTGCTGCCGAGCAGAGATCGATCGCTGCTCAGCGACAGCACTCGGCGACCGAGCGCTGCATATAGCAGCGCCTGGTCGCTGCTACTTTTGAGGGCAGAATTCCGATTCTGCCCTCCCTCTTTTCTGATCTGTTTTAATGTTTTTAATTAATGTTTTTTAAGTTTTTTTTTAATTGTTTTATAGTTCGTTTTAAATGCTTTTAAGGTTCAAATTTAATTCCGATTTCAGTTCTGTTTTCAACTTCAGTTTTTATTCCGCACAAAGTTTTATTTAAAGCATAGAAAAGTAAAAAATATAAAATGAAAAATTTATTACGGAAATACGGGTACGGAATTAGGGGTGTTACACCTATCTTGATATTCAACATCTTTCACATTAACATTAGTCTGTAATAATTATCAATTAAAAATAAATCCTCTCAAAAACAGAAAGAATAATAATTTTCTTAATAAAAACTAATATTGTGTGTGATGTTATAGCATTTCCTAATAGATTATATATTTTTATTTGATACATCACCAATTCTTAGCAATATACACATAAAAAGTACTTATATAATAACTTTTTTTCAAGACTTATCACACGCCCAAACTTGAATCATTGCTCGTCCTCAATTGATGTAAACCAAAATTTGGAAAAAAAAAATTTGCAAACGACTTTTAATCACAGTCCAACAATTATCATCCAAAAATTCTCAAAATTGCTTTCTATTTTCAATCAATAAAATTGTAACATGTCATCAAATATTCAAGTTAAGAAATTCTAGATGAATCTCAAAGCAAAGTATCCCTCAAAATGTGTACGTGAATGTGTCAATAACTAAGACTTTTACAAATCACTAAAGTTTTATTCCATCATGCTAAATTTAATACTTTATATCATAGTTCCATAAATTCCCTCTACTCACGAAAAGAAATTAGAAACTTAGGTCCACAACTCAATTTTTTTTATAACAAGTAATTGGGGAAATAAAATTTTATTCATGTACTTGTTGACTTCTCTCCAAATCATATTATCTTTTTACGCAATCGACAACATTTGTAATGAAAGCTTCCAGTTACTTAGTAATATTACAAAGAGAGGTAAAATATTGACGAATATCACGATGAAATTTCTCCTAAAGTTCCTCTTTATTATTGTGATTTTTCATCCATTGAGTATCTAAAAGGCACACTCGAGTTTGAAAGTGGATTATGAAATCACAATTATTTGTTTTTTTTCCTCAAATATTCCCCCAAACTTATTCTTTTACTTCCTTGTGAATCTTTCAAGTCTAATTTCACCTTGTTTTGTATTGAGAATCTATAGATCTAGTATACAATTTTAAATTTGAACATTAATTCAATAATTCTTAGGATTCAACTCATTGTGACATATCTCTTTTACACATTTTTTTTTTTCAAATTAAGAATTTCCCAAAATCCTACATATTTATTGAATCTTCAATGTTTGTTAAAAATTTCAAGGGATGTCATAATTTTAGGCAATTAAGCTCATTACCAAACTTTGGTCGAATAATTATTGTTGAATTATAATTAAAAGATTTTTATTTTATTTTGTACTCTGTTTTTTTTTTTTCAAACTAAGGGGATAATGCTAATACTTTTCATCCACTACTAACAAGAGGACATACAAAATATTCTAGTTTCTAATCTCATAAACTTGACAATGACAATGTCACATTTATTTAAGAAGAAGGGTTAGAACTTCCTTGGATTTTACTCTTCATTATCTTCATCTTCATCTTCATCATTCGGAGCAGCTGGTGGTTTCGCCAAAAGCAATTCTTGAGGAAAAATAGAAAATGGGAATATGTGCTTTATGAATTGTCTCTAAAATGTATTCATAATTGCAAAATCTCATTTAGCAAAATAAGCCTAGTATTTCCTATTGTTCTCCCCCATTTTATCAAGCATGTCTACCATGAATTGCTGGTGCACCTCACTCTGGTTCATCCTTTCCTCCATTAGTTTTGAACTTGTTGCAAATGCTTATGGAATGACAGTTTTGTGTTGATGCTGTAGCTTTGATTGCAACATGATATTTAGATGTGCGGCTTGAGGATTGACTGGATCTTGACTGACATCCTTTGTTTCAGTTTCATGTTGAGCAATACAAGCCACATAAAAAAGAGTCATAGTACCTGTTGCCTTTAATCGTTATTCGCTGTTGTAAATGCAAAGATATTGCATATAAGTTGGCAATGATTTTTTAGCAATATATATATTTATGGAGATAATATGTTATTCCATTATTTTCTAAATTGATAATTTATTTCGTGGTGATCAAGAAATATTGCGTTATGATTATTGGATGGCTCCATATTAACAATCATGAAGATTCTTTGGAAGAAAAAAAAAAAGAAACAAGAATATTAGAAAAGTTATTGAAAAAGCCAAAGACACTTACTTTTTAGAAAATTTTTATTTGGTAAGCCGATTTGATGAAGAATTGGTGAAATCTGTTAGGCTTCAAGATCACATCAATAATTGGATGCTTTCCTAATTTTTTGGATGAATATCTGAGTTGTTAGAGATACTTTCCTAAAATGTCACACATTGTGTCACTTAACTGAATTTGATCCACATCGCTAGGTGTTAGGGTTGGGCGTGAGGGTTGTGTGTGCAATGTTTTGACTTGCATTGTTCCCTACTTGCTAAACATTAGGCTTACGTTTTGTGTTCTGTGGTGTAGGTGACGACGTCATTACAGGTGAAAGTTACGAGGAAAGCTAGGATTGGGACGCAGTCGGCGAAGTATGCGGTATGCTGATGCAGGCAATTATCTGGGCGTCTCAATCATGGATTGCTGGGAGTTGTGGGTGACGAGTATATTTGGAACGGTATATAAGTAGTTCCGTGTCGGGTTTTGTTGGTGTAAAATTAAGTATTTAATAAACTTTGTAAATATTGGTTAGGAGTTGTTTTGGAATTGTTTTGAACGTATTTTATAAAAATTTGGATTTCAGGTTTTAGGTTTAGAGAATTCAGTTGTTATGTCGCTCGATTTTTCGTAGAGTAAACGACGTCGTTTTAGTTGACGTTTTGGATTCGATTTTCCAAGATTTTTACGTGCGGGGAAGTAGGAAATGTCAGGAAAGGTTTTGGGTAAATTTTAGATGTTTTGGGGGTGTGTGGTTTGAAGAAAAGTGGAAAAAAGTGAAAAAAGCAAAAATGGGGTCGGGTGCCGATCGATCGGCCCTGTGGCACGCAAGGCTGCACGCGTCGTGAGCTGCTGGGCGCGCAGTGGCAGGGGGCGCGCGCCCAGCACCCCTTTGGGTCAAAATTTGATTTTTTTTTTTCAAATTTTGCCCTTTTCCAAAATGTTTTGACCCAACATTTTCCGACGTATTTTACGGACGTTTTCCAATTTTTTTTTGAAGGTTCGAAAAATTTGAAAATCGAGTCGTATTTTTATCGAAATTTATTTTAAATATCATTTTAAATGTGGGATTGTCGAGCAATGTAGCGCACCGAGCCAGGGTGGGTTCGGGAGCATTATAAATGCAATTATGAATCTCATGGAGAGTTCTATACTGACTCAGGATGAACGCTAGCGGCATGCTTAACACATGCAAGTCGGACGAGAAGTGGTGTTTCTAGTGGCTGACGGGTGAGTAACGCATAAGAACCTGCCTGCGCGAGTCAGCTCAGATTGAATTTTTTTCTATTCAACTTGTTAGGCTCGATTCGTTAGACTCGTTAGGCTCAGCTCGTTTAAATCGCTAGGCTCGGTAAGCTATATTTTTTCAAGTTCGACTCAGCCAGCTCTTGTCCTCTCTATAGATGAATAAATAACATATGTTTTAATAAATAAACTAAATATTGAATTATCTAAAGGTATTGCCATTTTTCTTTAATTTGATTCATCAAAAGCTTTTTCAATTTCAATTTCCCTCCTCTCTTCAATGGTGGCAAGAGGGAAAATTTCCATTCCATCCTCTTCTGAACTAGCCCTATTCTTTTAAGCCTTCAAATCAACATTTAAAGATTTTATAAGCGTTCAAATCAGCTTCAAATCAGTATTCAAAGATTTTATGAACTATTTTATGTATTATTTGATTTTATTTTAATTTCCTAAATTAGTTAGCTATTTTATTTAAGGTTGTATTCCGAATTCGTAATTATTCAATTATTATTCAAGATTCAGAAAATTATAATTTCTCTTGCGATTGGGTTTTTCATTCGTTCCCGCATCCCGCTGCGCCAGGTGGTATCAGAGCAACAATAGTAGGTTTGACTTGAACAGACGTACTTTCGGGAATGAAGGATTTCAGAGAAATAATAGGGAAAAAGAAAAGTCAGTTTCTAACATCCCAGCTCACTCAGAACAGAGAAAAGATAAATCGCTTAGGAAGCGAGTGGTAACCGAAAATAAAGAAGTGTCAAAATCAACCAACCCCTATGCGAGACCTATCCCTGGAAAGTGTTTCCGATCCAATCCACCAGGTCATCGGTCGAAGGAGTCTCCAAATCGAAGGGCAGTAAACATCGTTGATAGGGATGAACATGAGCAAGAGATTTGCTGTGAACCCGATGGCGACGAGGAGGCCTTTTGACACAAAATCTCTTAGAAAAAGGGTTGTGTTCAAACCCACAAATTGATAGAAAATGTGCTCGGAGTGTGTGAATGGAAAATGGCCGAAATAGGGGAAAAATATGATAATAAATGCAAGGAATAAATGAGGTGAAGATGTGTGCTATGGAGTGTGGCCAAACATGAAGGTGAAGAAATGATAAAAGTGCAATAAAAATATAAGAGATTAAAGGTGTGAAAATGTGTGTGTAAGGTGAACAAAGGGAGACGAAGATGAAGAAATTAAAATGCAAATAAAATAAATGGTGGAATGTGTGAGTTTGATGGCTGAAAATTAAAGGTGAGAGTGTGTGTGGAAGTGTTGCGGAAATGAAAATAATTGAAATACCTTTGGCAGATCCGTAGAGCGATCTTACGGTTTAAGCTCTCGGATAAACGATTTTCTGAAGAAAATCGACCACCTAGGGCCTAGGTTTTCACCTCAATCCTAATCCCAATGGAAAAGGTGAGGGAAAAGATAAGAATTAATCTAGCAACCCAAAGCTAGATCAATAATAGAGGGCTACTCCACTTGGTTCAAAGAACCAAGGAAAAACTCTAAAGGATAACCACCTTGGAGTAGAGAAATAGAAATTTTATAAATGAGCAAAAATTGTCATACATGCACCAATGCCATGAATTTATAGAGTCCTAGGGTGGATTATTAGGGTTTCCATAAGGATGAATGAATGGTGGCCCTTGGATGAAAAAAGATGGATGGCCAAGATCAAAGCAAACAAGCACACATCCTAGGGAGGAGATGAATGTCATGCCTAAAGGGATCAATGGAGGGAATCTTGCCACATCATCAATTCATGTTCCCACTAACTCTTGTACCTGCAAAATCATACCTTTAAATGTGGGCTCTTCTTTGGGCCATGGCTTCCTTTGGGCTCCATTTGTTGTAGACTTTTTTCTTGAATATTTGAGTTGAAATTCTTCAACCCATAATCCACCAACATTCATCTAACCCTAACCACACAATCTAATGCATGCAATGCAATTATAAAATCCATACAATAAAGACGAATGTATGCCAAATAAGTTTGAAATAAAAATTACAAATTAAATTAGGCCGGGAAGACAAATTCCCATGGGCCAAATGGTGACTCCTCCAAGCACTCTTTATGCATTCCTTTCAAAAACTATACCTACAAAAGAAAAACACATAATAAGTAGGGAGATGATTAAAAGTTTAGGAATTTGCCAATTTTTGTTTAAAAATGCAACCAGAGGCTTGTCATCCTCTCCGGGTGATTTGAGGATTTGACCTCAAATCCGTTGGTTGATTTCATCCCAAAAATGTCTCCTACAATTTCTTGTTTACTCCTTGAAGGTTTGAATTTGGATGTCATGAAAGAATGGTCTTTCGTTTTAGAGTACTTTACCGAGAAATGCTCTAAATGGAAAAGGATAAGAATAAGGATGGTCTTACTAATGTTTTCTTTGGTGGGGATGGTGAAATTGAACTCAACGACTACTTTGGAGGGCGATTGCTCGGTGATGGAAGGAAATTTTTCTAAGTAGGTGAATCCGACAAATAGTGAAGTGGAAATACTAAAGTCCTCCGACCAAATAAATGATCCAATTACTCTTAAAACCTCAAAGTAAATTCTTCGACCAATTGAACCTTAACTCTAGTTCTATGGTAGAATTTGTGATAAACACATGGTGGGGAAGGGTGTGGTGGTAGAATTATTGGATCTTGGTTCCAACTAATCTTAAAATTCCAAATCATTAAATAGACGGAGGTTAGTGAACTTATTACTACCAAATCAACGATTCCTTTGACCCTAGTTCGATGGTAGAATTTGTGAACATCACATAGTGAGGTTAATGATTGCCACTTGATATTAAGTAAGGTTAATCGTTTCGTTTTCTCACCCAATTGTACAATAGGGCATTTGTTGGGTGAATTGGGTGTGAATATCCTCTTATTTTGCCTAATTCCATCATAGTTCAAAGTAGTACGATGTGTTGGGTATATGAAATAGGCTAATTTTTTTGAAAATGGATGGAATGGAGGGTTTATCCTTTCAATATTAGGAAGAGAGTGAGGTAGACCAATGATCATATTAGAAATTCTAAAAATACACTCTTCACTTAACTCCCTCTTTTCTTGTTGCCATGTTGATTCTCCTTTCAAATGGCATGGAATCTTTTCTTCTTCTACCATTTCTTCCCATAGGGCATTTGTTTTGAAGAAGGTTAAATTTGAGGGTTGAGAGGCGGGTGATTCATTATAAAAAGGATTATGATGCCAAATGACACCACTTGAATGACAGGTTACTTGAGTTGAACCATCCAATTCCTCCTTTTCTTGCTCATTATTTTCTTCCTCCTTCAAAATTTCTTCCTCCTCTTGATTGTCCATTTCAAGAAGTGGACCATTTTCGGGATAACAATCAATTTCTTTTAGTATCTCTTCCTCTTTACTTAAGCTCGGTGTTTCACCTAAATTTTCTTGAACTTCTACGTTACTTAAGACTTCTTCGTTGAGTTCATTAATCTTTTGGGGCATAGTAGGTGGTGTATTTGCAAGTAAAGCGTCTTGAACCCACTTTTCCAAAAGGAGGCAAGTATTCTTAAGTACGTGTAAAGTCTCATCTAACCTAATCGGTTCGGAAGGTAGAATTGGTGGTTGATTAATCCTAGTCTTTGTCTCCATTTTATCCCTTAAATTTCTTCCATGAGTGGAGGGATATTCACGACTATGTTGATTCCTAAATTTGAAGGAGCTAAGATAACATGTAGGATGATCTTCCTTAAAAATTTTGTTCCTAAAATTAGTGATAAGTGTGTATTTTACACACTTATTTATACTTTTTATACTTGATTTGATAAGTTTTTCTTAAAGTGTTTGAAGAAATTTGATGAATTTTGTGCAAGTGTGCAGAAATTTTAATTAGAGCAGGAATTAGCAATTACGAAAGAATTTGAAGAGAAAAGGAAAGAAGAAACAATCGATCTCCTGGAAGGCTTTCAGTGATCGATCTTTGTACATTGAAGAAGAAGCAGCGATCGATCACTATACATTTTCAGCAATCGATCGATGTACACTTAAAGAAAAGTCAGAGATCGATCGCCATGCATGTTAGGAGGAGCAGCGATTGATCGCTATACCTTACAGCGACTGATCGCTTACAATTTTGGAAAGATTTTATCTTTTAATCTGCACCGTTAATCTTAAGGAACTTTCAATCTTATCCATTGATATGAGAGGAAGGGATGAATTAAACCTAAAGCACACGACCTTCTCTATTTAATAGAGGGCATTAGGCAAGGGGGCATTCGGAAATTAAGAGGCGGCGACAAAGAGCAACACCGAGGCGATTTTCGGCGAGGAGGGGCGATCAGGCTAATTTCATAATAGTTTTATTTTCTTTTTACTTCCATACTATTTCATTATGCAACTTTTTAGAATTATTGTTGTTTATTTTTCATTCAGTATGAACTAAACTTTCTGTTCTAGGGTTTCGACGTAACTTTGCTATGATTATTTATTTTTCTTAATTCAGGTTCTTAATTTTCTGTACCTTATCTGTGTTGAGTAATTTATTCTGAACGTAATACTTAGGTTTGCTTGATCACCAAAACTAAGAATTTTAGGGTTAGTTCGAGATGCGAGAGCGGAGAATTTAACCGTGCACTGAATAAATTGCCTTGAAAAGGATCCTAGGCTAGAGATAGTTAGGGCGTTTGAGTGGTAATATAATTTCTTACTCTTAATGTATTCAATTAATTCTTAGGATTAGAAACCGAGAGGTGATAATTCGTTAATTGAATAAGTTTGTCATTGCTCGAGAGAGATTGATGAATATTTTTTGTGAAATTGCCATCAACACGAAGAAATAAGATTTAGTTACTTGAATTAGGTTTAATAAATAGGATTAGCTAAGTGAAATCGGAACCCTGGATTTTATCATCATATAATCTTACTCTTTCACATTCAAATCTTTTATTTAAATTGTTGTTTGATTTTTATTTGAATTATTTTAGTTTAAAATCCAAAAACCACTTATTATTCCTTTTCAAATTAAACTGAAAATTAGATATTCAATATTTAACATAATTATTCCTCGTGGGATCGACACTCGTACTTATACACACTTTATTACTTTTGCGACACGTGCACTTGCGTATCACGATTTTTCGCAACAATTAGGTTCTTGCTTTTGTCGTTTTTGGGAAAATTCCTCTTCTAAAAACATTTTCATTATTGTCCAAGAAATCAAGTCTTCTTTCTTAACTCTTCTTCTCCATGCTACATATTTTTCCCACAAAAACTGAGCATCCTTGGTTAAACACTTAGAGGCGAAGTCAACTTTTTCCCAATCACAATAATATCCATAAGCAAACCACTTTTCTATCATTTTAATCCAAGAGGAATATTCATCCTTACCATTGAGACCACTAAATACGAAATTATTTGGTTGTTGATTATGTTGAGAAAATCCATTTCTATTAGTCATGTCTAAGTATTTTAATTCAAATTCAAATTTTAATTCTTGACTAAGTTGTTCATCCAAAGTTAGTGAGGTGAATATCTTAATTAATGTCTTAGGAAAAATTTTAAGTACTAAGGAATGTTCCCTAGCTAAGACAATAATAAAATAGGGATCATGCTCACAATCAATATTTTAAAATTTGAGTTTCAATAAACAACTTAAAAGTTACAATAACACTTAGCAATAACTAATTGTAGAAATAAAATTTTCAAATCGTGCAATTATCACAAGTCTAATCAATTTCAATCAAGTTACCAACTTTAAGCTAAAATCACCCAATATAATATTAATATCAACTAAATAACATCAAAAACAGCAAGTAAACATATTAAAACACAAGTTTTGCCAATAATAAAATGCTGAAATTTTAATTAATATAGCAGAATTTTCATGTTAACATAAATCAATATTTCCAATTTCTAGTTTGTAATTTAATTATCCTTGTAAATCTAATTTTGTGCAATTAAATTACAGCATATAATGTATGAATTATAAGCTAAATTCAAGTGCAAACATTCAGCAAATTAACAAGGAAATCCAAGATAACATACTAGAAAAACCGAATAAGCAATCAACAAGGAAAATCCGATTTGAGCATTAAATTCTAAGGCTGATTTTTGCATCATAAATTCAGATTTTTGGTAACATTTTTAGATGCAAATATGGAATAAAGCATAACATTAAAATAATATAAAAACCGAATTCAAATCAAGCCACAAATGGAATTAACATAGCCTACAAGCCAAGAAAGGAAAAACGCAAATATGCTAATTTTGAATATGTCATTAAGGCCGATTTTAATATGTACCAAAAGAGCCGATTTTGTATTAGTTTTGGCATAAATTTTAGATGAAATTTCGTGGCTCATTCATAGTAAAGTAGTATAGAAAAATCAAGGCAAAAATAATCATGAAACCGGGGCAAAAGTCTAACAAAATCCGAGGAGAATAACACTTCAACAACCGGTTTTTAGAATTAGTTTTAGGCCGATTTTTAAACACCAAAAATTCCAGAATTTTTATATGGTTAATGGACAATATCTAGGTGCTAAAACATGGCTCAAAACACAGCAAATAATATAGAAAAACCGAGGAGAAGATAAGCTTAAATCCGAGAAAAATAAGCATAAAAATCGAAAAGAAAAATGAGGGATTTGAAGTGCTCACCTTGGCCGATCTTCAAACACATTGCATACCATATTTTCCAGAATATTTTAAGCATTTAAATGACAATAATAATGGCAGCAAGTAATAAAAATAAAATAGCACAAGTTAGCACAATATTAGTAAGGAAAAATGCTAGAAAATAAAACGAGCCGCTATCCCGATTTTGTGCCGATTTTTGACTATTGTCATGGCAACTAAAACGAATCGTGGGAAGCCTTTTGGCTCTGATATCACTTGACACAAAATCCCTTAGAAAAGGGTTGTGTTCAAACCCACAAATTGATAAAAAATGTGCTCGGTGTGTGTGAATGGAAAATAGCCGAAATAGGGGAAAAATATGATAATAAATTCAAGGAATAAATGAGGTGAAGGTGTGTGCTATGGAGTGTGGCCAAACATGAAGGTGAAGAAATGATAAAAGTGCAATAAAAATATAAGAGATTAAAGGTGTGAAAATGTGTGTGTAAGGTGAACAAAGGGAGACGAAGATGAAGGAATTAAAATGCAAATAAAATAAATGGTGGAATGTGTGAGTTTGATGGCTGAAAATTAAAGGTGAGAGTGTGTGTGGAAGTGTTGCGGAAATGAAAATAATTGAAATACCTTTGGCAGATCCGTAGAGCGATCTTACGGTTTAAGCTCTCGGATAAATGATTTTCTGAAGAAAATCGACCACCTAGGGCCTAGGTTTTCATCCTCAAT
Organism: Begonia masoniana; assembly: GCA_022432975.1. Classification (NCBI taxonomy): domain Eukaryota; kingdom Viridiplantae; phylum Streptophyta; class Magnoliopsida; order Cucurbitales; family Begoniaceae; genus Begonia; species Begonia masoniana. Next base: position 7,609,534 of record CM039515.1, read on the forward strand.
CCTAATCCCAATGGAAAAGGTGAGGGAAAAGATAAGAATTAATCTAGCAACCCAAAGCTAGATTAATAATAGAGGGCTACTCCACTTGGTTCAAAGAACCAAGGAAAAACTCTAAAGGATAACCACCGTGGAGTAGAAAAATAGAAATTTTATAAATGAGCAAAAATTGTCATACATGCACCAATGCCATGAATTTATAGAGTCCTAGGGTGGATTATTAGGGTTTCCATAAGGATGAATGAATGGTGGCCCTTGGATGAAAAAAGATTGATGGCCAAGATCAAAGCAAATAAGCACACATCCTAGGGAGGAGATGAATGTCATGCCTAAAGGGATCAATGGAGGGAATCTTGCCACATCATCAATTCATGTTCCCACTAACTCTTGTACCTGCAAAATCATACCTTTAAATGTGGGCTCTTCTTTGGGCTATGGCTTCCTTTGGGCTCCATTTGTTGTAGACTTTTTTCTTGAATATTTGAGTTGAAATTCTTCAACCCATAATCCACCAACATTCATCTAACCTTAACCACACAATCTAATGCATGCAATGCAATTATAAAATCCATATAATAAAGACGAATGTATGCCAAATAAGTTTGAAATAAAAATTACAAATTAAATTAGGTCGGGAAGACAAATTCCCATGGGCCAAATGGTGACTCCTGCAAGCACTCTTTATGCATTCATTTCAAAAATTATACCTACAAAAGAAAAACACATAATAAGTAGGGAGATGATTAAAAGTTTAGGAATTTGCCAATTTTCGTTTAAAAATGCAACCCGAGGCATGTCATCTTTGAAGAGGGGGACGGAGAGAGGGGAGAAGAGTCATTCGTGATTTGAAAATTGATACTCACTCCTAAGCACGAAGATTGCTCCCAGAGACATCAATTATTTCGCACCAGATACACTATTAATGGTCGACTATTTGATTTGATCATCGACAATGGTAATTGCGAGAATATTATCGACAGAGAAGCCGTAGAGATTTTACAATTACCAGTAGAGAAGCATCTTACCCCGTACTCAATTGGATGGATCAAGGAAGCCGAGAAGATTCAAGTGAAAGAACGCTGCAAGGTACCATTTTCGATTGGAAAATATACAGATAGAGTGTACTGTGATATCGTGGATATGGATGCATGGCATATTTTATTTGGTCGACCGTGGTAGTTTGACGTGGACGCTCAACACGTAGGCAGGGATAACATCTATAATTTGACGAATAACAGAATGAAGTTCACATTACTTCCTTTAAAGGCAAAGCATCGTCCTAAAACTTCTAAAGTAGAGGGACGATCTTTATTTACTATTACCCAGACGGATCATGAAATGGAGGAAGCAATTAAATAATCTCGGGAAGCTTATGCACTAATCACGCAGCAGATTCTAGTGGTTGGTGAAGAGCATTCGACGACCGAACTACCCCAAGAAGTCAACATGTTATTGGAAGAGTTTGCTGACATCGTTCCTGAGGAGCTAACGAGTGGTTTACCACCTATGAGGGACATTTAGTACCATATCTTTCCTTTCTATCCGGACGATGAGTCGAGTTTTTCTATGGTGGGGAAGAATGATGTAGTGATCTCGTAAGCCTTCAAATCAGCATTCAAAGATTTTATAAACCTTCAAATCAGCTTCAAATTAGTATTCAAAGATTTTATGAACTATTTTATGTATTATTTGATTTTGTTAATACTATTATGTGTTGGCATTATATTTTTGGCAACCTATTAAATTTGGTAAGTTATGTTTTTGGAAATTATATTCTTTTTGAATATATATTATTCTATCCTTCTATTTTGGAGATAATATTTGGCAGAATATTTCGTCAATTCAAATGTGATTTGTTGAAAAAGGAATTGTAACAAACTTAGATCATATTCGTAATTATTTGGGATACTTTCCTAAAGTGTCATTGGAAGTGTCTCTGCGGCAAATCTGTTAGGCAGAGTTTTTCGGATCCTTAGGCTGACTTCGTGGGAAAGGATCTTTTGAATGTATAGACTGTTTCGAGAAGATATTGATGAGAGAAACAGAACTGCACTTTGCACTTGATATAAAAAACTTTTCTTTTTACATTGAAAGGTGTCGACACTATTATTTGTGTGTGCTCAATTTCTCTATTCATCTGGGCGTCTTTATTTCTTCACCCACGTTTCTGTGTGGTGTATGTGATTAATTGTTTCAGTCTTGTCAAAGACTGGTTTGTTGAAGCCTGTTCTGGGTGATCATATCCTAAGACATTGTCAAGCGTCACAGACAGTGTCATAGGAGTTTATTCTTGTGATTGTCATCTTTATCGTGGGCAAGGGGAGCTTGCCATACACGGATTCCAGGAGGAGTCATCTTCGACAAGGGGAGCTTGTCGCATTTAAGTCGAGGGGAGCTCGCAAAACAGTTTCACTAGTGAAGGTTGACGAAGGCGGCATCAAAGATAAGAGGGAGTCTTATTTTGTTTTAGTCCGAGTGTTTTGTAACCTTGTTTGAACTCGTGAAATGTTTTCATATCTGGGCGTGGCCCCGCAGATGTAGGCTGATTGCCGAACTGCGTTAACAACCTCCTGTGTCGTTAATTTCTGCATTTTTAATATTGTCCTATATCGTATTTATAATCGGTGTCACACGAAGTGTTACAACACTTTAAAACATCGGGTCACTAACCTTGAACTTTCAATTGGTATCAGAGCAAATCGTCTCTGTTTCTTAGGAGAGATCCGTGGGATTTGATCTTGGTTTTTGCTACGATGGACTCTATGAAAGAAGGAGGTTCAACAATGCGTCCACCCTTGCTAAACGGAAAAAATTATGCTTATTGGAAAGCTCGAATGAGAGCTTTTATTAAGGCTGTTGATGAAAAAGCCTGGAAATCTATTCTAACAGGTTGGGATCCACCAACGATCACAAGCGAAGCTGGAGTCATATCTATCAAACCTAAAGAAAGCTGGTCCGTCACTGAAGATGCTCTAGCAAATAGTAACTCAAAAGCTCTTAATGCTATTTTTAATGGTGTTGATCCAACTCAATTCAGACTTATTTCTACATGTGAGTCTGCTAAAAAGGCTTGGGATATTCTTCAGACGACTTATGAAGGCACTTCAGCAGTAAAGCTATCAAAAATGCAGTTTTTAACAACGAAATTTGAGAACTTGAAGATGCATGATGATGAAAACATTGCCGAGTTTAATGCAAGACTCTGTGACATTGCCAATGAAGCTTTTGCTCTTGGTGAAACTATATTTGAAGAGAAACTTGTGAGAAAAACTCTTAGATCTCTCCCCCAACGATTTGCTTATAAAGTTACTACAATTGAAGAAGCAAAAGATATCACCAAAATGAAATTAGAGGAGCTGATGGGTTCTCTTAGAACATTTGAGATGAATTTCGATGTAAATGTGGAAACAAAGAAGGTGAAAGACTTGGCTTTAAAAGCAGAGATGCAGAATTCTGAAGAATGTAATGAAGATGATCTGGAAGAATCTTTAGCATTGATATCCAGAAATTTCAGCAGAGTGTTGAAGAAATTTGGTAGAAATAATCGTGGTGTCGAGCAAAATGTCACTAACACCAAGAATGACTCTACAAGTTTTAAGAAGTCCAAAGACGAAAATCAAACTTCAGGTAAATTCTTGAATAACAGAGGAATTAAATGTAGAGAATGTGATGGTTTTGGACATATTCAGGCTGAATGTGCAAATACCTTGAAGAAGAAAAAGACCTCTCTCAACACAACCTGGAGTGAGAGTGATTCAAAAAAAGAAGATGAAATCTCAAACCAAAATATGGCACTTGTCGCTAAAGCTATTCTTACAAGTTTTGATAGCGTGACTCAAAATGTTCCTGAAAGTATATCTGAAAATAGCGATGATGATTCAGAAGAAGTTACCAAAGAAGATCTTATCGAAGAATATAAGAAGTTTTATGAAAAATGGACAGAATTAGTTGAAATAAATCAAGATCTTCGAAGACAAATTGGAAGTCTGAAAAATGAAAATGGAAGCCTTCAAGACTATGTTACTGATTTGGAAGTTAAACTGAAATCAAGTCATAATGAAATAGAACGGCTGTCAAATGATCTGAATCACATGAAGAAAAATGTCAGAATGCTAAACTCAAGTTCCTCTATACTTGATGAAATTCTAATGGCCAGGAGATCATGTGAAGATACCTCTGGAATTGGTTACAAAGGAGAATGCTCAATGTCGCCGAAAGTGTCAAACATAGATGCTGAAACTAAAGGGAAGAAAGTTGCGATATCCATCAACGAAACTGAACAGAAATCAAACTTTAAAGACAGTTATCAGATGAAGTCAAATCTTCATGTTTCCAAGGTTAAAGGTAACAAATTTATTCCAATTTGTCATTATTGTTTTCGTCAAGGTCATATTCGTCCTCGTTGCTTTGTTTATCTTGATGACTTGAGAAAATGTACTGCTAGATATATCTCTTCATACAGATTTCCCAAACAGAAATGGATAAAGAAAGCCGTTGTTAAGTGCAATGTTACTCATACGTCTCTAAAAGCAACATCTGTTGATGCATGGTACTTTGACAGTGGATGTTCTAGACATATGACAGGTGAAGAAAGATTTTTAAAGAATATCACATCAGGAGGTTTGGGAAAAGTAACTTTTGGAAATGGCGTCACAGAAAATGTTATTGGAAAGGGAACACTAGACGTTCCAGGGCTGCCTTCTCTGGAAAATGTTCTTCTTGTAAAGGGTTTGAAAACAAATCTGATCAGCATAAGTCAGTTGTGTGATCAAGATCTGAAGGTGCATTTCACTCGCGACAAATGTGTTGTCTCGGATCATACAAATAAATGCATCATCGAAGGAATAAGGTCTTCTGATAATTGCTATCTCATTTCATCACTATCTACTTGCGCTCGATCAAGCATAGAAGACACTACATTATGGCATCGCAAGTTGGGTCATGTTAATTTCAGAATACTAAAACAAATTATCTCAAAAGGAGCAGTACGAGAAGTTCCCATGATAAATGTTGCTGAAGATAGAGTTTGTGGTCCATGTCAAATTGGAAAGCAAACTAAAGTGTCACACCAAATGTCTCAGACACCAGGAACTAAACGTGTTCTGGAATTATTACATATGGACTTAATGGGTTCGATGGCAGTTGAAAGCTTCGGAGGAAAACGATATGCATATGTGGTTGTTGATGATTTTTCAAGATACACTTGGATAGAATTTCTTCGTGAAAAATCTGACACTTTTAGTGCTTTCAAAGCCTTATGTTTACGGCTTCAGCGAGAGAAAGATTGCATCATTGTGAAGATTGTACGAATTCGAAGTGACCATGGAAGAGAATTTGAGAACTCTGTGTTTGAAAATTTCTGCAATCAACTTGGAATTTCTCATAAATTCTCTGCACCAAAAACTCCTCAACAGAATGGAGTCGTTGAGCGAAAAAATCGAACCATAGCAGAAATGTCACGCATAATGTTACACGAAAATAATGTTCCACAGAAATTTTGGGCTGAAGCTATGAACACAGCTTGCTACACTATCAACCGAGTGTATCTACGTGGTGGAACGACAATGACTCCTTATGAATTATGGAAAGGTAAAACTCCAAATCTTAGTTATTTTCATCCTTTTGGCAGTACGTGTTTTGTTCTTAATGACAGGGAGCATAAAGGGAAGATGGATCCCAAGAGTGATAAAGGTATCTTTTAGGGATATTCTACAAATAGTCGTGCCTATCGGATATACAACAAAAGGACTCGGAGTGTAATTGAATCTGCAAATGTCCGTGTAGATGATTCATTGCCATCTGCTGATATTTCTATAGACGACTCATATCAGAACTCCACCGCAGAAAATTTCGACGTTTCAGCTAATGTTCCCGACAATGTCACAGACAGTGTCACTGACCAGCTTGCATCAATCAATACGGGGGATGAAGTTACTCCTGATAACCAACAACCGTCTCCACGTGTTCAAAAGAATCATTCTGCAGATGACATTATTGGAGGACTGGATGATGGAATTCGAACCAGAGACAAGCCTAGAGTAAATTATCGTAAAATGATCCACATGGCATGCTTCACTTCAACGTTTGAGCCAAAAAAATATCACCGAAGCTCTTATTGATGAACATTGGATTAATGCTATGCAAGACGAACTCGGTCAATTCACTAGAAATCAGGTATGGGACTTAGTTCCTTGCCCTCCCGATACAAATGTCATTGGCACAAAATGGATCTACAAGAACAAAAGTGATGAGCATAGAAACATTATTCGCAACAAAGCTCGATTGGTTGCTCAAGGTTATTTACAAATTGAAGGAGTTGATTTTGACGAGACATCTGCTTCGGTTGCTCGCCTCGAATCCATTCGACTTTTATTAGCCATTGCATGTGTTATGCACTTCAAACTTTACCAAATGGATGTTAAAAGTGCGTTCCTCAATGGTCATCTCAATGAGGAAGTTTATGTTGCTCAACCTAATGGTTTTGAAGACCCTCATCATTCCGATTATGTGTACAAGTTGAAGAAAGCGTTATATGGTCTTAAACAAGCTCCACGTGCGTGGTATGAACGTCTTACGGTGTATTTATTGTCCAAGGGATATGAGCGAGGGGGAGTAGATAAAACTCTCTTCATTCGCCACCATAAAGGTCAGTTTTTACTTGCTCAAATTTATGTTGACGACATCGTTTTTGGTTCAGTGTCACAGAAAATGGTAGACGAATTTATTGACCAAATGAAGGGAGAATTCGAAATGAGTATGGTAGGAAATCTCAACTATTTCCTTAGACTCCAGATTCAACAAACACAGGAAGGTATATTCATTACTCAAAGCAAATATGCCAAGAACATCTTAAAGAAATTCAATTTAGAAAAAGGGCATCCAAGAAGAACTCCGATTGGTACAAATGAAAAACTATCTAAAGATGATAAAGGAATGGTTGTTGACAGCCGTATATACAGAAGCATGATTGGAAGTCTCTTATACCTTACAGCTAGCAGACCTGATATTTGCTATAACGTTGGTCTATGCGCTCGTTTTCAAGCAAATCCTAAAGCGTCACACCTAGCGTCAGTGAAACGCATTCTAAAATATATCTGCGGAACAACCGATTATGGGATCTGGTATTCTTTTTATACTAATGCAAATCTTGTAGGGTATTGTGATGCTGATTGGGCTGGAAGTGCTGATGTTAGAAAAAGTACATCAGGTGGATGTTTTTACTTGGGAAATAATTTAGTTTCATGGTTTAGCAAGAAACAAAATTCGATATCTCTTTCAACTGCCGAGGCAGAATACATTGCAGCTGGGAGTAGTTGTACCCAACTTCTCTGGATGAAGCAAATGCTGAAAGATTATGGTGTTGCACAGAATGTTATGACACTTTACTGCGATAATATGAGTGCAATCAATATTTTGAAGAATCCGGTTCAGCACTCTCGAACAAAACATATTGATATCAGACATCACTTCATTCGATCACTAGTTGAAGACAAAACTATTATCTTGGAGCATGTGACAACAGAAAAACAAATAGCAGATGTCTTTACAAAAGCATTAGATAGCTTGAGATTTGAAGAACTAAGGTCAGCTCTGGGCCTTTGTATTATCTGAAGAAAGTACTTGTGAGTTTTGCTTTTATTTTTTGCATTCATAAAAAAAAAAAAAAAAAAAAAGGGTCACTTGTAATAGGCGATTTCTTTGCTATTCTTAGTCTTCAACGTTCTACATGATACATGTGATTTTCTATGAAGAGTTCATTCTCTTTTGTGACAAATTGAGTTTATTTCTCAATTTGTGTAAGGAATTATGGTTTATTTCCATAATATTTATGAATCTTCTTGCAGAATTTCTGAAAATATGGAAGATACGATATGTTTATGGGATTCTGGATGTATTTTCAAATCTGTTTGAAGTTATTTGTGGATATATATTTGGGTTTATTTCCCAAATTGCAACAGTATATTTTGTGAGTTTCTTAGTGTTATTTCCCCAAATTGGTGAAAACCCTTTTTTTTCACCTTCTTACTGCTTCGGGTTTTCAAATTCGCGCTAAGCTTCTCTCTGCCTTCGTGCTCTCTGGTCTTCGCAAGCTTTTATTTCCGCTCATCTATGGCAAACTTAGTGGACTATAGTGATGAATCGTCTGATAGTGAGCATTTATCTCACAAACGGTTTCACAGAACAGGTACGCAATCGGTTCCCTCTGAAGAATTCTTTCTAGATGTTGTTGATGCAGTCCCTATTAGCAAGTGCAAACCCTCCGGCGAAGAGTGCAGTAAACGTCGTGATCCTCTTGCGCATCTGAAAGTCTCCTTTGGACCTCCAAGGGTTCCCTCAAAGATTGTATTACCCTCTAAAAGGAAAGTTTCACCCTCCCGAATTGATCGAGAATCGTCTGACAAAGAGTGGGACAGTGATGTTGAAATTCATTCTTTATCATCAAGGGAAAAGGACTGCTCGAAAGCGTCAAAGAAAAATATGCCATCTCAGAGAAAATCTGCAAGATTGAGGGATAATATTCCAAGAAAAATTGTTCCTAAGCCATGTGCTAAAAGTAAAAGGAAATCAAAAGGGAAAGCTCCAATATCCACGCCTACCAAAACCAGACCCAAAGCAGGGTCAGGAAAAATGTCTCACAAAAATTCCAGTAAGTCCTCTAAATCTCCTGAGGAATTTGACAGGTTTAGAACACCTTACAATGCAAGTCTGTGGAGTATTGTATGAAAGAAACATCTCTGGAGTGAAAGAAACATACACATGGTGGATTTTAAGGATTGCAGGGATCTTGTAAATCTACTTATTAGCCAAGGACTAGGAAGGACCTTCAAAGGATTAAAACCTTTCTTTGCCCAAATTGTTCATGAATTCTATTGCAACTTGAGTCCAACTATCAATGACCGAGGGCATTCTGATTTTGGTCATGTGTTTTTAAGAGGTTCTCTATTTGAATTCAGTCCATCCTCGATAAACACATATCTTGGAAGTTTCTGGACCGACTCTGCAGCTTTCTCGCCAGATTTTGATGAGATAATCTCCTGTGTTACAAGAAATGTTAGAACAATCTGGCCACAGGCTAAAGATTTTCCTGCTTCTCAGCTCTCAGCAAAATTTGCTATTCTACACAAAATAGCAATTAGAAACTGGCTACCATCCTCTCATGCCACCGGCATCAACAAGAAAATGGCTAGGCTTTTATTTCAAATTGGGACTGGAATCCAATTCGATATTGGACAATTTTTCTTTGACCAGATTCTGAAACACATCAATGGGAAGCATGACAGGTCTGCTTTACCTTTTCCCTGTTTAATTTTTGGTATTCTATCCGCTCAACAAATTTCTCTAAGTGAGTCAGATTGCCTCACAATGGATCGAGAGGAAATCAGGATTAGTCATAAACTTCGTACAGGTGGACATGTGGATGACTTACACAATGTTGCAGATTCTGAGAATGTTGTTGAGAATAGCATTATCTCTCGTACTATTCGGATAATTCGAGGTGAATTACAGGATCTGGAAAATAGAAAGAAGGTTCTATCTGATCTACTGGATGAACTTGTTCAATATTCAGCTGTAAAAATTTCCTCCAATCCAATGGATCAAGGTCATGAACAGGAGAAATCACTCTCTGGAGCCACATCTCCTGAACATGTTACACCAAATGTCACTACGGAAGATCCTGCTACCGATGATCCATCTGGTTAGATGTATGTTTATGAGACTTCTTTCATGATTTTTCTATTACTGGATTCTCTGCACCTATTTGGTTCTATGGTTCTATGACTTCCTTGACAATGTTTGTTGCCATTTTGTCTTTTTATGGCAAAAAGGGGGAGTAAGTGTTGGAGATAGTATTTTTTTTTTAGATTGATTGTTTCTATGCTGCTGTGGATGTCTCCTATTTTGGTGCTATTATTTGAAATGACATTATATTGATCAGATTGTTACAAGAACTTCTAATTCAGGGGGAGTTTCGAATTCTCTCCTTCAGGGGGAGTTATGTTTTGCCAAAAATGCCAAAGGGGGAGATTGTTAATGCTATTATGTGTTGGCATTATATTTTTGGCAACCTATTAAATTTGGTAAGTTATGTTTTTGGAAATTATATTCTTTTTGAATATATATTACTCTATCCTTCTATTTTGGAGATAATATTTGGCAGAATATTTCGTCAATTCAAATGTGATTTGTTGAAAAAAGAATTGTAACAAACTTGGATCATATTCCTAATTATTTGGGATACTTTCCTAAAGTGTCATTGGAAGTGTCTCTGCGGCAAATCTGTTAGGCAGAGTTTTTCGGATCCTTAGGCTGACTTCGTGGGAAAGGATCTTTTGAATGTATAGACTGTTTCGAGAAGATATTGATGAGAGAAACAGAACTGCACCTTGCACTTGATATAAAAGACTTTTCTTTTTACGTTGAAAGGTGTCGACGCTATTATTTGTGTGTGCTCAATTTCTCTATTCATCTGGGCGTCTTTATTTCTTCACCCACGTTTCTGTGTGGTGTATATGATTAATTGTTTCAGTCTTGTCAAAGACTGGTTTGTTGAAGCCTGTTCTGGGTGATCATATCCTAAGACATTGTCAAGCGTCACAGACAGTGTCATAGGAGTTTATTCTTGTGATTGTCATCTTTATCGTGGGCAAGGGGAGCTTGTCATACACGGATTCCGGGAGGAGTCATCTTCGACAAGGGGAGCTTGTCGCATTTAAGTCGAGGGGAGCTCGCAAAACAGTTTCACTAGTGAAGGTTGACGGAGGCGGCATCAAAGATAAGAGGGAGTCTTATTTTGTTTTAGTCCGAGTGTCTTGTAACCTTGTTTAAACTCGTGAAATGTTTTCATATCTGGGCGTGGCCCCGCAGATGTAGGCTGATTGCCGAACTGCGTTAACAACCTCCTGTGTCGTTAATTTTCGCATTTTTAATATTGTCCTATATCGTATTTATAACCGGTGTCACACGAAGTGTTACAACACTTTAAAACATCGGGTCACTAACGTTGAACTTTCAGATTTTATTTTAATTTCTTAAATTAATTAGCTATTTTATTTAAGGTTGTTTTCCGAATTCGTAATTATTCAATTATTATTCAAGATTCATAAAATTAGGGTTTTTCTTGGTTTCTCTTGCGAGAGGGTTTTTCGTTCGTTCCCGCATCCCGCTGCATCATACATTAAGTATATGGAACATTTCAGTTTAGGAAGTCAACGCGTTGACATAGCTAGTTTCTTTAGTAGAATTTTTGATTGGCTTAGACTAATTGTCATTAGTACAAAATAATAATAACAATAGATTAATGATTAGAGATCTCATTACCATGTCTCTAATGGTGGGTGTTCTATTTACGTGTAAATGTATTTTAGTCATTAAACATTTATGCTCGCCAAAATGGCAACTTCTTATCTCCGGTCATTGTCATTTGTCCAACAGAAATGATAGAAGACGTGGTACGAAGATAACGAGAATGCCTTCACAACTAGGAAACTTAATTATTATTAATTTAAAAAACTAGTTTCTTTTCACACCTAAGTGCAAGGGGAATGTGCATGCACTGTACCTTTTATATATTTATTAATTTGAAACTGCTTCGACGGCTGTCATAGTTTTGCGGGGTTCAGCCATCAAAGAAGGAAGACGTGTGGAGCTCATAATGTTTGATGTCTGCGTGTACTACGCTTATAACAACACATGCATATTTGCAGAAAACCAGAGAAGAAAATGAAAACAAAACAGTCGACGGAATTCAAAACTCCGGCCCATGGTTTCTCTGGGTTGCCACCCAAATGCCAGAAAGGATCAAACACTGCGCGTGGCAGACGATGTCGACCAGAAGTGGCTAAATCAGAGAGGTTGCTCCTCTGCGTGAACATGGGTTAAACTCAAACTGTAGGAGAAAGTATTAGGTTTGACGATCAAATTAAACAGACATTAGCAGTTGAAGAATGGGTAGGTGTTGAAGAAAGATTAGGTTAGGGTTTAGCAGTGCGAAGACCAAAACTAGGAGACGTGTTTGGTTTTCATGCACTGCGATTGCCAGCTTTGTTTACGATGAACATAACCAACTCTCAACCTATTTTGTCGTGCAAACATGTGTACAATTTGTTTAATAGTTCAACTACTGATAGTCTGCTACCCTACCCACCTGAAAATGATTTCACAATTCTTGACCCTAATATTCATCCATAGACTTGCACGTACAAGATGTGTCTTAAATAGTTGAGACAAGCATTTGTTTTATAATTATAGTAAATATGATCTTTGTAGAGTCATCCGTTACTAGTACAATATTATCTGTTTTGAGTCAGAGCACGCACATATTCGTTTTTGATATTATTCTAAAACGCGTTATACTAAGTAGAGACAAAAATTCTAATTGTAAACTACTCAATTTCTATTATCTTAAGCGAAGCGATGTAAGATTGTGTGTTCCCACTTGGCTGAGCTGGACTCTCACAATCAACAAAATATTGAGTTGTCATTGACTTTACATGACGGTTTGCCACAATCTTCATCATCAATATGTTATAATCCATTCATTTGACAAACTCTTTGATAAAGGATAATCTCTTGAAATGTGTTACGATCAAGTTAAAAGTCGAGTCATCGGTCCGTTGATCGTTGCATGGATAGTATGAAGTTGATATCTTGATGGACGGCGGATAGTGTTACATAATAAGATATGATTAGAGAATGAAACAACACTTACATGGAGTCGATTAATGTGTTAATACAAATCGATGGTGCGTGGAAAGGGGGAAATCTGGAGCGCTGGCTGATGCGTGGGAGTATTCTATTGGGCCACCACATCCTAAAAGAATGCGGTCACTCAGTTTGACTTGACTTAGAGATCAACGGTCAAGAATGGTTTTGACGAATTCGTTCTTTTTCTGTGATCTGCCCCTGAGGCTACCCGTCCATCTGCCCGCGTATTTTGTGAAATTCCTTTATAACCCCCGCTGTTAAGCGTGACGCGCGGCACGCGATGATTTCGGCTTCTGCTTTGCTCGTATTAGAATATTTCCAGGGGTTGAACAAGATCAGAGGCGTAGACAGAGCTCTCAAAAATGGCGGACATTTACCGCTCGGTGATGAGTGAGAGCTACGTCGGTCGTAGTGTCAGTCGAAGGAAATCGATGGACCACGAGAAGGTTGAATTTGAGCCTGAAATGGCTCCCCCGGAAATGGATGACCATCGTAAGCGTAAGAAACTAGAGGCTTTAGCTGATTCGTTTTCTAGAGACTGTAGAGACGCAGTGGATAGTTCTTCTTTAGACGAAGACAAGGGCTTCGTAAAGCTTGAATGTAGGAAACCAGAGATGGTGGAAAGCTCTCCGTCACCTCCGTCTTCGGACCTTTCCATATCGCTTCTCTGTCGATCTCCCGCAGCTCGAGTAGCTCCAGAAGTTCCGGGAGAGAATCCGAGGTTTGGAGTGGTTTCGATTCGGGGAAGGCGAAGAGAAATGGAAGATGCGGTCGCCGTTCAACCATCGTTTTGCCGCATAGGAAATGAATCCAACCCTCACCTGCATTACTTCGCCGTTTACGACGGTCACGGTTGCTCTCATGTACTATAAGTATTTCTTTCTCGTCCGCTTTCACTCTAGGGTTTTCTTTCTCGTATCGCTTCTCTGAGGCCATTCTTCTGGTTCAGGTGGCGATCAAGTGCAAGGAGCGGTTGCACGAGCTGGTGAAGGAAGAGTTGGAAAGAGAGGTTGGATCATCTTCATCGAATGATTGGAAGAGCGCCATGGAAAGAAGCTTTCGGCGCATGGACCAGGAAGTCAGTTGGTGTAGTGAAAGAATTGCAAGTTCAAACTGCAGGTGCGAGCTTCATCCCCCAGAGTGCAATACGGTTGGAACTACAGCCGTGGCTGCTATTTTAACCCCTGAGAAGATCATCGTCTCTAACTGCGGCGACTCGAGGGCTGTTCTCTGTCGTAGCGGCAAACCAGTCCCTCTCTCCTCTGATCACAAAGTTGCTTCTTTTTCTTGTTCTTTTCGTCTAGCTTCTGTATTTTTGAACCCACCGGAAATTATATAATATTTACTTCTTGCAAACAGCCGGATCGACCAGATGAACTGAATCGGATCGAAGCGGCCGGCGGGCAAGTGAT
>CM039515.1:7623747-7646785 GCA_022432975.1 Begonia masoniana
CAAACTTTTACTTGTTGAGCATATCATACATATTTTATCGCTGCTGGGAATAAGCTCTACCCCTTTTAAGTTTAGTCGACTCACTCCAAACGACCACTATTTTTTCCAGGATTCAGTAATGGAGAATTTAATTATCGGCACGGAAACAATCACTTTGCAAAAATTCCCTATTTTAATAAATTTTTCTTGAAGACGTATCTTATATTTTTAAGGTGAGACACTATTGTGAATGTGTAAACTTTGTTCTATTTAATTTACTATGTTACTTTATTGGACATACAATATTAAATCATCTAGTGTCACTTATTGGACACGTTTTAATTCAACTGTTCTAGGCCCGAACTTTATATTCAATTATAAAATTTTCTACTGCGTTTCCTAAGTAAATAATATTAAGAGTTGGATGGTTGACTCGATTTTTGGGTCTGTCGTCCCTCGTTCTGTCGCGGTCCCATTTAGGGGCGTGACAGAAATTTTAGTATCAGAGCCCAGGTTGCCCATCTTGAAAAGTGACACTTATAGGATAGATGATGTGATGATATACGAGAATTATTCTTGTGTCTAAAGATGTGATACAAAGGCTGATTATTTGAAAAGCATCTCGAGGTTGTTCGCTAGAGAATGAGGATATTTCATATACATACATATGTGGTTTAGAGTAGTTGGAAATTAATGGAGAAGCTGTAGATGTACGCTTTGTAAATTGATATGACAGAATAAGAGAATGAGAACTCTTAATTCAGGACTTATCTCGTCTTACTAGGAATCCTTTAGTTTGAGTTAGAGACTCTTGCTCGTAAATTTTAATTCAAAGATGAATTGTATGTGTATCCTTGGTTCAAGAAAATATTGTTGAACGTTCTAAAATATGTTTTCATTTTGTGTTTCGGCTTGAGGGTAGGTCTCTGCCGAAGTGGTTTAAGATTTTTGGATCAAGATTTAGATTCATTCGAGTGGATAGATGATTGGGGCAAAGATCTTTCTAATCGAAGCTTATTTCAAGCGCTTGTGAGAGATTATGAAAAATTTAAAAGTCATTGCTATGTTTGCAAAACATGGGATCGACTATGTCTTAATTTATTGGAGTTTTGGTAGAGAAATATTACGGATTAATGGTTGAGGAGATTTGAAACAAATTCGAGTGCTATGGGGGACAAGAATATACAACAAATTGAGTTCAGAAAACTTATATTTTTGGAAGAATTAGGGGTGGGCAATCATCGGTTCGGTTCGGTTTTGGACCGAACAGAACCTAGCTTTTCGGTTTCGGGTTCCGGTTTCCAAACCCGAACCCGAACCCGAACCCGAACCCGAATAACTTAAAACAGACCCGAACCTAAAAATTCGGTTCGGTTCGGTTCGGGTCAAGTCGGTTCCAATCTATGAACACTATAATAAAAAAAATTGATGAAACGGAATAAAAAAATTGACAAAACATCATATGAAGAAGAGATCAATGTCTGAAACAAAACCAGAAAAATAAATAGCTATGCAAATAGATCATATGAAGATGTTTTCTTAAAAAAAACCAGACAAATAAATACAATTAAATCGCCATGCTTTGTCTTTCCAAATAAAAGCCTTTGTGTCAACATGTTGGCTGCTACCACTAGAGTATATGTAGTCTGTAGACCTGTAAACAGTAAACATCAAATAAATACAATCAAAATTTAAATCAAATAAATAATACCCATGCACAAAATCAAAATTCTACCAATGAAGGAGGTTCTCATCCAACTTGTTCCAGACAGTTGCAGTTATTGTTAATAGCAAAGCAATAACCTTCAAACAAATGAAGAAATAGAAACGATTAGTAAGACAATGTCGACATTTAAACACATTACACAACCGGTGCCTGGACATAAATATCAGATGCAAAATCAAAATGAGTTAACAAAATGTTTTCTTCTGCTAAAGCCATCACAAAGTTTGCAGTGATCGTAGTAGTTAAAGTGAGATGTGAATGTGTAAACTTTAAAGAGGAAACTACGATAAAAAACCACATGAAAATTTTCATTCAACTGATACCAAAAGCTAGATGATCAAACACTACCAAATTCAAACAATTCTATAGCAAATATCACAAATTTCTATACTCTAATTCAGTAATTCTATATCAAATATCACAAATATGTCACAATCAATAGTCATACTCACAACAAGCAACAATTACATAAATAAACACCCTATAATTTTAAACAGCAAACAATGCTCTCGATCAACATTTTCGAAGAGTCTCCCACAGCCCTAATTTTTACTAGTACATAAATAAAAAATTATAAACACATTAAACATACTGACAAGTGACATACAGGTCTGATTTGTTGGATTGGAGGCTGAAGCCTGAAGGGTGGAGCACAGAGATCAAGACCGAGAGCAACGAGGGAGCAGGGCCACGCTAGTCGCCAGGGAGCTGCAAAATTAACAACAATTTGAAATCAATAATCATAATGAGAAGAAACCTAAATTTTGTTGTAAAATTTAGATTTGAAAGATGCTGCACGGTGCAAAATAGGTTGAAGACGAGTTTTGTTTTAGAATCTATGTAGAATTTTTTTCAAATGGTGTTTTCAGATGACAACCAGACAATTGAATGGATACAAATATAAACATGGAAATAGAAAAACTGCTTGACAGATATTGCACCTGATATATCACTTCATAGTTTGTAGTTATAATTATATAATATGATCAAAAGCATATGAATTTATATCACAGAGGAACTGATTACTTCCTACGCAAAATAGGTTAAAGACGAGTTTTAGAATATATGTGCAAAATTGAGAGGATAGGAAAACTGCAGCGGCTAAAAAATAGGTTGAATTTTCAAGAACACCGCAGCATTTTTCTTCAAACACATTGCAACTACATCCCTACCACAGTTTTCCGACGAGGGTCGAGGCGAGTTTCTGACCTAATCTGTCGCTGCCGCTGGAGCGCCGAGGAGTGGAGGCTGGCTGGAGGAGTTGAGTGAGGACGAGGGTCGAGGCGTTCTGTCGCTGCCGGCGCCGCTGGAGCGCCGAGGAGTGGAGGATTGCTGGAGCGCCGAGGAGTGGAGGCTGTCGCTGCCGAATGCCGATTGCAGAATGCGGAATGCAGATTGCCGACTCCCGACCCCGACACCCTAAATTTTTATTTAACTTCGGTTTTTCGGTTTGGTTCGGGTGTGCCTTCCACCCGAACCGAACCCGAACACCATTTGACTCACCCGACCCAAACAATTACAATCCCTCTTGGACCCGAACCTAACCCGAACCGAACCTTCGGTTCGGTTCGGTTCCTCGGGTTGGGTTCGGTTCTGCCCACCCCTAGGAAGAATGGTGTTAAGTTTTGAAATTGATATATTATAGTCATTGACTGCATTTAAGAAGCATTTAGGGAGCTTCAAAATCATATTTAGCCCTATGGTTTCAACAGTACCTTTGAAGTTTGGTGAGTTCCTTTAATATTTTTAAATTCAGTTTTAATGATTGTGGAATGTGTCGGGAAATCTTTTGGCAAAGAGAATCTATTCAATAATAATGAAAATAATCAATATAATGTCTGTTTAATATGATAAAGTCGTTTTAATATCTTTGATTGGATTGAAATTTCATTAGACTAATTAATAAGAAGTTTAGTTACTTAGCATGATACAACTGTTGGTGGAGTGTTTTGACTTATTGATATTGTCACCTTATTGTCTTAATTTGGGAAGTAGCAAGACTTGGATATTCTTTCATGAGCTGATAACAACAGAGGTGATTTAATTCATAGAGAGAGAGAGAGAGAAAAGTTTGAGTGTTTGGGCGTGATTTCTTTCCTTTCACCAAGCACTCAAGTTGGAGGAAAAGCCTCTAAGACTTTCTTTAAGAGGAAAATATACGAATCTGACCCTCTTCTTGCTCTGCGCGATTGAAGCCCAGAAATCAGTTCCAAAGCGAAAACCCAATCATAAAAAATAATGAAGAATTGAAAGAAAGTTGGGATCACTCTACCTGCTGCTGAGAAAGAATAAGGCAGCAGAAGGAAAGCTTACCAGGCTCTCCAGTCATGGATTTAGGCAACCCTTTCTTGCGGGAAAAGCAGGTGAGGTTTTGAGCCTTTGTGAACCTCTGTGATGATCTGAAAGTGTACGTATGATCACGACTGCAGAGCAAACTTCGGATTGTAGGGCAAACCTCATGACTTAAACCAAGTGTAGGCAAATCAGGCAAATCTTGGATCGTAAAAAGGAGGTCGTCACACACACACAGAGACACAAACACAGACATAGACACACACACAGAGACAGACACAGAGACACAAACAGAAAACACACGCACAGACAGACAGTCAGAGACACGCACACAAAGACATCTTCTTTTAGTTTCCTCCTTGTTAACGATTTCCTTCTTCTCAATCACCTCCTCTTCTTCTAACCTCTGGCTTTCGTCTTCTTTCCTGTCGAAGACATGCGATATCGCGTGCTTTCTCACTATGCTTGGTCGCTCAAACTCGACTTCTCTAGTGCCTGTGAAGGTTTCTTCCCTTTCATTGCCCAGGTAATGTTGCTCTAATACTAATGTTAGGTGTCTTATACCTTCCCAAATTAACAGAGACCCAACAACACACAACCAAAATCAACACCAAATTACAGAGGAATTATAAAACCTTTGCACTCTCCCACTTTTTCCCAATATTCTCATCTTCCACTCACTTCTCCCAATTATATAGTCAACATCATAACCAACTCATAACAAATCCTAACCAATTATCAAGCTAAATACCTCAAATATCCCTAAATAACTAAAATAACATGCTAAATAAAATACTCCTAACACCTATGCACGGATAAACAAAGCCATGTCAGGCAAAATCATTATCTTCCGAGATGGAGTAAGCGACGACCAATTCAATATGGTTCTAAACGAGGAATTGCGTGATCTTAAGAGGACATTTCAAGCCATGAATTATCATCCAACAATATCTCTAATTGTAGCCCAAAAGCGACATCAGACTCGTTTTTTCCCGAGGGTTAGGGCGATGGGACTAGAAACAGGAATATCCTCCCCGGGACTGTGGTGGACATAGAAATAGTTAACGATTCCGAGTACAATTTCTATCTTTCTACCCATTATGCAAGCCTCGGGACAAGCAAATTCACTCACTACTATGTCTTATGGGATGAGCATAATAGACAGGTGTGGCCAAAGAAATGGGGTTTGTGCAACATTCCATAAGACATAGTAGTGAGTGGATTTGCTTGTCCCGAGGCTTGCATAATGGCTAGAAAGATAGAAATTGTACTCGAAATTGTTAACTATTTCTATGTCCACCACAGTCCCGGGGAGGACATTCCCGTTTCTAGCCCCATCGCCTTAACCCTCGGCAAAAAAACGAGTCTGATGCCGCTTTTGGGCTACAATTAGAGATATTGTTGGATGATAATTCATGGCTTGAAAGGTCCTCTTAAGATCACGCAGTTCCTCGTTTAGAACCATATTGAATTGATCGTCGCTTACTCCATCTCAAAAGACAATGATTTTGCCTGGCATGGCTTTGTTTATCCATGCATAGGAGTTAGGAATATTTATTTAGCTTGATATTTTAGTTATCTAAGGGTATATATATAGCTTGATAATTTGTTAGGATTTGGTATGAGTTGGTTATCTGGTTGATTATATAAGTTGGAAGAAGTGAGTGAGTGGGGAGAGGAGAATATTGGGGAAAAATGGGATAGTGCAAGGGCTCTATAATTCTTCTACAATTTGGTGTTGATTTTGGTTGTGTGCGTTGTTGGGTCTCTGTTAAATTGGGAAGGTACAAGATATCTAACATTAATATCAGAGCAACATTACTTGGGTAATGACAGGGAAGAAACCTTCACAGGCACTAGAGAAGTCGAGTTTGAGCGATGCCCGGATTGCTCAAAATGAACTGTGGCAAGAAATAGGCAATGTCAAAGAGAGTATCGCCTGTATGCCAGATTTGCGACGCGACATGGTGAGGATCGTGGAAAAGTTGAACTCCCTTACCAATGCTATACATTCAGCACCTCCAAGGCAAGGGAAAAAGGAAAACAGAAAGTCGCGAATAGGTAGGTCAGTCGAGTTGTCAAGGACCGACATGAGGTGGTGCAGAGGGATGGAAAGAACAACACTTGAACCGGCGAATGGAGAAGTCGGTTTTCACCGGAGGGGACCTTGACGATTGGATCTTTCAAGTGGAGGTTCTTCACGTTCCAATCTCTCTTCGAGTCCGAGAAACTCCAATGGGTGGTTGTACATCTGGAGGGTGAAGCACTAGCGTGGTTCCAGTGGGGAAGAACGGAGACGCCCGTTCTGCAGCTGGACCGACTTCCGGTACCTTTTGCTGGAACGATTTCGTGCGTCACTGGAGGGAACTTTAACGAAGAAATTTCTGCAACTAAGGCAGACAGATTCAGGCCAATGAATTATTGATACTGGTTTGTCAAGAGGGAGAGGTTGCGGCTGAGGAGCCACTGACCAAAGAGGAGGCACCGGGGATAACTGAACAATCCAGACTGCTATCCAAGCTAGGACAGTCACCATCAAATCCAATTGAGGGTTGTTCAACAAGGACGACGAAGGGGAAGGAAATTACTTGGGGATAGGGCGGTCCAATTGTCCAATTCTACTTTGAGAACAAGGTGAAACTTTAGGCGGCCAGTATTGTTAAGAATATTTTGTTTAGCTTGATATTTTAGTTATCTATGAGTATTTGAGATATTTAGCTTGATAATTGGTTAGGATTTGTTATGTGTTGGTTATCTAGTTAATTATATAAGTGGGAAGGAGTGAGTGGGGGAGGAGAAATATTGGGGAAAAGTGAAAGAATGCAGGGCTCTATAATTCCTATGCAATTTGGTGTTGATTTTGGTTGTGCGTTGTTGGATCACTGTTAAATTGAGAAAGTATACGATACCTAACAACAGGATTCAACAAGCCCAAGGCACATCTCCCCAAAATTCAAAATCTTCTCAGTCCTTGACAAACAGCACTGAGTCACAATACCAACTTTGGTTTCAGACAAGAATTTGAGACGGGATCCTTCCTAGTCATCACACAGAGAAGCATCGGAAGCTTTTCATCATGTTTTCGAGCTTTTCCATTGATACCTTCAAGTAATTCCAGAAGAGTCTTACTGTTGGCAAGTTTATTCATCAAAATTTGAAGATAATCCAAAGGATCTTTCATAACCATCCCAAGATTATTGCACTTGTTCATGAGTTGTAGAACAAATGCATTCGCATTCAGTTGATATCGATCTTCAGAAGAGAAGTAAAGTATAGCCCAGAAGACAATTCATTTTCCTTCAACAAAAGATTTTCCAACTAGATTCCATTGACGCTTCTCTGGGTCTACAGTTATCTGAGTAATCATGCCATATTTACCAACCTTCAGCACTGGTGGATTGATGACTCGCCCAGTCAGTCTAGTCATATCCATACTAACTTCCATTCCAGAGTTCTTGATAACCTCCCCATTGCCAAATAAAATAATTGAATTTTAAAAAACTATAGCATTCAAATTCAGAGATTAATGAGACAATACTTGAAAGATAGTGGAGAAAGATAACTAAAATTAATGTAAAAATCATGGCCTGGAAGGAAAAAAACAATAACTTGACCTAAAAAAAAACTATTCCCAGAATAAAAGATAAAGAATAAAAGATCTTACTAACCCAACCGAAACCAGCTCAAGTTTAGCAACACGCAATCAAAAGGTAAGAACTCATACGCTATTCCAAAAAATAGCGACGTGCAATAGATCCCTAAGAACGAGGAATGCGCATTAACCAAGTAACAAGAAATCAAGAGAAAAGATAATCACCCGCGAATGGCGCGCCAAAGGATTTTAGCGGGAGATTGAAAGTGAATAGGCCCGTGAGAGGGCTTCGTATTCATTCCCTTCTTCAAGAACCTCAAGTAGTTTCATTTTGTTACGAACCAATCCACCAGAAATACAAATTAACTCACATCTAACAACAACGACATGCTGAACATTCAGCAGCTCCTTCGCCAAAACAGATGAGAGCCTTCCAAGCATGTGGTTGCTTGCATCAACCACCACGCGCTTTGCGCATATCCCCGACCCTGTCACCATCTCGTCGACTCTGAAAGAACTGCGCCCCGGGAGCTAGGGTTTTTAAAAGCGAATCCATCTGATATAGGGTCATATTGAGCCCTACTCTTGAACGACGAAGGCCCATTATAAAGACCATTTAGCTTTTAATAAACTATTTACTAGGATTGCCAACCAATAAACTTACAATGACAACGTTTATATCGCTGTTTGAGCTCTGTGCATACCTTAATGCAGTTGTTCATATTCTCTCTCGGCACGCAGATACAGACGGAAGAGAGGGAGGAGAGAGAACAGAGACAGAGACACATTTACTTCTACCAACCACCATTATATATTTTCAACCTCTTCTTCAACTACGTTACTAAATGATAGAATACCATGTATCAGATGGATTAAATTTAGATGCCGTTTGAGAGGACCCCATTCTCTGTATTATAACGAAGAATACAGAGAAAACACTTGTTTACCACCGTTTCATCATTCATGCGACATTGTAATTTATTATTATTACTAATAATTTTGAAAATTATAATAAGATTAATCATTTACGAAGACCTATCATAAATTTTAATCGCATAAATATCTACAAAATATATTCACACTATGTTTTTTTTTATTCTTGAATCAAATTATGTAAAGTATAAGTGATACAATTCAATTATTGCCTGTGAAATGCCAAAATTTATCTTGATTTTGGGTGTAGTTAATGTTGGGTGCGTTACAGAGAGAATAAAAACTCAGGTGTCACGGCCTAGCACCAGCGCAATAAAAATCAGGTACTTTGAGGAGCTTTTCGGTTTCCGCTTCATCAAAAGGTTCTCTCTCTCAATCAATTTTCAATCTCAATATTTCATCATTCGCCTGTGGTTGTAGTCTTTACGTGGTCTATTGAAACTTAGGGGCTCCTCCTCCGTCCGCGAAAGAAGGTAGAATTGGACCAGGGATTGTGGAGGTTCCATTGGAGAAGCAGAGATAACAATCAAAAAGAGGGTCATATACATTATGTGCACCTTTTTTAGAGATTAAATTTAATAATATGTCCTCTAGTAATACTACTTTTAATTTTTAATTTTTAAAAAAAACGTAGGAATAGAACATAAACATAATATTTTTTCTATCTCTAGAGCAAATTGTATTTCATCAAAAAATTAGACTAGATGATATAATTTAAAAGAATAAATTAGAAGGTGGAGCTAAAGTCATCTATTACATTTAGCTCAATAATATTCTTAGTACTATATATTTATTTATTTGGATATAATCCTTATACTTTATCCATGATTTTTAAAGAGATTTTTGTTGGTTGGTCCAACATTTTTTCTGTATGTTAAATTGATGTGTTTGGACGTATGTGTCAGCTGGTAGGCCCAAAATCCTGAGTCAAGCCGATCATGCTACGCCAATGCGCGCCAATGGAAAGGCTGCGCCAAATGGGCAGCCTGCCAAGCAAACTGACAAAGCAAAGCCCAAATTCTGTGGCCTGAAGCCGATAAAATGAGACCCAAAGTACCGCTAATGCTAGGCGGGCTAAGGTCCAGCCTGACAGAAGGCTTATGCGTTGAAAACAGACCTGCTGCCGGCGAGCATGACACAAAAGGTTCTTAATATATACATAATGGGTTTTCTAGTTAAAAGAGGAGATTGTCCAGAGAGGAAAAAACGATAAACCCATTTTCATCACTTGTCTAAGTTCTCCATGGATCACCGTTAAAATGCTCAAAAACTGTCCTAGTGAAGATTGAAGATCCACTCGGCTCTTCTTACTCGAGAGTCATTGAGAGAAGCCCTTTCCAAACACACCGACGGAGCCCAGTTTCTGTCTGGCAATGTCTTCATCTTTCATAAATTCCCAAGAAATCAATCGAACTGAAGCTCACTCATTCCAATCTCGCTATATCAGCACTCAGGCGGCCGGCCGGAAAAAAACAGCTTTCTCAAACCACCCTCTCTACCCTGCTCTAACTCAAGAATCATGCAAAACAGCTATTTATTTGTACAAGTAACTATTTGAAGGATAAATTATGGTTTGAAAAGCTCAAAGTTGGCATTGATGAGAGGTTTACACAACTGAAAATGCCTAAAAATTTACTCGAGCTATGAGAGTAACTGATTAACACTCTCAAAGGAACAATGAACGTAATATATAACACCAAATGGATGACTTATTTAACTTGGTCTCTTCAAGTTTAGGCAGTTGTCAGCCACTTGTCCCAAAAGCTCCTGAACTTACTTTAATTCTTTCTCTGCCACCCACGACATAATCAATCAACAATAATGAGATACTCATGTGTAATGACAGATTGAAAATAAACGCCAATGAAGAATATCTGAATCTTAATTTTAATTGATACTCCAGACTATCATTGGGCCTTAGTGTTACATTTTTCTTCTTCGTATGTGTTTTTCTTTTCATGTGGAACGTTTCAATCGAATTATTTGATTAAAGAAAATAGATTAAGAAAGGGGACTGATCACGAAAAAATTTAGAGACATACCTGCAGCTTACACTTGTCTTTGGAGTTCTTGACCCACGACATCATTCTCAGCCTAGATAGTGAAATTACACATTAAACTACTAGCACCTAACGAAACCTACCATAAATTAGATGAACTTAAAAGTGCAATAACATTGATTTCACACCTGCAATCATTTTTAGTTGAGCTTCTTCACCTGTTTCAGATAGTGGAAGAGCAGCAACCAGTACATCAAACTGTCCAATACACAAGTAGTAATAATTACGGTTCAGAACCTCAGCAATAATGGTAAGTTTTTATCTTTTGGAGCTGTTTGACGTTTCTAACTTCTTTTCGTTTAATAAAATCTTTCTTAGCAATAAACAAAAAAAAAAAAAAGATAATGATGAGAACAAAAAACTACTTACTATTACAATAGTTAACTGCATTTTTTAGATTGAATTAGAGTTGGCAGCCGTGGGACAATCTTGAACTAGCCATTTGATGGACTTAAAAGGAGGAAATATTAAGGATTTTCATCACTAAATTAGATTCTTCAAGGAAAAATTAGTCATGGATGATACATACTCTACAAACAACAATTGTATACTGAACAAAAAGAATCACCACTTCACAAAAGAAGGAAAAAAAAAAGAAACTCAAATATGCCATTTAATCTTATCAAATTCATGCAAAACAAGGATCCTTAACAGGAATATGATGAGTAAACGTGAGATTTATTAAGCTTTGCGTAACAATCATCCTAGGTAAACCTCACTATTGAAAACCAGCTTCCAAGGAGAGGCTGCCCAAGCGATTATGAACCCACATACTCAACTTCAACTAAAAACTGTGAGACAATTTAGATATCTATAATCCACTACTACTATTACAGTTAAATTTAAGAATTCATTATAAACCTTATGAGCCAGCTTTAACTAAGCAATACGAGAAATTTCAGATTTTTGACCCGTTTAGCAGCCTTTATCAAAGCATCACTCATGAGCTTGGGCTGCTCAGAAAAAATAGCAGAATCGTCGGATTGATTGGGAGGAGGATCAGGGTAGATAGGGGAGAGTCGTACGGGAGGGGCGTCTCTTTGAATTGCCCCAAATGGGTTGAAAGCCAAAGCGGAAACACTGTTAACCTGTTCTTGCAATTGGGAGATTATATCCATCTTACAAACCTTGTCAGTGTGTAACTGCAGCGGATTCTACTATCCAACAGCCATTAAAGGCTCCTCCATCGACCAAACTACAGAAGTCTCGTCCGGCGATGGCAGCAAGAAGTAGAGCAAGGCTATCTCTCTCCGCTACGTACGGTATGTATACGCGAAACGGCGGAAGGAGTAATTTTATTTTTTTTTAATTTAATTTTTCAATTTCTTATTTAACTGTTAAATAGTTATAATAAATTATAAATGGTAATTTACGTTGAAAAAACACAAACTATGGGATCTTAAACTATTTTTGTTAACCAAAAAAAACCTTTAACTATCAATGTTTTAACAAAACAAACTCAAGCTGACTCCCATTGGAATTATCTAATTTTTTGTTAAAGAAAAGTCTATAGTAAAAGTTTCCTAAATTTTAGATAAATGTATATTAGTTTTTTTTCTAGCAGTTTTGTAACTCAAATTGGGAGTATAAATAGAGTATATTGTAAAAGTTTCATAATGTTTAAATAACGTACGAATTTCAACGAATTTTTTTTGTAAAAAAGACCTAAACAATTATAATAAATCGTGAAAAAATTAAAAAAATACCAAATTATGAATTACGCCGGGGGTCATCATCGTCTTCGTCATCGCTGTCATTAGCAATCCAATTAGGGACACTCGCATCCAGTCCATCGACTCTGCCTATAAGGAGCTAGATCTCCCGCTGCTGCCTCTGTTGTATCTCTAGTATATGTTGCTGGTGCTGCTGATGCATCTGCTACATTTGATATATCTGTTGGTGCTGCGTTTGCTTCATCTGATACAGCTGCTGCAAATATTGTCTCCTTCCTCATCTGCTAGCCTCATCTTCTTCCTGGAGAGGAAATGGAGGCGATGTAGTCTCCTCCA
The DNA here is from genome assembly GCA_022432975.1 of Begonia masoniana. Classification (NCBI taxonomy): domain Eukaryota; kingdom Viridiplantae; phylum Streptophyta; class Magnoliopsida; order Cucurbitales; family Begoniaceae; genus Begonia; species Begonia masoniana. The sequence goes on from CM039515.1 coordinate 7,636,339, forward strand.
TCGACACTGCCCGAGAAGTGGATGTCCTTTGATCGCTTTTCAGCACTCAAGTGCCATTGACTTCCATGAAGCTCACCTGCATCAAATGTGAAGTGTTAAATACGTCGGTGGACCTTTGAATTGTTCTCTACTCGCCGACCGGTAGAGAGAAACGCTTAATATATAAATATAATGATTGAATTTCATGTACAAAAGGTGTCTGAAAATGTAGTGCAAATTTATTCATAGTCAACTGATTTAATGTAATTTTGATGTAGGGTGTGAGAAGCTTGGTGCAGCTGCAGTAGATATGTGTCATGTGGCTTTAGGAATTGTGGAAGCGTATTGGGAGTATCGTCTGAAGCCGTGGGATATGGCTGCTGGTGTTTTGGTAATAATTAAACTCTGTTTGAATCCTTCGTTATTTTTTTCCTAATAGGATCATCAATAGTTTTCTTTTTATTAGTTTAGAACATACTCTTTATTTTGTGTGTCAATAATTGTCTTGAATAATTAAGATATATTCAGGCTTGGTTTAGAAAAGCTTGAAATTTGGTCTGTCGAGCAAAGACTTCTAATATAACAAGAAAACTTGAGGGGTTATTTCTTCCTCCTCTTTTTTTATTTCTTGCACCTAAAATATTGTTGTTTCAGTAAAGGGTTAGAAAATGAAAACTCTAAAATCAGGAAATTAAAGTTTTACTCTGAATTTTACTTGAAAATATGAGAATAATTAGACCAGTAATGTCGCGTTACGTTCTATTTTTACCGTTTAAATTATACCTCATAATATAACATTTTTCAATTGCTACAGTAAATAAGATAAAGTATGATTACTTAAAATAAAATACTGATTGCTTCAATTGTTGTTTGCAGTGTCAGGTTGTGGATTCCTGAAGTGGAAAAATAATAATAACACCTAAATTTCTAAACTGCATGGGTACGTTTTTATTTGACTAACTCGTCATTTAGGTACCTATTATCTTCAAAACAAGTTATAAGTTCCTAAGCTGTTCGCATTATCCAAAATATTATCTCACTCTGACGTAATCCTAAAGTAGGATATATTCAAATTATAACCAAAGTTTTATCTAAATTTATTTAACTAAATCAGTTTATACATAATTACCAAAATACATCGAAAGCGTACTAAAATATACAAGACATTACATGTGACTTTACAAAGTGTTGTACCAAAATAATCTAACGCCCAATATAAATCCACACCGACATCTACCTCGATGATCAGCTATGCTTCTAAACCAACTTAGGTTGCCTTTGATTTACCGTCCCTGTGAACTTGATCGTTATCTAAAAAATATAAATAATCCACACAATGAGCTTTTAAGCCTAGTAAATAAATCCAACAAATAGAATACTCAAGTTAGCCCATTACACAATGTAGGACCTTCCTCCTTTCCATCCAATATATATATTTAAAACAATTGAAGATCAAGGAATCAATTTCTTAGAAAAAATATGGATGTCATCAAATATGTATATTTCATATCAACATTTTAAATCAATTTCATATAATAAATGTAATGATTTTTTTTTTTAAACTCCGATCTCTATAAAATAACCATGCATTATAAACAATCCAATGTTTTTGTTTAAAATGACAATACATGCTCAATCCGATGCAGAATTTAACAATCAGTAATATTTGTTAAATAATGCATAACATATATCTGCTCAACATGTATAACTATAAAATATCTTTATAGATTCTTGGGCTTTCACCGGCCAGACTGTAGTATCTCATGCCTACTATCCTTGCGAGATTTAGGAACTTTCAACCCAAGAAAAACAATAATTCGTAAAGCTCCTACTCTTTTCCCACAGTTATACATATTGTGCTCAACAAGAGACACAATCAAGTTTTTAAGTGATAACCACTCTCTTTTTCAAATAAACATGCTTTAAAAATTTATATAAAACAATACAATTGTTTATAAAATCACTATGTCAATCATGGAAAAGCATCAAATTTGAGCTATTTAACACAATATTTAATTCAATATTTTCAAAAGCAACTCATTAAGTGTAAATCACAATTTGAAACCCCATATTTTTCATAAACATTTATCTTTAAAAACAAAGATGTTTCCATCCAAAAATTATCCACCTATTTCTTTTCAAAATCTTCACATATTAATCTTCACTTCATAGCTCATTCATCAAATTTCTCCTTCACATAATCTATTAGTTTATAACCATCAAACAAGCACATTAGCAACACTCTTGCAAAATTCTGCAAGAACTAAAACAACAAGCCGGAGTTACTGACATAGGCTTGTAAGTATCAACAAAGTCATTCCAGATTAAATGAAAAAAATAAAAATAAAAAGAACTATATACATTAGATGTCTAGAGAAATTTTGAACTATGCGCATATTATTCGTAACAAGAACTGCAGTATAATTAGATCACAAATCAAAATTTTTCAAGGACCAAAGTTGTTTAACCTAAAGGTTTAAGTCATTACATGTTCCTTTTTTTTTTTACTCAGGCAACTACGATTCTAAATTAGATGTCTATAGAAATTAATTCCACTTTCTGAATTTTGTCATTTATACCCAAACATAAGTCTTCATACGCATCGAAAGTGGAAAACCACCTTTATTCATTTAGAATTTATGAATTGGAAAACTTACTATAGAAAAAAGTAACAACCAAACAACTTATTTCAATCTCGCTTTCAATGCGTATGTAAGTACATGCAAAACTTACAAGCTTGGACCTTTCTCATCATGTCCAGCAATGAGTAAAGCCACACCGTAAGGTCGCGACTGGACAAAAAATCAAAATTTAAGAAACATTGACTATATCAATGGATATTTACTCAAAGTAATATCTATTGATATAGTCATTACATATGTATTAATTCTCCATTAAGATTCGTAATAGAGTTAAGTATTAAATTTGTTAACCTCTCACATTAAATTTTTATCCTTCATTGACTAACATTAGTTGTTAATTGAATAATTAATTCATAATATTTATGAATTTGTGCGCTAATTATTCAATCTCTAAACTAATAAACAAGAGAATATTGTATTATGTATTTCATTGTAGGGAAAAGTTTAATTTAGACCTCAACGTATGGGATCAGTGACCATTTGGTACCAAACGTTTTTTTTGTACCCAATCAAACCCTATCGTATAAAACGTTTGCAATTCAAACCCTGCCGTCAAATTTTCAGTTAAAATTGACAGATGTCCTTTTAAAATTACTAAACTACCCTCTCTCTCTTAAAGTGAGTGTCTCCCATACCCAGCTTTCCTTCAGGCAGATTCGCTCGCTCACTCCGGCGGCAACATGAGTTTTCAAGCGAGAACGTTTAGATTTTATACGTGTAGACCGTGTAAAACGACTACTAATCTAAGGACCGACAAAGGGTTCATCCCTGCTGGTAGGAGAAATAGACATGAGCAATAAGAAATCTTGATGCACCTTCAAGATTGATGGTTAAGATTAATTAATTGTTTTCTTATGCTATATAATAAGGCTCTCTCAGTCCACCTTTTCGTATTCTTCTTCTTCGTTTTTATCTCCTTCCAGCTTCTCTAATAAACCTTCGCTGAACATGGCCCTGATCTTTGCATCTGGTTCGGTTTCTCGGCAGGTCGCCGTTATTTCCTCAACCTTTGATGCAGAGACTGCTTCTCCACAAATGATGTAACATTCACAAACCGTCCTCGTCTCTCCGCCGGTTAACACCTGGGCAGTGTAGATATGTAAACGTTTTTGTTGAACTCGATTAGGGCTCCAATGACTGTCGCACATTGATCTCGGATTCGATTTGGGGAATGGAGGTTGCTGACAAACCGAATTGTGCAGGGGAAACACCTTCGATTTGAGGCCGATGGCTTAATCCTTTCGAAAGTCTGATTTCAACCCCATTTTAGCTGAGAGTGCAGCTGAGTGCAGACAGCAGGAGGGAGAGAGGGAGAGAGGGAGAGAGAGAGAGAGAGAGAGAAATTTGGTAATTTTAAAATGACATCTGTCAATTTTAACTGAAAAATTGACGACAGAGTTTGAATTACAAACGTTTTATACGATAGGGTTTGATTGGGTACAAAAAAAATGTTAGGTACTAAATGGTCACTGACCTCTTGAAGTTTAAATTGAACTTTTCCCTTCTTTGTATTAATGTTATTATTTTTAATTTTTTTATTTAATTTATTTTCAAAATTAAAAGCTGAAGAAATCTTGGTCGTCCATGGTCCAAACCCTAGATTTTGACACTACGATCAGACTCCTTTCTTCTGTATTGATATAAATTCCCGTCGCAGGAGCGATGAAAGAATTTAGGTTAAACTAAAACTACGACGCTTCCGGCCTCTGAGATCTCATATCTGCTGTTGTTTTCTTTTCTTCCAAATTCTATTGCAAACATGGTGTTTCAGATTAGCAAGAAGCGAAAGGTCAGTCCTCCGGATTGAATTTCTGTTTCTCCATTGGATTCAATTTTACTTCATTCTTCGATGCTGAGAAGCGAACTTTTTTTTTTGTGTTTTGATTAGTTCGTAGCTGATGGAGTCTTTTTCGCTGAACTCAATGAGGTTTTGACCAGAGAGTTGGCCAATGAGGATTCTCTGGTCTCGAGGTTAGGGTGACGCCAGCGCGCACTGATATTATTATCAGAGCTACACGAACACAAAATGTTCTTGGTGAGATTTGTTGTTCTAATTTGAATTTTGACGAAATCGAATTTGAATATTTGGTTTTCTTATTTGTTTGCTCGAATAATCGATTTTCGTTCGTACAGGAGAGAAAGGGAGGAGGATTAGGGAACTAACCTCTGTAGTGCAGAAGCGATTTAGGTTTCCTGATGGTGGTGTCGAGCTTTATGCCGAGAAAGTTAACAATAGGGGGCTTTGTGCTGTTGCTCAGGCAGAATCTCTTCGTTACAAGCTTCTAGGTGGCCTTGCTGTTAGAAGGTAAACGTTCTTAATAGTCTCTTGTATTTTTCAGTGTAGTTTCTGTAGAGGGTTTGCATTATTTTCTGTGTCTCGTCTCTGAAGGAGCCAATTATTTACATGAACTACAATGGGTTTTTTTTTTTTTCAATTTCTTTCAATCCAATATTTTTTTTTTTTTTTTGTTTTTTTTGTCTTGACTGTGCAGAACAAGAAATGTTACTAAAAGACAGAATTTGTACTTTAGGTCTTGTCATATTGTTCTTAGATTTGTTATGGAAAGTGGGGCAAAGGGCTGCGAGGTTAGCTGGCTTCTAAGCATTTATTTTCTATTTGAAATAAAGCATATTTTTTTCCCTAAATAGATTATTGTTAGTGGAAAGCTCCGAGCCCAACGAGCGAAATCCATCAAGTTGAAAGACGGATCCATGATTTCTTCTGGTCAACCAGTCAATGAATAAATTGACGCTACTGTAAGACATGGTCTTCTCAGAGCTCAGACAGCACAGCGATGTCCGTTTTGTGTCTCGTCCCTGTTCTCTCTCCTCTCTCTCTGCCGTCTGTGCCAGCTTGTTTCTGTAAGAGGAACCGAAAAACATAGGCTAGTAAGAAAACAGCGTGTATAGTCTATTTTTACCACATGTTCATATATATACATATACATATATTTAATATAAGTAATGAAGATATATTAATATTATATTTACTCTTTATTTTAATTATTTTTTGAATTTCACCCATTAATGTTTGACGTAAAATTAGATAATGAAACACAACATTATTTTATGATTAGTGACATTATTCAAAAAAGAAAAATCACATCTAATTGAATGATGAATATTAAAGGTGTGTTAATAGTAGAGAAAATTAATTGATGTGATTTTAAGTTACATATTTAATTTAGGGTAAATTCCAAAAAAAAAAAGCTTGAACTTTGGTCAATGTCCAAAAAAAGACCCCAATTTTTTTTTGAGCAAAAAAAAAAATTCAAACTATCAAAAACTATCCAAAAGTTGGCTATTCGGTCGACCGCCAACCCACCGCATGAAATTTTACACAGGATGTGGTCGACCGCTACGCGAGTGCGGTAGACCACATGTAGTATCCGGCTTGTACGGATTTCATATTATAGTATATATGTTGGCATTTTCGTAAATATGTCAAATCAAACTCGTTTTACGAAAAGAAAGAGTCATTATGATCCTAATTATTAATTGAAATTTTATGGAATTTACGAGAATTTTCGGAGTAATAACGCTATATTCCGAATAATTAAGTTTCTCATAATACAAAGGACGTTTTAGTAAAAATAGTAAACGAGGTCCAATTTGCGAACGGACAGTTTTAATAAATCCCAAATAATAAGTTGGACTTATTAGTGAAATAAGGAAATTTGGAGAGAACGAGTCGTTAGACAATTAATGAAACAAAAGACGAAACTAATATAAAAACTATAGGAGGGCAAATTGGTAATTTATCAAACCAAATTTATTAAAAACAATAACTTCTCCTTTTCTTCTCCTTCACTCCACGAATTTTCCAGTGACTCCTCCCCTGCGATTTCTCTTCCTCCATCGGCGTTCTCTCTCTTCCGACCTCAGATTCATCCTCCAATCGTTCCGTTTTCTTCGCGTTTTCTCCTCCAATCGACGCTCTAGGTATGATTCTAAAGTTTTAGAGTGTTAAATTCCGAGTTTCGTAGAGTTAAACCAATTAGGGTTCGTTTAGGGTTTCGATTAAAAATCGATAGATTGTTGTAGATTACGAATGTATAGGACGTATTGAACGTTATTGGACGAAGTTAGAGTGATTTGTGAGAAATGTTAAAATTGGAGAATTTTCGGGTTTTTTCCGAAAACTCGTTAATTGAAACTTTTAAACTATCGAGCATTAGTTGTCGTTTAAATACTTCGATTAATTAGGTTAAGATTTTAAGAAAATTCCTTAGGTAAGGTCTTGGTTAAATTTGGACGTTTAGAAGTTTAAACTCGTTTTAACGATAAACGTTGTGTTTTGCTTCAGACAAACAACGCTCGTGGACGGAGCTTGAGCTGCTTTGGACACGAGGTAAGTTCTCGTGATATTCTCTGGCCGATTGGCCTACACCGTATGTCGAGGTCGTCTCGAGGAGTTTTGGAGATGCGTTTATTTAAATTGTTTTGGTGGGGTAGTTAGGAATAGTTCTTTTATAGGTTACATTCTTAATTGATTTTTGTCTTGATGGTACATATGTGGTTGTTTACTTTAAGATATAAACTATTCACGCATCACATGTTTTAAAGAAAAGCATGAAAATGAATTTACGCACATTGTTTTAAAGATAATGCAAAGAATAAAATCGGCCGTAAGGCTTACAGTTTACCGGCCGAAAGGCTTACAGGCCAAAAGACATACAGGCCGAAAGACATACAGTTTACAGGTCACGCGAGGTGGGGCTCAGGCACGGCTGTACGTGTTGTAAACGTGTACCCCCCTTCTCTAGCTGGAAAGAGTAGTCCGTCCGCTGGATGAGCTCTTTCCGGTTAGAGGGATAGGATCTCGGTGACACCTACAGTGCATAGCATAGCATTTGCATTTACGAGCCTTACTGAGATTTTTTTATCTCATAGTGTATTCATATGGTGTGGTGATTACGAAGAGACAGGTGAGGATGAGATTCCTCCCCGTGAGACATGAGTCTAGTTGACGAAGGATGGTTGCGATGGTGTGCTGGCGCAGTCGACGCTTAACCGACCCGTGGGGAAGTATGTATAGATTTTGGAGGGTTTTTGGGATGTTTTGGGCTGACAATTGTATAGACATTTTAGGATGCTTGGTTCTGGTAGTGGATAGGTTTACTTTTGAAGTTTTAAACGTTTTGAAAACCTGTTTATAAACTGTTTTGGTAAAGTTTAACTTGAATTGTAAGTGATTTTTAACAGGAGGAAATGTTTAAGTTTTAAACGTATCCACGCTGTTTGTTTTCGTAAAATGTACTTGGTTTTGAAATGCGTTTTGGGTTGTTAAATGAGGGAGTGGTGAAGTATGAATTGTAAAGTTGAAGTTGCTACAAAATGTATGGGAAATGAATGGTTAAGTTTGCTATTGAATTGGGTTTACAGGGGGATGAACAAAAAAAGAGAGAAAATGAGAAATGAAAGGGAAAAAGAAGAGATGAGCGAGAGAGGCAGTGAGGGTGGCGAATGATCGCCTGAGGAGGGGATCATTCGCCCCTCATGGTCGCCGCTCTCTGGAGAAATCCAGAGAGCGTGGCGATTAGCAACAGGCGACTAGTCGCCTGTTGCACTCGCCAAATAGCGATTATTTGCCCTCTTTATGGGCGAATAATCGCCCCTGTATTATGGGCGATTGCCCTTTTTGTCCCTCGACACTTTAAATTTTTAATTAAAATTTTATTTAATTGTTTTAAATTGTTAAATGTTTATTTAAATAAGTTTGTATTTTGGTTTAAATGGTTATAAGTTAGATTACAACCCCGACTTCGATTCTAATTTTGATTTCATTAGTTAGAAATAAAGTTTAAAGTATATATTAAAAATATATATATATATATATATATATATATATATATATATATATATATATATATATATATATATATATGTACGGGAAATTGTGTACAGTATTAGGGTCGTGACACTACATCATGTAGTTGACTCTAGGGTGGATCACATGTGAATAGCGTGCTAAAATAGTATAAACAAAACATTATTTCATGATCAATGACATTATTCCACAAAAGAAATATCTAGTTAAATGTTGAATATTAAAAATGAATTAATAGTAGAAAAAATTAATTGATGTGATTTTAAGTTACATATTTAATTTATGAGTATTTTAAATATATTAAATTTTAGGGTCAAATTTAAAATATCCTTGAAGTATGAGTATTTATTGAAAAAATCGTCAAACAAAAAGTTTTCGTAGTCAAAACCTCGAACTATAAAAAATGCTCAAAAAAGACCCCAGCAGAAGGCCAATAGCCCCCCATATTCAAAATTACACTAGATTCGGGGAGCCGATTTAAAATTTCGTCCCCCACCCCCGAATCTAAAATTCAGAGGGCCGAATAAAAATTCGAAGGACCGGCCCAAAAATTGTGGGGGGCAGCATACTGTAGTAGACCCCCCGCATAAAAATTCGGGGGCCAGATAGAAAAATTACGGGGGGCCGCGTATTATAGTCGATCCCCTGTGGTCTCGAAGTATTCTTCATTATTTTAAAATGTATTAAAAAATACTAAAGTATATTCAATTTAATTAAAATTTTTACCACATGTTCATCATATTATAGGAAGATAATGTAAAAAGTTTCGTGACTTTTTAAAAATTTTATGATTTAATATAATTGTTTTAAAAAATAATGTAATTAAAATTACAATATATCGCACATGAATTATAAAATTACGAAACTTTTTACATTATCTTTCCATAATGTAATGAATGTGTGTTAAAAATTTTAAGTAAATTGAATATGATTTGATATTTTTTAAAAATAAATCCTCATTTATTCTCTTGACGTCATCCACACCCGGGTTCTGCAACTGGGTTTAGCCTGTACTTTTTCCTTCACCCCATGGCCTGGTCCAACAAGAGATTGGGCTGGTAGAAATGAAGTGGCTGCCCCAAGCCCTTTTCATCCACACCCGACACAAGGTTCTGCAACAAAAAAAAAAAAAGGCCAATCTTGCTGGACCGGGTCGTACAATGGTATCAGACCTGTACCCAAACAGAAATGTGGCCACGAGACGTTGGGCTCCCCACCGCGTGGGGGTGTTTGTGATGACCCGAATATGCACGTAGTGGTCCGATTGCTGCACGCACCGGAACCCGGATGGCGGTACGTCCGCGCGGCGAACTGAAGGTGAACAGGTCCGTAAAAAGGGGGTCGTTCCAATCCCACATCGCTTGGAAGTATGTGCAAATGAAACATATTTAAAGAGCCCCTCCAACATAGCAAGACGCTTTTTTAGCCCACATTTGGCAACGGATCCATAAGACTCCGAAGTTAAGTGCTTCTCGAGAGCCATATCCAGTTGGTTGACCTTCGGGCAGTTTCTCGCCAAACAACGCCGTGAGGAGGATATTGTGCTACGGCCCCATCCCGAGAGGCGGACAATATCTTGCTTGGGAAACGGGGTCGTACAAAAAACTCTGTACGCTGTAAGGCCGAACACAACCTAACACGCTAGATGTAAGGAAAAACCTATCATGCTAAACGTGTGAGCGATGCAAGGAGTCCCTTACATTGAACTGAGAGGAATTGACTATTTCATATATAATATGAAGGCTTCCTTCTTTCCATCCTTGAACTAGCTTTTGGAAGGAGTTTTACTCCACCTCATTATGTCATCCGATAAGCGAGAAAATTTTAGAAACAAAAATCTAAGCGTGTTTTTTATTTTAAAAGAATCATTATCTTCTAAATTTTTTCATTTTTGAATTGGTGAATGAATAACTAATTTATCAACTATTAAGATAAGTTTTTAACGTTCTCAACCCCAAATTTTAAGTACAGATTTAGTAGAGATTATCATTCGATT
>CM039515.1:7646885-7673367 GCA_022432975.1 Begonia masoniana
GTTTAAACACATATCCGGTTGTTGATCGACCGTGCCATGATCTCCAGCATAATCTGCGTTGCAATAGCCAGCCAACTTGCAATCACCGCCTCTTTTGTACAAAAGACCATAGTCAAATGTACCCTTGATATACCTCACAATTCATCAAACCGCTTCTAAGTGAGACCTCTTTGGATTTTGCATGTACCGACTAACAACACTAACTGCAAAAGAAATGTCAGGTCGACTCAAAGTTAGGTAAATTAGACTACCCACAAGCTGTCGATACATCGTCGTATCTGTCAAATCTTTGCCTTCATGTGCACACATCTTGGCATTGGCATCCATTGGTGTTGAAATTGGCTTGCACTCTTGCATACCAAACTTTTGTAACAAATCTATGAAGTATTTCTTTTGACATAGAAATAAACCATCACTTGTTCGATCGATTTCTAATCCGAGAAAATGTTTGAGCTCTCCAACCTCTTTCATCTCGAAGTGAACAGACAAATTTTTCTTTGTTCGATGAATCATTTCTTCGTCGTCTCCTATGATGATCAAATCATCCACGTAAATCAACACCATTGCTAGTTTTCCTTCTCTAGTTTTCACAAACAATTTAGAATCTGCATGTGCCAACAAGTAACCACTTTTGGTCAGAAATTCAGCAATCTTGTCATACCATGCTCTTGGCGCTTGCTTCAACCCGTAGAGCGCCTTTCTCAACTTGCATACATAATCGGGACAAGTTCTGCTCTCGAACTCTCTTGGTTGGACCATGATTATCTCTCGATCCAACTCTCCATGCAAGAAAGTATTTTTCACATCCATCTGCCAGAGTTTCCAGTCTTTGCTGATTGCAAGAGCTAGAAGGACTCGCACAGTTGTAATCTTTGCCACTGGACTAAACGTCTCATCATTGTAACGCCCAGAGTCTTCCAGACCCGGTTTTGCTACCCAAAACATTGAACTGAACTATGAGAAATTACGGAAAATTTTAAATTTTCTGTCAATGATGATAATTCTATCTTTAATCCTCGACTTTACAGCGGAAAACTCAATAAGTAGACAACGTTTATAATTAGACAAAACGTTAAGACATTTGGCCGAAGGGAATTGGACACTCAAGGACATTTACCGATCGCAAAACGACAAAGCATGGTGCACGCTCCTACCGATTGACACATGCATCCCACGTGATTCATTAAACCTCATCCGATCACAAAACGACAAGACTTAATACATACTCCTGCCGATAATGGAAAAATACTACATCTACCGATTGACACATGCATCCCACGTGATTCATTAAACCTCATCCGATCACAAAACGACAAGACTTAATACATACTCCTGCCGATAATGGAAAAACCTACTTCTACCGATTGACACATGCATCCCACGTGATTCATTAAACCTCATCCGATCACAAAACGACAAGACTTAATATCGACTTCTACCGATTGACACATGCACATCACGTGACTCATTAAACCTCATCCGATCACAAAACGACAAGACTTAATATCGACTTCTACCGATTGACACATGCACATCACGTGACTCATTAAACCTCATCCGATCACAAAACGACAAGACTTAATACATACTTCTGCCGATAATGGAAAAACCTACATCTACCGATTGACACATGCATCCTACGTGATTCATTAAACCTCATCCGATCACAAAACGACAAGACTTAATATCGACTTCTTGCCAAGGTAGCACTTGTTGTTCTTGCTATTGATTTTTCAGATTCCGATTAACCTTCATCAAATCGACCAAAAACCCTTGTTTTTCCCTTTTCGGGTTTTGGAAATCATTCTCAGAGTGCTTCCATTCAGGTAAATTCTCTTAGTAACTCTTTTTATATCAGAATATGCACTGACAAAGTCTGTCTCTTCCAAAATAAAATCCACAAAAAATGAAATCTAAGCATCGAGAGTGCCCCTTGTAGAGCTAAACTTCAATCTATTAAGCAAATTCTTCTGCTATGAACTGACAGACAGTGGTATGCTTTCCATTTCTGGGAGGTGTGGTGGAGCTGGGAGTGACCAAGATGGTAAACAGCTTGGAAATTTGAACTTTAGGCATTTCTAAGAGGGTTTTATTCCTGTTTCTGACAAGAAATATGTATTTTTTCAAGGTTACGGAGGATAATAGTCTCATTCAGCACATTAAAGCTTCTTTCTTAGAGATTCCATATCCCATAGCTTTCAAGAATGCTAAAGCTATTCCATCAAAAACTGGAAAAGCCGATGATAATCCGACTGTAGTCTGTAATGGACTAGAAATGTCATCACCAAGCTGGCAACTTCTCGACGACGAGAACAATAACAACGATTGTAATTCGATTGGTTCCAATGAGTTTCCATTTGAATCAGTTGTGGAGAATGGAGAAGACGATTCTCAGAGCAAGGATTCAAAACCCATCTGGTTCTATCTTTCTGCCAGTGATCTGCATTATCTTGGCGTTCTTTCCGCTCTCCAAAACAGCTCGCACCATTTCACATCAAGATTGAGTTTTCAAACACGTCATCTGAAATCCAGCTTCAAAAGATGGAAAGAAGGAAGACAAGTTAGTTTTCGAAATCCACGCGGAAGAACTTCTCATAAGCTGTTGAAAAAAATGTTGTTGGAAGTTCCTGTTCTGCACAATGAAAGATTTTCTACAATGTTAGATTTTCTACAATGTTGGAAAATACAGTATACATTATGAATTTCACTGCTGTTCATCTCTCATTCTGTGCAATCTACAAGTTTGATTATGTACTAATTCTGTACCTGTCGGACAGTAAGACGATCGGTCACAGGGAAAGCTTCAAATATCAATTGTACTTTCCATTATTAGCTCTTCCAAAACACACGTGGTAGCTTCAAGGACTATCGCTTCTGCGTCGTCTGGGCTATCCCTCCATGCTCGTGATCTCGTAACGTTTTCTTTAGCAAGATTTTCCCAAGTTGTTGGCAATGGCTGCTGTGCGAATTGACAATTCACCCGCTTCATAACCTCGTGAAACATAACCTTTTTTACATCGAGAGACTTGATGCTATGTTCTTTATGACATTGACGCAAATCTTCAAGGATTTCGCTGATATAATCGGCGAGAAGTCTACAATCTCCGCAGAGTTGGTTGTGTAATAGTTTCAATTGATCGAGCAAAGTCAGAACATTCCTACAGTCGAATAAACGGCATTTTACTACAAGTTCTTCGCATTGAAATTGTGAGGCTAGTAGAAGTGCCTTTATACACTCGGAGATCGTTCCGTATCTATCCAGCGATGTGAAATTGCCTTGAAGTTCCCTTGTCAATATTTTCGGAGAAGAGGAATGTACCTCCATGTCAACTTTTAGTGCATGAACAGGTAACTCATCTAGGAAGTTTCACTAGCATGAATCAAATGAAGGTTGCTGGCAGAAAAACAGAAGCGAAAATTTCAGTTATACGGAAAGAGTTACCGAATTTGAATGCTTCTCTTGCAGAGGCATCTGATGAAAATCGTTCTTGACTCGGCCAATTTTCTCCATCCATCATGCCATACACGTTTTCCATTCGCTGTCTACTTGATGATAAAGTATCTGGAGACTGAACCGCAAGGAACGAATCCTAAAAAACGCGACATTGAGTGGCAGATTGTGGTGTTAATTTGTCACAACTTTTGGACAACAATGCAAAAAGAAGCCTTGCAAAAATTGTTCAACATATAAAGCAGTTTACCAATCTGTTTGAGTCTAAATTTCCATTTTCTCCATTGATATTGGATGTGTCAATCCTCTGACTGAGATTGATCTTGATCGAGTTGTCTACCGGAAACAATAAACTGTTCTTCCTTTTAACACTGCATATAATCTCAGAGCCTGCATATTTTCATTTATCTACTTCAGTAAGGGAGAGACAAATAAACAAAAACTCATAATTCAGATATAGTTATACCATTCGGAATAAATTCATCTCCATCGAAGTTTGTCTCCGGGGAAAGATCCTCTGCGATATTTGATTTTGTACAACGGGTTTGAAAATGATCATTGGTCTTTTTCTTATTCTCTTCGCATGGAGGAGCCTCACAAACCCGACCTTCATTTCCTAAACCGTATGGCTCCATCTCTGCAGTAACTTTTATTGAGACTGGTAGTATGTCATCACCATAGATCTTACTAGATTCATAGCTTTGAGTAATTGAAGCTCCATTATTATGAGTCGTTTTGTCTCTATTCTTGGCATCTGACCTCGATCCATTGTCCAAATAAGATCTACTCGATGAAGTTCTTCTAAGTGCTTCCATGACAATTTCTTTACCATAATCTTCTGCATAGTGAAAGAAATGTGGAGATCTTTTCGGCTCTTTTCCTCCAAGTTTCAAAACATGCATAATCTTCCTTTTTAAATTACCAATAGAAAAATATGGTGGTCGAGATCTCTGCCTTTTTCGAACAAACATTGAATGATAGTGCAGAAAGGAACACAGACTGAGTCTCTGTACAGAATCTTGACGTGTAAGTGGACTTGGCTTCAAGACCACTAAATTTCTCAGGAGTTGAGGATCATCTTCTTCGACAGAGGATGATCTATCACGAGGCTTCGCAGATGAAGCTTCACGCTCCTTTGCATGAAATTCTGCTAATTTTCCTGCATGGAAATGCTTAGTCTTCTTCCTTTTGGCCCTGGAATCTTGAAAATTTTCAATTTGATTGACCAAAAGAGAATTTGGGTTTTCAAGAAGACTGATGAATAATTCCTTGTTCGAATTGAAAATCCCGACCGCGTTCAAAAGTTGTTTTGAATGTTGAGTTGCCAATTCTTTCTCCATGCACATTCCAATACTTAATTCCTTACTAAAATCAATCTCGTTTGCTCTAGTTTTCTGAAAATTAAACTTCTCAGGATTCACACAACTTCTGCTTTTACAACCATGAGCTTTTTGACGTGTCTCTCCAGTAGTAGATCCTTGATTAGACCTTTTGACGGATTTTTCGGAAGAAGGCTACAGAAACTTTCGAGGACTTGTTACAGTTAAGCTCACCAATCCATGGCTATTTGGCAATTTCACTCTGGTATCAATTTCCACACACTTCACTTCAGATTCGACTGTCTTTTTGTGTTCGATTGACATCTCTTCTGCACCTGGCTACTCCAGTTTCAATAATACAACAAGATTTATTACACAGCTTTGGAGTGAAACATAAAAAGTAGAAGACGCCATCTGTAACTGAAAAACTCAAAACCGTATGTGAAATGGATTGATTTCATGCATACGATTTCTGTCGTGTTTTGAGGCCCGTGATATCTGTTTAACACACTTCTACATACACAGCCAGAACTGAAACTATAGAACCATGCAACTTGGTGTTCTCTCAAGCACAAATTTTCAAACGTTCGACAATAAAATTTAGTGATTTTCTTTTGAAACATGCATGTTTTTTTCCAGCATTACTACTCTAAAAAGGAAAAAGATTTCCTTTTTTCTACTCAAATCATCTATGATTTAATACTTCATTGAAGTCTGGTGGCCAGCCAGAGAGCATAACGCATCAGCAGTTCAATGGAATAAAGAACTTTAATCCCAAATGGTACTTGATTACACAGAGCAGCTGATTTATAACTTCAGACCCCATTTTCCATGAAAAATCATATTACGATGCATAAAAACTTCAACTTTCTCAAAATCAACAAAAAGAAATGCTAAACGATGATAGAGAAGGAGGAAGGTACCTGGATTAATTTCCAGTTTGGAGGGTGCCGAAGTGTCAAAAATAACGAAATCCGATCCCTGGCAAGAAGAAACAAACGAGGAAAAAGAGAAGAGATAATGTGGGAAAATGGAGAGAGCGCGAACTGAAAAAAAACAAAAGTCTGGAGAGGAGAAGAACAAAAACTGGGTAACTCGAAATGGAATGGATAGGATTAAATGCGAAACACAGTGATAAAGACTTTTAGGGAAATCTTCAAACTCAATCCAAGTTTTGTTGCTTTCTCATTTCCCTTCATCAGTATATGAGCTGGGTTGCATGCCCATTGCCCAGCCTTTAACTTGGCGTTACCGGCTGTCTGCGACTGCCAGTATCCCATTTTAGCAGCTTGGGTTAGATTTGTTTTTCTCTCGAGTTAATCAAATGTTAAGACAGATTAAGGAGAAGAAGTAGAGTTTTAATGGAAGATAGTTCCATATTTGTGGTTTTTGAAGCGTTCTTCCATTTTTGTGGTTTTGAAAATGTTGTCGTTTACCTTCTTTGGCATTGTCGTTCACAATGGTGGCATTGTGAATCGAGACAAATTTTTACAGAGCATGTTTCTTTCTGCTTCAAATTTTGAATATTTGATGCCAAATGATGCAACTTTGTTCTTTTATCAACTCCTTTATTATACTATCCTTATTCCTTGGCCTTGGAACTACTTAAAAACCAATCTCAAACTCATATTTTTTTATTAATTAAAAATGATATTTGAAGGCTACTCTTGCGCGTAAATTCTAGCGTTTCTCCTCTCTTCTTTGCTCTACTAGAACTACTTATGT
Organism: Begonia masoniana; assembly: GCA_022432975.1. Lineage (NCBI taxonomy): Eukaryota > Viridiplantae > Streptophyta > Magnoliopsida > Cucurbitales > Begoniaceae > Begonia > Begonia masoniana. The sequence goes on from CM039515.1 coordinate 7,653,381, forward strand.
CGCATGGGGTAGAGGTGGACAAAACCAGTCTTTTAAAGTAAAGTTTGATGTGATTCAACTTCTAGTTGAGCTATATCGTGCCCGCATTTAATTTTATGATTTCTCTATATATTGATACTTATTGATATTTAAGTCACAAAATTCGTTGTATCAAATTTCTTCTGTGTTCGTGATTTTTTCTGTAAGGGTTTTCTACATAAATCTTGGTGATATGTTTTTTAGTCGTTTATTTTAATTTAGCTTTTTATATCATATATTTAGTTGCCCAAATGAATTTTTAATTATCGAGAATCCGACAAAAATAGTAAATTAAATATTTCTCGTGGAATCGATAATCCTCACTTGTAGTAATTATATTACGATATTTTTTCTTACAAACAATTTTAGGAATTTCTAGAAAGAAACAAGTTGAAGGCGATTGTATCGTCGTTACCATGCTCTAAAAGTTGATTTTTCTCTTGAAATCGCCTAGTAACAAAAACATGATTTCTTTTACGTCAATACTAATGAGATGAATTTAATTGGTAACGCTATGAGATTATATGCCAAAAAACAAATACAACTAGTTCCTCTCTACCCTCAAATTTCTTTTTAGATAGATATTTTCTACATAAAATTATTTTAAGCCTAAGTTTCAGAAGAAAAAACTCTCATCCCATTTCCGGTCTTTTTCTGCGCTCGCTCTTTCCTCTCCCATGAGATACTGCCATGGCGTTCACTACCACTTTTCTTCCAATTCCTCCCTTTCTCTGCCCTCACCGCCACCTTCTCTCTCTAAAACCTCGGCTTCACTTCCAATTACGTCCTTCTACTCTCACTCTTCGTGCTCCGCCTCTTTCCGCCATAGGACCCGACGGTAAGTTCTACCCCGACCCCTCCGAGGACGAACCACCTGAAGCTCCCGAGGATTCTGCTCATGGAGTATCCAAATTTCAACAGATTTACCGACAGGCAGCTCTAGCTCGAAAGCTCGAGGAGGAGGATTTCAAGAAGCATCAGTCCACCTACCTCGCTGCCATTGCCGACGTCGAAGACGCACCTGACAATCCGGAATCTCTGGATTTCGCAACTTATAGCGACGATATTTTCGGTGAGATTGACAAGGCCATTTCTATGAAGCGCAAGGAATTCGTCAAGCAGGGGCTACTCAAGCCTAATCCAAAGAAAGAACAAGTAGACGTGGAAGATGTTATCGAGGGAATTGAAGAGTTGGAGCCTGAAGAGGTCGTTGATTTAGAGGAGATTAAAGAGCTTCAGGGACTTACAATGATTTCTGAGGATGAGGAAGAGGAGGAAGATGAACCTGAGAATTTCGATGAAAGTGATGGTGAATTGCAAAATAAGAGACGAAGTTCGTCGTTAAGCCCCTCCTTTGATTTAGATTTCGATAGCTATGGAAAAACAATGGCTAGAATCGTGGAGCCGAAGTTCAAAATGACTTTAGCTGAGCTTTTGGACGAGAGCAAGGTGGTTCCAGTATCGGTTTTTGGCAATCTAGAGGTGGAAATCACTGGAATTCAACATGATTCTAGGGTGGTTAGTTCGGGTGACTTGTTTGTTTGTTGTGTTGGGAGGAATACCGATGGCCATTTGTTTTTGACTGAGGCTGATAAGAGAGGGGCAGTTGCCGTGGTTGCTAGTAAAGAGATAGATATAGAGCAAACTTTAGGATGTAAAGCGTTGGTGATTGTGGAAGATACTAATGCCGTTCTTCAGGCATTGGCTGCATCTTTTTACAGGTATCCATCAAAGAACATGGCTGTGATTGGAATTACAGGGACTAGTGGAAAGACGACGACTTCATTTTTGGTCAAAGGAATGTATGAAGCAATGGGATTAAGAACTGGAATGTTTAGTACAGTGGAGAGCTACCTTCACGGCGACAACAAGTTGGAGTCGCCAAATACAACACCTGATGCTGTTTCGATTCAAAATTTAATGGCCAAGATGCTCCACAATGGGGCGGAAGCTGTTGTCATGGAGGCTTCTTCCCATGGACTTGCTTTAGGAAGGTTCAATGAAGTTGATTTTGATATTGCAGTATTCACAAATTTGACGGGAGATCAAATGGGTTTCCATGAGTCTGAAGAAGAATATAGGGATGCTCAAGCAAAGCTTTTTTCTAAAATGGTTGACCCAGACCGTCATAGGAAAATTATCAACATTGACGACCCAAATTCATCTTTCTTTATTGCACAAGGAAACCCAGATGTGCCTGTTGTCACATTTTCAATGGATAAAAAAAATGCGGATGTTTATCCCCTGAAGTTTGAATTATCACTGTTTGAGACTCAGGTTTTGGTGAATACTCCTAATGGTATATTGGAGATATCTTCAGGGTTGCTTGGAAGGGATAACATTTATAACATTCTAGCTGCAGTGTCAGTCGGGATTGCTGTTGGAGCACCATTGGAAGACATCGTTAGAGGAATTGAAGAGGTTGATTCTGTTCCAGGGAGGTGTGAGCTTATTGATGAGGAACAAGCGTTTGGCGTGATAGTGGATTATGCGCACACCCCTGATGGCTTGTCCAGGCTACTAGATTCTGTGAGGGAGCTTGGACCCAGGAGGATCATCACTGGTATTCTTCTTCTTCTTCTTCTTCTTCTGTGTTGCTCTTTCTTTTTATATCACTTGTATTGTTCTTGTTTTTCTTTCATCATTTTCCCGGATACTGATCTTTAGAACTATTTATCACCTTCAGTATCTCCTTATACTCAATGCTGGTAGCATTTTCTAGTTATCTATAGGAAGAAAATACATTGATTTTAAAATCATTCTTCTAAGCTAAAATTTCTTGCCTGGTTTTTCTGAAGTTGTTGGTAGTTGCGGAGAAAGGGACAGAGGAAAAAGACCCATGATGACAAAAATTGCCACGGATAAAAGTGAAGTTACAATTCTGACTTCTGATAATCCAGGCACTGAAGATCCATGTACGTACTGCTATTTCTTACTCGGCTGGCGTTGCCACCATTTGTGAAAATTGAAAATTTTTAAAACATCCACATTTTGGTGCATCTGTTTGATGGAGAAAAAGTTCGAGCACCTAATGTAAACATTGGAGTGGTTCATTTTTCAGTGGACATCTTGGATGATATGCTGGCTGGAGTTGGATGGACAATGCAGGATTACTTGAAACACGGTGAGAATGATTATTATCCACCTCTTTCAAATGGCCACCGCCTTTTCTTACATGATATTAGAAGGGTAGCTGTACGTTGTGCTGTTGCTATGGGTGAGGAAGGTGATATGGTGGTAAGTTATTTTTAGCTCTTATCTTCAATTTCTAAAGAGACAATGTGCTTGAAAATTATTAAAATATTTTGCATCTAGGACCTATCCATTTCCTAGTTTCGTATCACAGGCGGAAAGAAGCAAAAATTTAGATACCCTTAGGCTTTGTTTATCTTTCCACTCATTGTGTCTAAGAAATTCATTCTTGGTGAGCCTCTCTTTTTCCCCATCTTGCTTATATACGTAGGTGGTAGCTGGGAAAGGCCATGAAACATATCAAATAGAGGGTGACAAGAAAGAGTTCTTTGACGATCGAGAAGAGTGTCGGGAAGCGTTGCAATATGTTGATGAGCTTCACCAAGCTGGAATAGACACAAGCGAGTTTCCATGGCGGTAAGTGAATAGCTTGTTATAATCCATTATATATTTGTGGTCATGACGGTGAAATCTAAATTTTATATCATTATACCCTCATTTAGGAAGTACTCGATTGATTTTGCTCAGATAATCTTCTTTTTTTACTCAATTATCCATGGGCGACTATGCAGGTTACCAGAAAGTCACTGATATAGATAGGATAAACGCAGTAGAGAGAGATGTTTAAACAACCATCAGAGAGGCGAGCTTTCATGCTGGAGGTAAAAGCTAATGAGTTGAGCTTCTTGCTTGGATAAACAAAATTTTGTGTAAAATGATCCAGAGCAAAAACATGGTGTTGCGGCTTCGAAATTGGCATGCTCGACGAACAAGGTTTTTGGACAGTAAGGCGGGTGAGAAGCCTGAACAATTGAGTGGTTGAAGGTATGTGGAGAATTTGGATTCATTTGGGTTCTCAAAGTTTTGGCCTGTTGGGTTTAGGAGTGGATGCTTATATATGAAAACCCAGAATGATAAAATATAGGAAAGATGATCAGTGTAAACCTGGCTTTTTCTATCTAGCAAAATCAAATTAAGAAGTAGATATGATTATAATCTCACTGTGTTCATCATTGTGTCCCCATAGATATTCAAATACAGATGTTTTGGTCTGTGCATTGTTCAGTTGGAGAAGACTTTTAGATGAGTAATTAATCATCCATGGTTGATTAAGTAGAGCTTCTTTAGTATTTACTTGCTCAAGAACTAAGATTGAATTGATAAATGAGAAGCACAGTGACTACAGTTTTTCTTGTTTGTTGATTTCAAAGCCTACTTCTATGAAATTCCTCTGCCACAGGTCTGCCAAACCTCCACAGACTGCTCATCTTTTCTGGTCAAGAACATCTTGTTCCCTCCAATGGCTAATCTGGTTATTCTAGACCCTCCCATCTCCCTCGCCCTCCCCACCACGTTCTTCCTGAAAACCCTTTCCTCCGCCCCATCTTCTTCGCTTCTGGCAGAGCTCATTCCCACTTCCGACCAGAGCTCTATGTCCCCTCCCTTTGTGCACAGCACTTGATTTCCATGGCTTCTGATCTTCGACCCCGCTCCTTCCTTCTTCCCGTTTGCTGTTTTTCTTCCGTCTCCCAGACACACCCATGGATTCTCATCCCCAAGCTTACGCAAGTCGCCGTAGAAAACTTGGCCGGAGTTCACTCCGACCTTGAAAATGGCCGCCAGATTATCAGATGCGGTTATGTCAGAGAAGCAATCTATCTTCTCCTTCATCTCACAAACCACACTGTTGGCTCTCACATCCCAAAATTTGATATTTCCGAATACACCAGAAGGTCCGCTGTGAGACCCAGAAGCCATTAACAAGTTATTACCCGAAATCCAGGTCAATTTTGTCGCAGGAATAGCCGAATCAATCTCTGCTCCGAAAATCTCGTTGTGCCCAATCTCTGATACTGGGCATAAACTATGCAAATCGTAAATCATGATCGAATTCGAATTTCGTCGGCCAGATTCAAAGCTAGCGAAGAGGAACTCCGGCGAGGTTCCTATTGCTTGAACAGTTGAGCTAGATTTTGTCACGTTCTCCCAATTCAGCGTCCATTTCACCCTGCCCTTTTTGAGGTCGAGAATCTGCAGTCCGGAGAAATCAGTAGCTCCGGCTGCGGCGACTGACGGTGATAGTGCCAACAGAGAATCAACGGCTGTGAATTGAGTCAAAATAGTTGATTTTCTTCGCAGCGACCAATCGAATGAGGTGATTTTGGAACCATGAGCCACGTGGATAGATCCGTGAGGCGTCGTTGCAATAGCCGACGGGGTATCTCGGCCATTGAGAGGCAAATGCAGGGTTTTTTCGAGATTGAAAGCATCGAATTGCGAGGGATGGGAGAGCGAATTGACCAAGAGAGATTCAATTCCGTAAAATTGGGATTCCGAAATTAAATCTTGGAGATCGAAATTTCTGGCTTTGGAAGGAAGATAACCAGTTCTGAGAAGAGAGAGGAGGAGGGAGAAAAGCTCAGGGTCCCGATCGATAAAAGGGGGAGAAGACTGAACCGACGTGTAACAATCAGAAAGCCTAGAGAAGAGAGAATTGGGGCCAGCAAGGGTTAGGGTTTGTTTGGTGGTTTGGAAAAGCTTGCCACCAACGTCAATGGCGACGACGTAGGACTCAGGCTTGAATTGCTTCAGATCACTCGAAGAAGAAGAAAGCAGGGAGGTAGAGAATGGAGGCATATTCATGAAATTACCCAAAATTTGGACAACCTATAAACTATAAAGGAAAAGAAAGCGCAGAGCTCCTAAGGGAATGGGGAAGAGACAGACATAGTGGTCCGGAATATACGAGGTGGAGTTTGTAGAAGGTCAACCACTTGTTGGGTTTGAAAAGTCCGAAATATCTGGTAAGGATCGACAAGGAAAGTCAAATACGTCGCCATGGCCATCGAACTTGGACCTCTCCATTATTGCTTCCCGCACAAGACAAAAATATAATAAAAAAAACATTTATATTTCGCATAATTCCAAGTTTAATATAATTAAACTTGGAACTTTAACCTTAATTTAGTCGTGAATTAATAGAAATATTTAATTAGTAATAGTCTGTAATTTAAATAATTAAAGATTAAATAGTTAATTCGAGTGTTTAGCATTAAAAACGGAAACTAGGGTGGTTAAGGCTTAAAAGATTAAAAAAAAAAAAAAAGTTAAATATGAATCATATTCTTTTAAACCAATAAGAAAATAGGTATCTTCTTCATGTCCTCATTTGTAAAGTCAAAGCATGATGAGAATCATATTCTCAATATTCAACCACTACTATCAAATTGCTACTTGTAAAATTACTTTCTACTGTTTTTTCAATTACCATTTGGATAAATCACAGTTTGTTGGCCATTATTTTTTGCAAAGAGTAAAGTGCAGTTTGACCCTTACAACTAGATGAAATGGACAACTTACACCGTAAACTTGGATAATGAACAAGAACAACCTTAATACTTTGATAATGGGCAATATGGCCTCTATCGTTATATTTTTAGTTAAAAAGTCACGTTTTTTTCACGTGGCCTAATTTACTGTCCAATATGCCCCTGCCCTTAGGGTTGGGCAGACCGGCCTGTTGACCAAGAATCGGACCGGTCCGGACCCAAGATTAAAAGAAAACCCTTCAGTCTTCAAGACTGGACTGAACTTCACATCCAGTCTTCAATTTCCAGAATCCTGACGAGGCGAACACCCGAGACCTTGTGAGTTGCGTTCTTCGGCTCCCGAGTTCTGCCTTGCGAGTTGCGTTCGTCGGTTCCCCGACCGTGACCCATTCTCCGGCTGCTCTGATTCCCCTCGCCTCCAAAGCTCCGTTCTCCGTGCTCCCTACTCCGATTCATGCTCGGTTGTCTGTCGGCTCTGTCCTCTACTCATCGGCTCGCCTGGTCTTCGAAATCTCGCCTAGGGTTTCCTCTCATTGCTTCATGGGTTGACAATTTGGAAAGAACTGGCTCGGTCTGCTTCAAACAACATCTTCCAGCAGACTTTCAGTAAGTACATCGCACAGCTCTTCCTTTGTAACCCATTCTTCATCATCTTCTGCATTTCTGGGTTGTTTATGCGGTATCAGAGCCGAACTGTTATAATCGTTTAATTGTTTGGGAGGCTATTTTAGTTCTCTGTTTTTCTGGGTTGTCTTCTCTGTTTCTGTTAATTTTCGTTTTCTGTTGTCATTTTTAATTCAGTGGGAGACTCTTTGGAACTGTTGACCAATAGCAATCTTGTTTAATTGTTTCAAATCGGCTAGTGCATATTCTGAAATCAAATCGACTAGTGCATAGACTCTTCGGAACTGTCAACTAGTGCATATTATGTTTAGAAATTTTTAGGTATTCTGGTAGCCTTATTTGGATGAAATTCACGCTAAGTTACTTATTCGTGGTATGCAGACTATGGGAAATATTGCTAAAATGTGGATACTTTAATTTGTTCTATAAAGTCATGATTGTAGTTATAGTGTTGGCATTATTGCTAAAATGTTGAAATTATTTTATACGTTACTGCAAGTAATTGATAGCTAAAGATTAGACCGTATTTATCATGCACCTTAAGATTTGTGCTAAAAATATCACCAACCAGACTGGAAATTTTCTAGTTTTTTCCTCTGCTCTGATTTGCTATTCAGTGTTTTATTTGGTTTTCAACTTCTGTTTCGAGCTGTGAAAGTACATGAGAGAAGGATGAAGATGTGTAGAAATGGACAAACATCGAGCATTGTAGACTGTCAAATTGCCAGAGGCAAAATTTCAACAGATAGTGAAGATTTCATATTTCATATTAGATGTTATTGCAACGTAAGAGCAGCAATGCGAACAGTTGATGCATAAATTTCTACTGTAAATAGCAGTTGATACTTTTTCAGAGAAGCGAAAGAGGATGCAATTTCTTTTCATGGTATGACAAACCATTAGAAGAGAGACAGAAGTAGAGATGTTAAACGAGCGAGCTGCTCGCCAGCTCGCTCGCTCGACTCGTTACTGTAGCGGGCCGAGTTTGGCTCGGCTCGCTACAGTAACGAGTCGAGCTTGGCTCGAGTCCACAGGCGAGTCGAGTCGAGCCTGGACATCCCGGCTCGCGAGCCCGTGAATGACCGGGCTCGACGAGCCTGCTCGCGAGCCTGCTCGCGAGCTCGCGAGCCAGCTCGCGAGCTGGCTCGTCAACGGAAGCCCAGCTCGCCGCTCGGGTCCTGCGGCCCGGCGAGCGCTGAGCCCTCTCCGGCCCGGCGACGCCTGTCTTTCGCCAAAACTCGTTTGCAACACGCTTCTCGTCTCTTTTCCAGTCGATTCCTAGCAAAAACACAAAGAAATCGACCCTAAATCGCAGATCGATAAAACCTCAAAAACCAGAAACTTCTCGGGCGAAAATGGGGAGATAGAGGGCTTACCTTCAAAAACGCCCTTCGCCAACGTTGATCTACGCTCCGAGACGAATGTTTTGACACCAAGATCGCACCGAACGAAGGTCGTTCCGGCGTAGGCGATTCTCTCCCTCGCAGTCGGCTTCTTCTCTCTCTCTCTCTCTCCTTCCTGGTTCTTCTGCCGACATAATCACTTCCATAGTTCCATTTAAGTTTTTCTTTAATTATTTTATTTTGTTTTAATTTAATTAATTATTTTTATTTAATTCATAATAAAACTTTGCCAACATAATCACTTCCATTTAAGTTTTTCTTTAATTATTTTATTTTGTTTTAATTTAATTAATTATTTTTATTTAATTCATAATAAAACTATATGAAGGAACTACATTTAGTCTATTCTTAGAGAGGTAAGAAAAGTAGAGTCAACCAAGTCTTATGCCGTTGTAAGTTTCTTAGAAAAATTATATTCACCATAAATTACAAATTTCACTTTACTCTATTTTGTATATATTTGTTTTCTTCTATTTTTTATAATTAAATGTCATTTTTGTATTAATTAAAGATTTTTATTATTTACATTTTATACGACTAAGAGCAACTCCAACGGAGTTGCTATATTGGTTGCTTGTCAGAGTTGCTCTGACAAACAACAGCAACGATCGTTGCTCAAGGGTTGTTTTTTTAAGCAACTCTTGAGCCACGCTGACTAAGAGAGTGAAAGTATTTTTTAAAAATATTTATTTTAATTAGATTAAATATTATTTTAATTAATATTAATTTTTTTAGTTTATGATAGATTTTTAATTTATAATAGTGGTCGACCACTATTGGAAAGTGTCGACCAATTGATGGGGCGATTATTCGCTCCATCAGGAGCGATTATTCGCCCCAAGAGAAGTTGATGGGGCGATCAAATCGCCCAATGGGGCGAATAATCGCCCCTAAAGCTTCAGGGGCGATTGAATCGCCCTTGATTTCTACAGGGGCAATGATTGCCCCTGTAGAAATATTCAGGGGCAATCATTGCCCCTGATTTCTACAGGGGCAATGTTTGCCCCTGTAGAAATATTCAGGGGCAATCGCCCCTGAATTTCTTCAGGGGCAATTGCCCTTGGATTTTTTTTTAGGGGCAATCATTGCTATTTGTCCCTGTAGAAATTTTCAGGGGCGATCATTCGCGTTTTAGGGACGATAAATCGCTCTGATTTTGGTCTATACTTTTAATAGGGGTTGACACTTTCAATAGGTATCGTCATTATGAATTAAAAATATTTAAGAAACTAAAAATATTAATATTAAAATTATTTTATAATCAACGAAATAAGGTTGTTATTGTTGGAGTGCAAAATTGTTTAAGGTTGCTTAAAAACTGAGGTGAAAGAAAGAGAATGTAATTTATTTAAATAATAATATAAATATTATTAATTTATTTGATAGCAACTCTAACGGGTTGCTAGCGTTGGAGTTGCTCTAAGTATTTATTATATTTCATCATTAATATAATAAATATTTATTATAATTTTAATAAATAAAATATTAATGAAATATATAATATATTTATATAAAATAATTTTATTTTTGTAAGTTTGGCTCGTTAAGCTCGACTCGTTACGCTCGTTGAGCCGGCTCGTTAGGCTCGTGGCTCGCGAGCTGACTCGGGTTGGAAATTTTTTTGATCAGCTCGTTAGGCTCGGCTCGTTAGGCTCGACAGGCTCGTTAGGCTCGACTCGTTTGGCTCGATAGGCTCGGTGAGCTGGGATTTTTCCAGCTCGGCTCGCTCGACTCGCTCGTTTAACACCTCTAGACAGAAGCGTGTGCTTAACATTTTACAATCTAGACTCGAAGAATCTGAAGCAAGAGTCGAAGAAGCTGAATCAAGACTCGAAGAAACTGTAGGAAGACTCGAAGAAGCTAAATCAAAGAATGCACAGCTGCGGAGGGATAGATTATGGTTCTTGGTATTATGGGATGTCACTACTGCATTATTGTTGATAAGTTTGTATCAATTGTTTTAGTATACTCATATGGTAATAAGTGTTACTCCTTATTAACTGTAATAACATTTTCCATGAAATGCATGTGTTTTTCATTGCCTTTTTTGCAGACTAAGCATGATATAATTCGCAATACGAAATTACATCCAACAATGATTGATTATCTAAGAACCTAGAAAAGTAGGACTGGAGTAGTCATGTTCTATTTTAGGGTCTAAATTTAGTTATTTTTCAATTAAAAAAATAAATTATATTAATTGGCATCGGTCAATGTCTTTGTATATCTAATGTTGTTTATCTCAGGTATAATATGCTTTTTAGATTAGAGTGATTGTTGTGATTGTTGACAATATTTAGTTTGGAATTAGTCTGCTTCTTTGTGCTCTATGAGACATCTGCCATGGTGTTGTATGACAAGAACTTATAAAACTAGACCTATAATGGGCAAACCTTATATTTTTTGGAATCAGTCTCATAGAATTCAAAGAGCAAATGTGGCGTCCCGTAATTTCTATACCTTGTTTCCTTAAATTCTCATAAAATTTTTCGACTTTATTCATTTCCTCAAATGACATCGTTTAGAATATTAAACCTTGGTAGCGGAAGACTATCGTGCGTGGGAGACTCGTTATAAGGTAAAATTAACCAAAATCTCAACTTTGACACTATAAAAAGAACCTTGGTCGACACCTTGTCTAAGGGGTCGACACCTTGTCTGGTAGGGGTTGATCACTGTTAAAAGGGTCGACACTTCATTTGCCTCTGGTTTTCATTTGTACTGGGATCGGTCGACACCTTGTCTAGTAGGGGTCGACCCCTGTTAAAAGGGTCGATACTTCATTTGCCTCTGGTTTTCATTCGTACTGGGATCGGTCGACACCTTGTCTGAGGGGTTGACACTTTGCCTGGCAAGGTGTCTACCCCTGCAAGTACAGGTCGACACTTCAAAGACAATTTCCCCATTTTTTTACACATTCAACGCCTCTACTCTCCTCCATACTTAACCAACTCTACATACTCAATATCAACTCACTCCTTTTCCTTCATAAGCATCAAATTCATCTTTATAAATTCCTCAATTCATCTATATCTATCACATCCTAAAATATACATCCATTTAATTGAAAACCTTATCCAAAAATCATCAATTTAAATCCACATCGAACATATCCATAATTGAAATTCAACTACATATCCAAATCAAAATCCATATCCATAATCATATCTTTCTACGTATCCATAATCGAACATTATGAAATACATATCCAAATCCAAATTCTCAACCATATTCATATGAATATGACGTTTGTTATCCAACGTCCCATCTCAACCTTATTCATATGAATATGACGTTTGTTATCCAACACCCCAACCATCTGAAGTACGTCATTATTGGACTTCAACTTTTGCAATCCTAATGGAGGCTACACGTAATACAAAGTCTTCCATACATCAGCTCCGACATCTACGGCCATGTCTACAACCTTAAAAAAGGACACTTTATCCACATCAATATTCGTCAGTAAAGCATCTCCACCCACATACTGTAAACTTTTTTTTCTTGATAAACTTCTCTCCCTCCATAGTGAAAGTTAATTGAAAATGTGTCCATTTTCTTCCTGCAAAACAAAAAAAAAAAACCAACTAAGTTTTTCATATACAATATTGCCAAGACTATAACTACAATCATGAGAAAATGATAAACAATCTATGTATCACAACTTATTCAGCATTGTTTAAGCATACTCCACATCTTCAATTGTCTTAAAAATTCTCTAATTAATAAAAACAACTGAAATTACATGAATTCCATAACAAAAGCATACTAGAACCTCACCAGTAAACGCTATCAATTAAGTAATCAAGAGTTCAATGAAAGAGATCAAACAGATTTGAAGTAACTAAAATTGAAACTCCACTGACCGACAACCCTTTAGACCAAAGAAAATCAATCAATACAATCCACAACCAGAACAACAAGGCATCAAAAAGTGAATAAAGCTCAGCAGATTCGTTGCAACCCCAATAATAGTATCAATTGGAGAACCATCCAGAAAGAAAACTAAATCAAATGGGAGAAAAAAAAAAAGATGAGAAGAAATGTTGACTCACCGATGGTCTAGAGGAAGTACGTTCGTGAAGATTCAGCAATCGCAGATTAAAAAGAAATGATTTCTTTGCGTACAGAAAGAAGCAGCAGAAGAACAAAAGACGGCAGACCAGGCGAGCTGATGAGCAGAGGACAGAGCCGACAGACAGCCGAGCACGAATCGGAGTAGCCGGAGAACGGAGCACAGTCAGGGGAACCGGGGAACACAACTCGCAAGGCGGAACTCAGGAGCCGAAGAATGCAACTCGCAAGGTCTCGGGTGTTCGCATCATCAGGATTCTGGAAATTGAAGACTGGATGTGAAGTTCAGTCTTGAAGACTGAAGAGTTTTCTTTTAATCTTGGGTCCGGACCGGTCTGGTTCTTGGTCAGCAGGCCGGTTTGCCCAACACTAAGGGCAGGGGCATATTGGACAGTAAATTAGGTCACGTGAAAAAAATGTGACTTTTTAACTGAAAAAATGACGGTATGGGTCATATTGCCTATTATCAAAGTATTAAGGTTGTTCTTGCCCATTATCTAAGTTTACGGTGCAAATTGTTCATTTCACCTAGTTGTAGGTGCCAAATTGCATTTTACCCTTTTACAAATCACCATGAACAACAATATCTCGAGGGAAGATGAGACCACCTCCTCCGTAAGTGGGACTCAAGTCAAAAGAAAATGTATCTTCAAAGAGTAGCAGACTCATAGTTGGAAAAGTATCAACAGTCTTTATGCATATCAATGAAAACAGAGATGGATGAACGTAGTAGTTCTCATTTAGATTCATCAACTAAGCTGAGGCACTCGTTTATTATTTAACAACTTTACCTCCTGTGGGTAAATTACCTCCACCGGTAGAGCTGTTGCGTTTGACAGGATGTCTGAGCGTGATCAGATAGTGAAGTTTCAAGAGAGTCCGAGGCCAAAACTCCAACAGAGCGTTGCCCTCCTCCAATTTGGTTCTCACCTACAAGTTATTGAGGCTGCCTGGAGGATGATAAAGTTTTTTTTGCACTATGAGAGTTTTCAAGAGAAGATGGCCAAAAAAGAAGATAGGAAGATGATCAAGAAAGGAATGGACGTGCACGTGCATCCCTAGCCCAATTCTATTGTAAAATACATTGTGCATGTCACGACCCAGAGGCGAGCCTAACAAAAACAATGGCTCAAACAACCCGATCCTCGGAGAGGACCCGATTGTCTAGCCCAATACTTAGTTTGCAACAGAATATTTAAACACAAATCAAAGTCATAGGTCCACATAATGATTACAAACATAATAATGCGATAAATAAAACAACAATTCAACAAAGTCTAAAACATCCAAATCCAATTTAATTAATCTCATACAAACCCAAATAAAGATAAGTAAAAAAACATGCTTGATAAAGGATGAGGTTATTTGAGGTGAGTGGCTAACTTAGCAGAAAACTTATACTAAATTCAATGCATGTAAACTTATTTTCTTTTTCATTTCAAAACATGTTTATATCACAAATAGTTTTCAAACATCGTTTCAAAGAAAACTCATTTTGTCATTTTAATAAAACATGTTTCACGAGCTACCGATGAGACATTAAATCAAACGTTGTTATATACATAAACAACTATATTACAATATGTCCTCATCGTACTTTTTAATTTAAAATTATCTCAGTAAAAAAGGAGACTCACACAAGGACCTCCTTGAGACACCATCAAAGAAAGACGGTGATCTAAAGACTCAACAACACCTCATGAGTCCGAACAAAGTAATAAAAGGTGATGATGATCCGAAGATCTAACGATGTCACAAGAGTGACATGTGATCTGAATACCAGGCTGAGACACAACCCATAAAATCAAATCAACAAATACACTTTGATCAAGTTTAGAGATTTAAAATCCAATTAGTGGTCATCACCGCCCTATTACCCATTTTCATAACGTGCAACAAAGTATCTTCACATAGTAGAAGATGTGCTATGATAACCTCGTGATGCCCAGTAGGCTTGATTTGATATAACAAACGCTCCATAGCATAAAGTGGATTCATCATCTAGTATATATATATATATATATATATATATATATATATTGCAACATAAATGAAATACCATACATTAATGTAAATGTATAAAACATATGTACATATACGTAAAAAGCTCACGTGCTAACAACTAGACCTTGTCAGGTTTTCATAGGTGCCAACTCACCAATATAAATTTTGAAAACTATGCAATGTAATATAAAAAGCATACAATATTTATCTCGACGACGATTACTCTTCTTGATGACCGGAGCTATAACATCAGAAAAAAATTCGTAAACCACAAACTTGTCCGAGCCTAAAACAAAATCAAGTCATGAATACCCCCCTTCCAAACACTAAAGGAAACATGGTTGGGTCCTACATTAGGTATAGCAACTCAAACATAAAGCACTATAAACGCCCACGAACATAGCATCTTGACAACGAAATTTTCCATTACAACATTCGGACTCTGCAAGTGTCGACTCTTTAGGTGATGGGTGGACCCTGTTCAGCGCGTTTGAACAGGGGCGACTGCACCGGTCTACACTTTTAGGAAGGGGCCGTCTACACAGGTCGACCCTTCTAGGCAATGGTTGACACCAATGAAGGTTGACCCTTAATCTTCTTGGGGTTCATCATGGGTCGATTGTCGACCCTAACAATCGACACCTATTTTTCTTGGGTTTGGCTTGCGGTAGAAGGTTGTTCG
Organism: Begonia masoniana; assembly: GCA_022432975.1. Taxonomy (NCBI): domain Eukaryota; kingdom Viridiplantae; phylum Streptophyta; class Magnoliopsida; order Cucurbitales; family Begoniaceae; genus Begonia; species Begonia masoniana. Next base: position 7,668,707 of record CM039515.1, read on the forward strand.
ACACCTAACTGGCTATGTTTCCAGCAGGGGTCGACTCATGCCTAGCAAGTGTCGACCACTGCGATGATTTTCAACGACATAAAGTTGCGAAACTCGTAATCCTTTGTTATTTTCCACCTCTAATCGACCAACCAACTTACATAAACTCTAAATCTACTTAGATAGCACATAAATAACAAAGGGATTCAAGTTCCTAAGTTTTAATCTTAACTAACAATAAACCATAAATTTTAAACTAAAAAATAGAGATAAAAACCAACTTACTCTTGAAAGTTGTTGCTCATTTTCCTACAAACACAACCCCAACCTTCAATCGCGACCAATCACACATTCAAAAAATCACATTTATCTCTCTTTTTCTCTTGTGTTGGGGGAAGGAAGAAAGGATTTCCTTCATTTCTCTTTTAAAATGATTTCATTTAAAAAATAATAATTTTATTTAATATAAATATAATACATAAGAAAAAATTCAATTTAAACATCAAACTATGAGGTCAGAGACAAGTTGAACTCTGAACTATATTTGAGTACAAATCAAATTTTACACTATCTCTAGGGAAAAAGTCAACCATCGTCGGTACTCACTGTTAAATACATTCACAATCGCCCGTTTTTCGCACGAGGGCGACCTCCACAGTAGCCTGCATTTAGGGCGATGTTGCATTCGTGCGAAATGCAAACGACTGCGCACGACCTAACTCCTCTCTACGGTAATTTTTCGCACATTTTTGACAAATTCTGACCTTTAGTACCTAGCCCTCCTTGGACTTTGTTTGTTGTTTTGATCTCTCACACCATTTCTTCGTGGTTTTCCCTTAATTTCGGTCCACCGCATCAACCTATCGATCGATTTACAAATCACCATCTTTCTCAGTTTTGCCCTAATTTTTGATTTTCACCATAATTTTGCGATTTTTCTCTAAATGAGGGTGACCACGCATAAAAATGTGGGGCTACCGCAGAGGTCGCCCTCTGTTAAACGAGGTTGCCCGCACTTAAAATGCGGGCGACCACAAATGTATTTAACAACTAGTAACGACTATGGTTGACTTGTTTCCTAGAGATTGTATAACGTTTGATTTGTACTTAAACATAATTCAAGATTTTAATTGAATTTTTTCCTAATATATATTAAATAAAATCCATTAAATTATCATTCTTTGAAACTCCAATCACACTTCAAGCTCCACACAAAATTTATTATAATTTACCCAATATTAATTTCTTGAATTTTAACCATGTGGTAACTTCTAAATTTGCCGGTTTAATCAATTTATTGAAAAATCCAACATAGCTACAACATGACAAAATGAGTCAACCCATAACACGTTGATTGTCAATAACGCAATAATCCGATGTGAAAATTAATTAATATAAAATTAGAAATTTTTACTGGGCACCAGTTCTTATTTAATAAAAAAGGATTTTCAAGAAAAAAGATATTGAAGTCATCTACTCAAACTTGTCATCATGCTCCCTTTTTTTACATATGTGAAACATAACTACAACCACTATTATATATTACAAATGCATTGATTTTTTTGTATCAACGTATAAGATTATAATTGTAGTATTTACTTGTATTTTGATACAACACAAAAAACAGTAGACATTCAACAGGCAACTCTAGCCAAGTAAAGCGAAAATCACACCCTTATGTATATACATATTTCAGTGAGCATAGTTTCAAGTACATGGAAGAAAGATCTTGTAAAAAGGCAAATCAATTGTACCCAAAAACAAAAACCCTACAAACAGCAACTGACATAAACCAAAATATCAAAACTAAGAAAAACTATAGCATCACTCTTCTTTACCTTTTACCCCACCCACCAACTAACTGCTGCTCCTTTTGATTTTCCTTCTGATTTTTGTTCAGAAGATGATGCACGGAGTGCGTGCCTAACTTTTCAGAGCCCAAAGAATCAAGTATCTATTCAATTTGAAACTGCTGCAATCACTGCACATAGTAACGGAAAACTTTTTTGCATCTGTACAAAATCCTTGTACTAAGAGGGAATTAACTGACTGGATTTGCTGCTTTTGACTAATCAATAGGAGGGTCAAATATCATTTCCTGAGACAACCATAAAATCGGACACAAAGTTTGGTAAACAACCTTGAGACAACCATAAAATCGGAGACAAAGTTTGGTAAACAACCAATACGATTTACCAATTTATTCTGCGAACATGTGAAAGAAAAAGAGAGACAAACCTGATCACAAACTGGACAGCTATTACTTCTTTCCATCCATTCTAGAATACACGCAAGATGAAAATAATGGTCACACTTTGTAATCAATTTCGGATTCTCTTTGTCGTATTCTGCAAGTTCAAACACTTAAAAATTTGAAGTCAAACCAATTGAACATCAGAAGTATAGAAGTTGCTACTTCAGCGCCATTAGTTTCAGCAAAGATAAAACAGAGATGAAAATAAATTTTCTTCGAAGAGTATTTTCTTTGTAGTTTATATTTAGCGGTTTAACAGATTACCCTCCAAACAGATGGGACAAGAGTCCTCCTCAAAGTCTAAAACTACAGAGTCCACTGGCTTTGAAATCTCAATTTCTTGATCACTTTTGAGTTTGCAGTTGCATTCATTCATGTTTTCAGACATCACCGAGGTCTCTTGAGCATGGCAGCCTGCATTTTCTTGAGCAGAACCAGAATTTGTTGTCCGCATATCTGCATCATTCTTGTCCCCGTTACTGGAGTGGGGAACTAATGAAATAAGAGGATGTCCTAATGTAGTATCATATGGCATGGGTATTGGAGGTGATCTGTATGTATCAGGAATTGATGTATCTAAGTTTGTATCCACCAGAAGCCGTGATGAAAATGCAGGAGCAGGGGCATGCTGAGATGACAGAGGAACATGCTCTAGCTCTTCCGATGCTGCTGGATCCTGCAGCAGCAAGTCAATTATAATCTTCTAGTAATATAGAGTATGTACCAAGTGCTATTCTCTATACTCATATTTGCAAATAACACGTCCATAAAACACATTAGTTTCTTTCTTGATATAAAATACCACCCTCTGTTATTGAATATCAACCTAAACAACCCATTAAATTTAGACACATGTATAAACTCTCTTCTAGAGTTAAGAAGAGTTATGAGCAAGAAATGAAAAAACATGGCATTTTTTTTTATTTAGTCATTTACAAGGACCACAATCTACATAGTTAGCATTTTATTTCAAATATTCTCTTCTGTTTAGCCAAAGAACCTGAGTAATCAACACAGTCTGCAACTAGTAAAAGCATAGGTAATGGATTCAAAATAACAAGATATGGATACCTGATTATAAGTAAATTATAACATATATCAAACATAATGTCATTTTGTAAAAAAAATAAAGCAATATGAAAAAATTTACTCCTCAATGAGGTGAACAGATACCAAGAAATCCACCACCGAAACAATAATTTGTTGGAGAAGTATTCACCTCAGTTCTTTTCGGAAAACAACAACAGCAAGCTCCCATTTCGGCTTGCTTATGCACATAGCACACCTAGACCATTGCCGTGTGGATATCTTCAGCAAAAAAAAAAAAAAAATCAGAAACTTGTCAAACGAAGAAGAAATTAAATTCAACTTGACTTAATAAGTGATTGGTCGCAGAAATAAGAAATTCAGATATAGAAGGGATACAACATCAGTGCGATTTCTGATAAATTATAAAGCAACTAACAACAACCAGAAAGGAAGCAAAAACCAAATTTTCCACTGAAACAGAGCAAGCGGTTGATGGGAACTCTTAACCAAACTCTATGTATAGGTTAATGAAACATGCACACATAGAATAATCATGGAAGATTCTTCGTGCCAAGTGTAGCTGAATAGTCATACCATTCTGGACCAGAATATTTGAATTGATTATAGATAAATAGTCAAATCAACGAAAATTAAAACCTTTATTCATAACCAAAGCTTAAACATATAAACTCAAATTTCCAAACAGAGTCAACGGTAATGAAAAAATTGAGAGGCAAACGAGATACGTAAAGCCTCGAAAATCAATTCAACAATCGACGCAGCGCAATAAAAGTTGGAGAGAAAGAGAGGCAGCACACAACGACAAACGGATAAAAAAAAGAAACGAAAAAGATCATAATTGAATCAGAAAACAAAGAAAATCGTCGAATTGTCAAAAATTGAAGAACAGAAGTTTCGGATACTGAAGGAATGATCAGCTGAAACGATAAACCCTCTAAACCCTACACAATAAAAAAAAATAAACAAAGAAACGGAAATGAAAATCTGGAGTTATGGCGACAACCGCGTCACTGTACTTCGCGGTTTATTTTGAATTCTGGCGGAGACAAAGCTGAGTTAGTCTTGAACCGCCATCGTATGATGAAGCTTTTAAAACGCTTGAACCGGCTCGGATATGAAGCTGAAACGCTTGAACCGCATTGGATGATTAAATCTTAGACGTCTTCTGCCTTTGTCGTTTAGTGACCGTAAGAGGATTTCGTTGAAGTCATCCGCCTTGGTCGTTTAGCGAGGCCGTAGGAACTTCATCGTGTTGCTCTCCGCCTTGTCGTGTTAGTGATCGGTGGATCTCTCATTTCCCTCTCATCCGCCTTGTCGTTTAGTGGGCCGGAAGAGTAGCTTGTTTTACTCATCCGCCTTTTGTCGCTAGTGACCGTGA
>CM039515.1:7673467-7975047 GCA_022432975.1 Begonia masoniana
AAACAAAAATCTGAACATAAACCAAAAATGATATCTGAGAAATAACATTCACTATTTCGCCATATCGTCGATTTTTTAAATCATTCCCCCAAAACCATCCTTTTAGAAATTTAGCTCAATATATCTCGAAATTTAGTTTTATAAATGAATGAATGTCCACGTAAGAAAAACATAATAAATAATTGCTCTGGTCGACCAGAAGTTTTTTTTTTTTTTTTTTTTTTTTTTCAATTTGGACATGCTAATTGTAAGTAAAAATGACATTTCTGTTAAATTTATCGACAAACAATTGACCTACATAATCATTTCCGAGTTAAATCGAACCATACAAGTTATAAAGGGTAGAACCTAATATTTATATATAATTATAAAGGTTTTATTTTATATTATTATATTATATGAAAAAGAATGATATAATAAATATAAAGTTAAAATACAGAAGGTGCTTACAACCAAACATAAAATCGAGAGCATTCTGAGCTGCCTTCGTGTCTTCGGTCGTGTTTTGAAGAGGCAGCATCCAATGAGACACTAGAGTTGTCCCTATCATACCCTTTTGATATCTCTGCAAATTTTTCTTTCTTTACAATCTTTATTGAAAACTATTGTCAGGATTTTAATTTCGACAATAAGAAATTTATTATTAAATATTGTTAAAACCTTATATTTGTCTCGGTAGAGTTTGACGGCAGCCGAATGAGAAAGAAGAAGGTAGTGAGCCACCAGATAAGGCTCGGTTCCAGAATTTCCGCCGGTGCAATTTAGCTTTTGCCAGGCGGAGCACCGGTACGGAGCCAACGACCCGTCGGCATAGCCGCCCATGCTAAAGGTCCACGGCTCACTCAATGTGATCCAATGTTTCACTCTGTCGCCAAATTTTTTAAAACAAACTTCTGCGAAGTCTCTGAAATCTTTTCTGTGACGGTATTTTAAAAAAAATAAAAATAGAATATTTTAGTGATGTCACACTTAATATACATACATTATTGTAAGTAATTTATTATTTTAATTTAATAGCAACAAAAGCTGTTAGCTACTTACACAACAAGAGGGCTCAAAAATCCGCCATACTCATCTTCTAAGGTCTGGGGAAGGTCCCAGTGGAAGATTGTCACAAATGGCTTCAGTCCTTCAAAAAAAAAAAAAAACAAAAATTAATAAATATATTTTTGGAGAAAATAAAAATGAAAACTAAGTAAATAAATAAAATAGAAAATATATAAAAAAAAGCAACAAACCATTTAGAAGGAGGTCATTTATGAGATTGTTGTAGTATGCAATTCCTTCCTTGTTTATCCCCCCACAAAGCTTCCCTTCTGTAATTTAGTTTTTGACGTGAAAAATAATTTTGAATAATTATTGTTCTTTAAATAAATAAATAAAAAGATCAAAATGCTCTGTTTTAAATAAAAAATAACAGAGTAATTAACAAAAAAAATTATGCTCCGTTAAACTATGATGGCTAACAAAATCGTTGTAACACCCGGCATTTTTGGCCGAGAAATTAACCCTCGAATTATCGAACATGATTAAGTTTATATTAATATAATGAATGTTTTGGTGAAATTTGTTGGGATGTTTAGTGAAAAACTAAACAAAAGTGTAACCAAAACAAATCATTTAGTTAGAAAACCAATGGAGGGGCACTTTAGGTAGGAATTAATGTTTGTGGGAGGAAGCCAATGAATGAATGCCAAGTGTTCAACTTGTTGAAGAAGCTAAGTTCTTCCTCTCTTCTCTTCCTCCTACATGAAACACTTCTCATCTTTCATTCTCTTCTCTGCTCTCTCTCTTCCAGACGACGTGCGACGAATCTCAAATTTCGTCTTCTCCTGTTTTTTACCATTTTTCCGTTGAAGGTAACCTTCTACGTTATTAGAAAGTTTAGGTTAGTTATTTGTTAAGTGTTGTTGAAGTTTTAGGGTTAATGGACCGTTTACGCATAATATAGGTTTGAGACTCACCGAGACGTTCAAAACTTGCAACTCACGGACAACAGGTAAGTTCATACGTATAGGTTCGACCCTTAAGGTCCTACAATACAGAGGTACTAGGTTTTATGTTATCGGGATTGCTGTTGGGTAGTTAAACCGTAGGTTATGTTTTAGGTTAAGTGTGTTTTGCTTTATGTTCTGCTTCAATATCCTGTCACCTGTTTATGTGATGTTAAGCACTGTATATGTTAAGTTTAAGCACCGTATCTGTTCATGCATACACGTTTTTCTTGAAAGTCATGTAAATGTTTTAAGCACGAGATTTGAAGTTATGAAAGTTGAAAATGTGAATGTAATGTGTGGTTAAGTGTGAAATGAGGACTGGCATCCTGTCATGTACTTCTGTTATGCCCTGTTGTGGCATATACTTCTGTTGCGCCAGCTCCTCTACCCACTTATACCTTCATGTCCAGTGAAACGTAATGTAAAGTAATGTTCATGTATTTCAAAAGTTCATGCATAGCATATGCATCACTGCATTGTATGTTCTTACTGAGCTCTAGGCTCATAGTTGAACTCCCTGTTGTAGGTACGGATCCCACGGATGAGGACTTTGTGCCTCAGGCCGATGAGTAGGTGCTGTTGGCGGGACGAGTTTGCCGGGGAGGGGAGGGGGGTTGGTTGTGGCAGCCAGACATATTTTGATCCTGTGTAGGCGTACTTTGGAAGTGTATGTCAGTCTGTCAAGTTTTGTATATTTCTTGAAAATTCTGGATAATGTATAGATTTTTGGTGTTGACGTTTTAAAAACCAGTTGATTATATTTTGAAATGTATTGAAATTGTTTGGGGTTTCCTTTAGGTTCTGCCATGTTTTCAAATATGTCCAAAATTATGTTTTGAATCAAGTTTTGGGGTTTTAATGCTTTTTGTGTCAAAAGAAGTAAGTTGTCAAACAGAGAGGTAGCCGATCGATCGCCTGGGGTAACCGATCGATCGGCGGAGTATATGTTTATGTCTTTCAAGTCTTCAAGTTTTCCAAAAGAAAACAGTCGTCTACGCCCTCTGCAAAACAGTCGTCCACGCCTTCTGTAAAACAGTTGTTCATTTTGTTCTGTGAACAGTTGTCCACGCTGTTCTTTAAAACAGTCGTCCACGCTGCCCTCTGAAAATAGTCGTCCACGTTGTTCCTTAAAATAGTAGTCCAGTTCTGCAGTTGTCCACAGTACTCGCCGGTCGAGTAATTGTTTCAAGTATTTGGCTAAGTGTTAGTCGTCCATTCTGTCTTTCAATTCTGTCGTCCATTCTGCCTGTTATTTTTAAATGTCCAAAGTCCATTCTGTCTTTCAATTCTGTCATCCATTCTGCCGTCTATTTTAAACGTCCAAAGTCTATTCTACCTTTTATTTCAAATGTCCACGACTTCTGTTGTCCACAGATTTGTCTTTTATTTCAAACGTCCACAGTTACTGCCTTTTATTTTAAACGTCCACAGGCTTCTGTTGTCTACTGTTTCTGCCTTTTATTTCAAACGTCCACGGTCACTGCCTTTTATCTTAAACGTCCACCGGCTTCTGTTGTCTACTGTTTACTGTTTCTGCCATTTATTTCAAACGTCCACGGTCACTGCCTTTTATCTTAAACGTCCACCGGCTTCTGTTGTCTACTGTTTACTGTTTCTGCCATTTATTTCAAACGTCCACGTTCACTGTCTTTTATCTTAAACGTCCACAGGCTTCTGTTGTCTACTGTTTCTGCCTTTTTATTTCAAACGTCCACGGCTTCTGTCATCCACAGTAAGTCTTCCACGGCATGACTTCCAGTTTCTGTTCCCATTTTTATTAAGTCTTTCACTGCATGTCTATCGTCCATTCTGCATTCTGCTTCTGTCATTTATTTATGTAGTCCAATTTTAATTGTCATCCACTTGAAATATGTCTTCCAGTCTTCAACACTAGAGAAGGTTTCCTCTCTGTAAGCTCTCTGTCAAGGTTTTAAAAGTAAGAGTAAAAGTTTAAAAAAAATAAATAAATAGTCCACGTTTTAAAAATGTCCGGAGTGAGGCCCTTCGACCCCGATCGGGTTTGGGGCGTCACAATCGTCCTTAAAATATTCTCTGTTAACAAAACAATCATCGTTATTTAGTTTTCTGCAACTTAAATGCGGACGTTTGTCGGGGAAGCCCATAGATTTGCACGGGCCACCGCAAATACATGAGTCGAAAGTACTCTCGGGTGTGGGCTTCCGCAACTTAAGTGTCTGCTCTCGCTGAGGAAGCCTGCGGATTTTTGCTAGCACCCGTGAATGAAGAAGTCCAAAATGATCTTAGTCGTGGGCTTCCGCAACTTAAGTGCGAGCATACACTGAACGATATATTAATGGAAAATTGGACGACAGGTGTTGTTTTGTTAACAGAATTCAATGACGATTTTATTAACGAACATACTTTAAGGACAAGTTTGTTAATAATCTCATATTTTAAGGTTTTTTTTTTTTATTAATTACTCAAAATGAAAAAAAATTAAAACAAATGAATTTGAAGTTTACTTGGTAAAATTCTAGACCAGGAGATTGAGAATCTGTAAGCATCTAAACCCATACTCTTCATAATTCCAACATCTTCCTACACAATATTCAAATTTAATAATGTAAATAACAAAATAATATTGTCCTAAATTAAAAAAAAATGAATCAAATTTATTTATTTATTTTTGTAAAAAAAAGTGTATTTATTTAATATATGAAGCAAACCTTGTAGCGATGATATTGATCAATGGCAACATCTCCATTACTTCCGTCGGGTCTTCTCTCTGCAGTTTTTGCAACGAAAACAGTTCACATTATAATAATCTTGGATAATAAATTTAATTAACTTAATGACGCAATTAGCACATGGTTTCAAGGAATTAATTTTAATTAATTAATATTATGTAATTAATAATTTTAATTAGGATTTAAAACGTGGGCATCGCAAGTAGACGGTGGGTAACAGAAAAGAAAAATAATTGAGCAGAGCAATTATTTGGTATTTATTACTTATTAAATAAATAAAACTTTATTATATTCCCATTAAACATGAAAAGTAATTTTTTAATAAAATAATAATAATTTTGATATATAATAAACTAAAACATTGGAATAGTCATCTTTTTGTGACATTTATTTAAATTGTAGTCCTCAAGAGCCTAACTCTAGAACAACTAGTGCATTGTTTTAGGACAAAATGACAATCTCATTGGTCAAATTGACTTTGGAGAACTTTTTGTAGCAAAGGTTATTCAAGATCACAAAGAGACAAGAGAATAATTAGAATAAAAAATTTAAAGACAACCAAAAATCAATTAATGTAAAAGTTCAACCCATATTAAGAGATTTAAAAAATCAAATATCAACTTGAAAAATGTGAAGTTGAATGGTTGATAAGTATAATTTTCTCTTAGTTTCGTCTAATGCATTTCGAAATAAAACTTAAGACAAGTCAATATGAATTTTTTTCAAAACAGACAATGTTATAACATAAGGACTCGTGAAAAAGCTCAAACCAGTAAAATATGAAATTTATATAACGTGAGAGAGACCAGGGTACTTGTGAGTGTAAAAGTCCCAAATACTTGGTCCTCTACCTCCTTGGCTTGCAGCCCCCTCATACTGCATAAAAAATAAAACATACTTGTAAGCTCAAATCAATTCTACCAAAACATAACGTGGATCACTATCCATAATCCACACCTTAATCTCTCTTAACAAATCATAAACTTATTAGAACATAAAATACACGAATCAAGCTCTCAAAATAGCAATTAAGAGAGAGAGATTCAAACCTGATACGAAGACGAAGCAGTCCCGAAAACAAAGCCAGGAGGAAAAGAACTTCTCTTGAGAGAACTTCCAGCTCCATGGCTTTGCCCAAAACTCACAACAAGGAGGCAAAGAAAGAGACGACCCTTCATTTCAATTGCAGATTTGAGCATATCATCCTTCGCACTATATCTATTTATATATAAACAGATGGTAAATAACAATAATAGATAAATAATAATATAAAAAAAATCTTTTAATGCAGTGCACGTGAAATAATATGCTATATTTTATGTCCCAAATAGTTTATCTATGTTATTGCTGTAGCTATCTTCCATATTCAATGAATTTTTCTGTTGATTAAATTAATAATTTAATTAATAAAATTATTAAGAGAATAGTAATCTGTAGTTAGATATTTAATTGCAGTTTAATTGTTTGGGTAATCAGTACTTATTCTGTATGTCTAGCCAAAAGACAAGTCCAATTTAATACTAGGGGCAGGACCGAACCGTTTTCCAAAAACCGATTGGAACGTCGGTTTCGATCTCAAATGTACCGATTTCGGTCCTCCCTCCAAATTTCTCACCGGTTTCGATCTAGTCCTCGGCTCATACTGAAAATCCCAAAAAACATGTACCATATCGATAATTAAAAAAAACTAATTATTTTCGGGACCTGACCGATTATTACTAATTCAGGGCTAAATGTTGAATGCTTCAGCAATTCCCAACCCAAATCCATTGATCCTCGAGTTTCGACTCCCAAATTGTGCTCGCCTGTCACCTCCACTGCTCGTCTGTTCCGATGCTCCCAGTCCCAGATGGCCAGACCCCACTCGCCTCGCCCTCGCCCCTCGGTGCTCACAGCTCTTTTCTCCCACTCCCAGTGTTATCGGCTCACTGTTATTGCCTTATACATATCAATAATAATGATTTTTTTTATTTAATCAAAATACTCTATTATTGTTTTATGACTTGTCAAACTTGGTGCAATTAACGATTTATTTTAACTATATTAATTGTACTTATCAAAATTTGTTGCATTAGGAAGTAAGAATTAAAAAATACGAATGAAGAGTAAAAGAGGTATTACTAGTTGAAACGTGTTTTAATTTTAATTTTGAGATGCTATTTTCAAAGTTTGTAATAGATGCACTTTACTATGACTATTTCTAGTGTTACTATTCAGTATTCTTAGTGCAAAATGTAATGATAACAAAGCCGATTAAATGACAATCGTGTTGTGCTATACAAATTCAATATTATCGTAATAAATAAAAAATAACTCTGCATTTATACTTTAATTTTGTACTATAATTTTATACGTGACATCGATACGATATTAATGATATATATTTTAATTATTTATAATATATTACAATTATTTTATCGATAAATAAATAAAACATAGTCTATGTGACATAGAACTTTTTAAAATTTATTAAAATACATGTAAGTTGTGTGACAATAATTATGTTTCTATAAAAGAGAAGTCATTTTTTTAGGCAAAAAACAGTGGGGGTATTAATATCATCCACAAATAAATAAAGGTATAGATTAATCAACTTTTTTTTTTCTCATAAACCATAAAAAATGTGTACCACTTCCCAAGTGGATTGCTATTTAAATTTACCCTAAAGTTTGATTATCTAAGATTCTTTATGACAGCCCGCGACCCGGTCCCGATCGGGAACCGAGAGTCAAGCCATCACTCTGGACATTTTAAAACGAGACATATTTTTTTTGAACTTTACTTTTAAAACTTTAATAGAAAATAAAATCGAAAGACAGAAAATCAGAAGCTGTGGACAATAGAAGTGCAGTGGCTGTGGACGACTGTTTTACAGGCAAAATGGACAACTGTTTTCAAAGGGCAGAAGTGGCTGTGGACGACTGTTTTACAAGCAAAATAGACAACTGTTTTAAAAAGGCAGAATGAACGACTGTTTTACAGGAAAACATAAAAACAGAAGGCATAAAAGCTTCAAATCTTCAAAACCCGATTCAAAACAAAGTTTTAAAACATACTTGACAACATGACAGAGATTCAAGAAAACAAACCACATGGATAGCTCTAAAACTCGATACCATCCATGCACAACCTAAAAGGAAAACTCCAAACAGTTCCAGAATGTTTCAAAATATTTATACAACTGTCAGTTACAGAGGTTTAAAAACTTGAACACCAAAACCTATACATTACAAAAATCTCAACAGAGTTTCCAACAGAGTTTTAAAACGAAAACACCAAAATCCCAACAGAGTTTCCAGACACGAACTTCACTTTAAAACTTAAACCTCGGAACAGAAATATGTCTGACTAGATGTAACACCCGGCGTTTTGCCATGTAATCATTTAAGTGGGATTAATTTTATATTAATACAATGAATATTCTCTTTCAAATTTGTTTGGACGTTTAATTGGAAAACCAAACTAAGTGTAATCAAAACAAACCAATTTGGTTAAAAATCAATGGAAGGGCAAAGTAGGTAAACAATTAAGGTGGTTGAGAGAAGACCAATGGTTGAGTGACATCTGGCGACTTGATGAAGAAGTTAAGTTCTTCCTCCTATGTGAAACCCTCTTCACTTCACTTCTCTGCTCTCTCTCCTTTCTCCTCTCTGCATTTTCTCTTCCTGTCGACAAGCAACCATCGAAGATTTACTTCGATCTCCTCAGATTTTCTTCTGCTCCTCCGCTAAGGTAAACATCTTCTAATGCTAACAAGTTTGGACAAGTTTAATGTGAGTTTTTACCGAAGTTTAGGGTTATGGTATTTAGAGAAAAACTCACTGTCTTTGGATGAAAACACACCGGTTTGTTTTCTAAGGGGTTTGAATGAATTTGGAACAAATTCATCTAACTTATTTGTTAGCATTTGCAGCTTGTTTATTTTCCAAACGTGCATGTACAGGTTCGAGCATTTCTGAGACATTCAGGACTATCAACTCTGCAGCAACAGGTAAGTTCATATGTATAGGTTTGGCCATTAAGGCCCTACAACACGGAGGTACTAGGTTTTATGTTGTCGGGATTTCTGTTGGGTAGTTAAACTATAGGTTATGTTTTAGGTTAAGTGCGTTCTGTTTTATATCCTGCTTATTATTCTGTTGCCTGTCTATGAATGTTCATGCATACACGTTTTTATCTGAAAGTCATGAAAATGTTTTCTCCACACGGTTTGAAGTTAAGTAAGATAAAACCTGTAATGAAATGTATGGTTAAGTGTGGACGAGGACTGGCATCCTGTCATGTACTCCTGTTATGTCCTGTTGTGGCATGTACTTCTGTTGCGCCAGCTCTTCTTCGCACTTATACCTTCCTGTCCAGTGAAACGTAATGTAACGTAATGTAATGTTCATGTATTTGAAAATGTTCATGCATAGCATATGCACACTGCATTCTAGTATGTTCTTACTGAGCTCTAGGCTCATAGATGAACTCCCTGTTGTAGGTACGGATACTCCAGATGAGGACCTTGTGCCTCAAAATGACGAGCTGATGTAGTTGGCGGATCGAGCTCACGGGGTTTGGCTGCTGAAGTCAGACAAGAGTTAATCCTGTGAGAATGTGTTTTCTGAAGTTATGTCCAATATTGTACCATCTTTTGAAGTTTTAAAACATTTGAAATGTAGGTCCAGTTCTGTACTACTTTGTGGTTTGTAAAACGATGTATGGAACCTGTATTGATGTTTAAAACCTCTGTATTTGACAGTTGAATTATGTTTTGAAGTATTCTGGAATTTGTTTGGAATATTTTCTGTTAGTCTGTGCATGGATAGTTTCTGGTTTTAGAGCTATCCATGTAGTGTGATCTTTCTTAAGTTTCTGTCATGTTTTCTGTGTGTTCGAAAAATATGGTTTTTGAACTGGTTTGAGAGTTCGAGTCTTTCATGTCTTCTGTTCTTATGCTCTCTGTTTGTATGTCTTCCTGTCAAAAGTTGCCAAATTCTGCCCCTTTTAAACTACATCTTCCGATCACGTTCACTGCTATTTTAAGTGTGCATCCACCGATAGTCACTGTTCACATTTTGTCTTATTCGCATCCACCGCCAAACAGTGATTTTGCCATAGCTTTTTCTTCTGCCGATTACGTTTACTGCCTTTATCTGCCGATGACATCATCACAACTTCCGATGACATCATCACACATTCCGATTACGTTTACTGTCTATATCTGCCGATGACATCATCACATCTTCCGATGACGTCATCTATTTTGTCTTACTCAATCCACCGGTGAGTAGTGCAATTCCGCCTGTTTTAAAACACTTCTACCGGCTGACGTCATCCATCTTCCGGCTGACGTCATCACCTTCTGCCGATTCCCGTTTACTGCCTGCATCTGCCGATGACGTCATTACATCTTCCGATGATGTCATCACACGCCCGATTCCATTTATTTCCTTCGCCCTTTTTGTTCCCTGTTCCTCCCCGTCTTCTCTGTTATTCGCTTCTGTTTATTTATTTTCTTCGCCACTTCTTCTCTTCTGTTATCCATTCCCAAATTATCCATGGTTTCTGTTATATACCGTAACATTCCATAGTATGTTTCTTCCCCAGTTTAAGTTCTCTTTAAGGTCCCTGTCTTCCTGCTTTCCTTCTGTCACCCTTCCTGCATTTCGATTTTCTTCTGCTATCCATTGTTGAAACCTGTTTTGTTTTCAGCTGCAGAGAACCCTCTCTCTCTGCCAAGATTTTAAAAATAAATATGTCCCGATTTCTGTTAAATGTCCGGAGTGATGACTCCTCGTCCCCGACCGGGTCGGGGGCCGTCACACTAGAGGTGTTAAACAACTGAGCCGAGCCGAGCCGAGCCTGGAAAGGTCCGGCTCACTGAGCCTGCCGAGCCTAATGAGTCGAGCCTAACGAGCCTGCCGAGCCTAACGAGCCGAGCCTAACGAGCTGACCTTAAAAAATTTTCAACCCGAGCCGGCTCGCGAGCCACGAGCCTAACGAGCCGAGCCGAGCAGGCCCAACGAGCCCAACGAGCCTAACGAGCCTAGCTTAACTGACCGACCTTACATAAATAATATTATTTTATATAGTCGTGTAAATAATAAAAATCTTTAATTAATATAAAAATGACATTTAATTATAAAAAATGTAAGAAAAAAATATAACATTAATTATAAATTTGACATTTGCATCACTACAAATTAGACACATCCCAACTAGGTTGGTACCCATCTAATTGTCAATCATGTGCAAAATATCAAAAAAAATTACAAGTTCAAAAAATACTCCAAAATCAATATTACAATGCTAATCTTCAACATCTAAATTTTTAAAGTCTTCAAGTATTTCGTCATCTAGTTGTTGATTCCTCGTAATGGCGTTGTTCCAATCCTTCATGCAAATGAATGCCTCCACAAGATCAGGTGCAAGTCGTCCTCGGCGTTCATCATACACACGTCCACCTGCACTAAAAGCAGACTCCGATGATACGGTAGAGACCGGAGGTGTTAGTAGATCACGTGCCATTATAGAAAGAATAAGATATGTGGTGGAAAACATTTTCCACCAATCTAAAATATCAAATTTTTCTTCACGAGAAAATTGATATCGAGTGTCAAAATAAATATCTAGTTTATTTCGCATAGAACTAGAGTAAACATCCGTATCTAATTGATTCCAAATATCATGAATACCACCAAATTGTGAACCTACAACATTTTCACTACCACTAGAACTAGCATGTGAAGAAACACATGAACGACTAATAGTAGAATATTTAGATTCATAAGAAGATTATAAACTAGTAATTTCATGTGTTATTTGATCCATGGAAAATAAAGAAGTAATTTGTAAATTATTAGAGATTTTATTAATCATTAGACATACTCCTCTTAACTTATATCTAGGATCCATTATACATGCATACAAAAAAATAGAAGGAATGTTAAGCCAATATTTTTTAAATTTTGCTTCCATTTTATCAAGTATTTGACTAAATTCATTTATTTGTCGATATTGAGCAAAACTACTCGTTAAGTTTATAAAAATTGGGAGAACAAGATGAGAAGTGGGATAGTAAATTCCCGAACACTCATTTGTAGCATCATAAAATGGTTTTAAAAAATCAAGAAATATATTAACCATATCACAACTAGATTTATCAAGATTAATATTTGGTCTTTTCTCATTAATAAAAGCACAAATAACTTGCCAATATGGCTTGGCATTTTCCAACATTAAATAAGTAGAATTCCACCTATTATCTACATCGGTTTTTAATTTTCGTGGTTTAAGTTGGGCAGCTTTACAATAATCTCTATATTCTTGTTGCCTCGAATTAGATCCAATTATATAAGAAATTGCGGATCTAATTAATTCAATATGAGGCGCAATAAATGTCATACCATCTTTAACAACTAAATTTAAATATGACAAACACATCTCATGTGGAAAAGATAATCGTGAGTAGGATCTAATTGAAAATAATTTTTAAAATGAAAAACAGCAGCATCGTTAGCACTAGCATTATCAAGTGTTATGCTAAATATTCTATCTCGAATAGAATATTCTTGCAATATCGTTACAATAAATTTATAAATAGTAATACCAGTGTGAGGATATTCACAATTACGAAATCCTAAAATTCTTTTGTTTAATTGCCAAGAGTTATCAATAAAATGAGAAGTTACAACGATATAGCCTATAGAATTACGTGCACTTCATAAATCAGATGTGATACAAATAGACATTGAAGGAGTGGTTGAAAAAAATGAAATTAGTTCATTTTTCATATTATTAAATATTTTAATAATATCATTTCTAGTTGTACTTCTAGGAACACGTTTAAAATTAGGAGTAGTATACTCTTTCATAAAATTTTCAAATTCATCACTATCGGTGAATGATAAAGGCAACTCACATTGTGCTACAAGTTTTGCTATTCCTTCTCTAATTTTATTTTGTGAATATAAAAAAGTGTCACTACCACTAGCATTCAACAATCTTTGTGTAGGGTTTCTAACTTGCTCGTTTAAGTGACATTTTTTATAATGCCTAAGGAGTGTGCTAGTTGAACTACCAGAAATATATGAATAATTTTTAATACAATAGTTGCATTGACCTCTAGATTCTACTTTTCCACCAATTTTAATTTCTTTCATTGTAAAATGTTTCCATACTTCAGACGTTTTGTTTCTTTTTTTTTAGGTGATAAAGTGGATGTTTGTGCAGATGATGATTGTCCCACAGAAAATGTAGGAGTAAATTCTCTAATCTCTTCTACTTCATCATTATCATCAATAATATAATCACGAATATCCATACTAAATAAACTAAATATAAAATTAAAATTTGAATAATAAATTGATACCACAACGTTAATGTCCAACATAAGATTTTAGGTGGTGTGAATTTATCAACTTCACGTATACAAAACCTAAACAAAAAATAATTTTGTTAATATAATAAATTATAATTAAAAATTATGTACATCAATATACATACATGTAAAATCATTAAAACATTAAAACAATAAAAATATACCTTGTTGGCTGATTGTTGAACATGGAAAGGAAGGATCAAAGGAAACAAATTGTAAAAAGAGAGAGATCGAGAGTTGAGAGATTGAGAGAAAATTGTTGGTGAAATAAAATGAAACAAGAGTCTGTATTTATAGGAAGAGCCGAAGAGAAGGGGTTAGGGGGATGAGTTTCAGCGAATCAGCAATCCAGTGGATTGGAACGGTCATATGACCGTTGCGGCGTTGCCTGGAACGGTCATATGACCGTTTCCTGGAACTGGAAGGCTGGAAAGGGAGAGATCGAGAGATTGACGGAGAAAGCCGAAAGGGGACAGCAAAAATCGACGTGGACCGTGGGAACAGGGCAGCAAAAATCGATGGCCGACTCATTCATCCCGGTTCCGCTGTCCTTCTGTTATTGCTATACAGTTCAGTAGTGGGCACTGGGCAGTGGCGTCGGCGATGATGAAGATGGGTCATCGACTCATCGTCATTCTGATTTCTGTCGATTGCCGAGTGCTGAGTTCCGACTTCCGAGCACCGACGTCCGACTGTCTGAGGAGAGGGGGGGCGCCGGCGCGGGTCTGGCTAGGTGGCGAGGCGGCGAGCCCTGTCCCGTGGGATTTTCCGATCTGGGAACTGGAAAGGGCGAAGCCGCGATTCGCGAAGGGGGCGACGGGGCAAGCCAGGCGAGCCTGGCTCACCGGGCCAACGAGCCGGCCCGTTGGCCGGCTAGTTTGGTCCGCTCGTTGGCGGGCTCGCGAGCCCAAAATATGGCCTCAGCTCGGCCCGCCTAGCGAGCCCGGGCCAGGCCTGGCTCGCTACAGTAGCGAGCCTAGCCAGGCTCGGCTCGCTACTGTAGCGGGCCGAGCGGGCGGGCTGGCGAGTCAGCCCGCCCGTTTAACACTTCTATGTCTGACTGCAGCAACCAAACCCCATGAGCTCAATCCGCCAACCTCCCCAACTCATCAGCTTGAAGCACAAAGTTCTCATCTGGAGGATCCATACCTACAACAGGGAGTTCAACTATGAGCCTAAAGCTCAGTAAAAACATGAAATGCATTGATGCATATGCTGTGCATGAACATTTTCAAATACATGAACATTACATTACATTACGTTTCACTGGACAGAAATATATAAGTGGGAGGGAGAGCTGGCGCAACAAGAGTACATGCCACAACATGACATAACAGGAGTACATGACAGTATGCCAGTCCTCGTCCACACTTAACCATACATTACATTCACATTTTAACTTCCATTACTTCAAATCTGTTGCTGAAAACATTTACATGGTTTTACAGAAAACATGGATGCATGAACAGATATGATGCTTAAACTCAACATATACAGGTGACAGAATAAAAAAAACTACGGGAAACAGAACACAAAGAACACGTTTAACTTAAAGCATAACCTACGACCTAAGTACCTGAACCAAAACCTAGTATCTCCTTGTTGTAGGGCCTTAAGGTCCAACTTATACGCATGAACTTACCTGTTTGCTGTAGAGTTGAAAGCTTTGTTCACACCCCTTCGATGATTCACAAACCTATATTTGTATAATCGGACCGTTAACCTTAAACTTCATTAAAACTAAAGAGTAACTAACCTAAACTTGTTAACTAACGAAAAAATGTTACCTTTACTGGAGATAACAGGATAAAGCAGTAGAAATCGAGTTTTGAAATTTTGTCTAGGTTGTCTGGAAGAGAGAAAACAGAGAAGAGGAAAGAAGAGAAGAGTGATTCACGTAGGAGGAAGAGAAGAGAGGAAGAGGAGCTTAGCTTCTCCAACAAGTTTGCCAAGTGTCAAACACTCATTAGTTTCCTCCCACCAACCTTAATTCCTTCCCAATTTACCCATCCATGCATTTCTAACTAAAACATTATTTAGTTAATCGATCCGGTCTCACGAATCACCCTCGTTCGATTAAACACGTCGACAATTTCATAAAAAAAATCATTGTATTAATATCAGAGTAATTCTGCTTAATTATTCGGGAAATAATTACATAGGTAAAATGTCGGGTGTGACATTCTTTGTCAAGATGATTTGATTATTGTTAATCATCGATATCAACTTAATTATTAAATAAGTTTCTCATTTGCTAATTGAACTCTTAAAACATAAAAAACAATACGTTTTATTATCTTAAGAAAAAATATGTGTAATAATTTGTCGATTCTATATCAGAAACGTTACGTGTACATATTTTAAAAGTCTTAAGTTTGACCTAATGACAATATTAATATTTTCAAGCAGCTGATAGAAATAAAGTTTTTTCTAAGCCTAGTCAAACTTTTAGTTCAATAATTATCTTTTTAGATTGGGCAAAATTCAAAATCTGGCTCGACCTTTAACTGAAGTTCATAAAATAGATCGAACAAATTTTTCGTCCAAAAAATGGCTCAAAGTATCGAAAATGGACAAAAAATGCATTCGCGGCAACCTGCCTTGCAAGCATTAAGCTTTGCGATATCTTTCTAGTTCGATGAAACCGATACAAATTACTGCCCGAAGATATTTCGAATTATAATTACTTTAATTACATTACACGTGGAAAAAAATGGTAAAACACGTTAATTACTTTAATTATTTAAACACGTTTATTACTTTAATTAATTAAATACATCAATTAAACAAATTATCAACCACGGTAAGGAAATTATAATAAAATCAAATAATACAAAAAATATTTTGTAAAATATTCAGATGTCGAATTGAAGGCTTAAACGATAGATTTTGGGCCCAAAAAAGCACGAAATGTGTGGGCCTCGGCGAGAGCTTCGATTTGATATCTTAACAGTTCAAAACGGATACCCAAAGCAAAAGTTATGGCCGTTTGAAGTTTATGGGATCACCACGTCACATTATTGAGGGTGTAGATTCCCTCCGGGGAGTTATGGTCGTTCTCACTGAAGGGGCATTTGTGAGGGTGAAGATCCCCCGCGCACGTGAACACGGGGGCATATCAGTTTGCCGCGAATCTATTTTTTATCCATTTTCGATACATTTTTTGAATGTGAGTTAAAGTTGGAGCTAGATTTTGGATTTTGCCCTTTTAGATTTATATTTGGAAAAAGTTCAACTTAGCCCCCAACGTATGAGGTCAGTAGTCATTTGGTCCCTAACATTTATTTTTGACCCAATCAGACCTTATCGTATACACCGTTTGCAATTCAAACTCTCCTGTTAAATTTTTCATTAAATTTGACACATGCTCTGTACGTGCGCTGCTAAAACCCCAAAATACCTTCTTTTCCTCCCGAAATCCCTAAAGAAAAAGTTAAATTCACCTTAAAAACATACACTAAACTATCTCTCATTATTCCAATTTGAATTTACGATAGGGATTTTGGACAAATTTAACTTTTACTTTAAGGATTTAGGGAGGAAATGAAGGTATTTTGAGATTTTAGCAGCGCACGTGCAGAGCACAAGTAAAATTTAACAGAAAATTTAACGGGAGAGTTTAAATTGCAAACAGTGTATACGATAGAGTCTGATTGGGTCAAAAATAAACGTTAATGACCAAATGACCACTGACCCCATACGTTGGGGGCTAAATTGAACTTTTCCCTTTATATTTTCGCGACTTTTTGAACTTTGGGTCCAATTTTACCAAAGTTTTCGCTGCAAAATTATTGTTTCAAAGATATGATTATTATTATTATTTTTAAAAGTAACTATTCAATTTTTATTGTATTTATTTTCATTTTTAAAGTATTGTTGTGACGACCCAAAACCTGCCGGGCCAGCACACGGAACGGGAACAAACGTTCACTTTGACTTAGACATTTTGGAGGTAAAATATTTCGACTTTTTTTTTTTTTTAAACTCTAAATCGGATAGGAAGACATAAATGGACGACATGAATGGACGACGACAGGAATGGACGACGAAAATGGATGACGGGAATGGACGACGACAGGAATGGACGACAGGAATGGACGTTAGGAACGTTTGAAAGACATAAACACCTCACAAAATTACTACTAAACTTCTTCCCAACCTCTTTAGACACAAAAATGCTTCTAAACCCCAAAAACCCTATTCAAAACAAAAATTTAAACGTGTTAGAAAACATGACGGAAGTTCAAGAAATCCAACTGCATGGACAGCTCTAAAACTCAGACCAATCCATGCATAACTAAAAAAAAGATCCCATACAATTCCAGTATATTTCAAAAGACAACAATCAAAACAGAGGTTTTAAAACATCGACTGGAAGCCTATACATCACCTAGATCCCAAAAACTATACAACCATGACATACACTTCAAAACATTACCCCATAGGTCAAAAATGCGCCCGACTGCCGCAACCAACCCCGCCAACTGCGCCTACTCATCGGCCTGAGGCTCAGAGTCCTCATCCGTGCGATCCGTACCTACAACAGGGAGTTCAACTATGAGCCTAGAGCTCAGTAAGATCATACAATGCGAAGTGATGTACATGCTATGCATGAACATTTTCAAATACATGAACATTACTTTACATTACATTCAAGTGGACAGGAGGTATAAGTGGAGCTTATAGAGGAACAGGCGCAACAGGAGTACATGACGTACATAACAGGAGTACATAGCGTACATAACAGGATGCCAGTCCCCGTCCCACACTTAACCATACATTACATTCACATTTTATCTTTCTTAACTTCAAATCGCGTGCATAAAACATTTGCATGACTTTCAAGAAAACGTGTATGCATGAACATATATTGTGCTTAAATGTAACTTAAACAGGCGACGAGATATCAAAGCAGGACATAAAGCAAATACATTTAACTTAGAACGTAACCTACGACCTAACTACCCGACAACCAAAACCTAGTATCTCCGTGATGTAGAGCCTTAAGGGCCAAACCTATACGTATGAACTTACCTGATCCCGTAGAGTTACAAGCCTCGCACGTACGTCCTTGGCGATTAACGAACCTATATTGTGTATAATCGGACCATTAACCCTTATACTTAACAAAACTAACGAATAACTAACCTAAACTCGTTAACTAACGTAGATGGTTACCTTTAACGGAGAAATGAGAGGAAACAGGAGAAGATGAAGTTTGGGAATCGTCGCATGTCGTCTGGAAGAGAGAAAACAGAGAGGAAAAATGGAAATGATAAGTGTTTTCACGTGGAAGAGAAGAGAAGAGAGGAAGAGAAGAAAAGAGATAACATGGCTTCTTCAACAAGCTTGGACACTTGGCACTCATCCATTGGCTCCCTCCCAACCATCTTAATTCCCTTCCCAAATTGCCCTCCCAAATTGCCCCTTCATTGGTTTCTAACCAATTTCGCTACTTAGTTCGTCGATTCGGTTTATCCGAAATTCTCTTTTTCCACAACATCCCAACAACATCCAATAAAATACTCATTATATTAAAAGTAAATTAATCCCGCACAATAATTCTAGGGATAATTACATGGCCAAAAATGCCGGATGTTATAATTGTAAAAAAATCAAACTATTTTAAAAAAAATCATATGCATAGAAAATTAGACACAACAGCGTCACTGAGTTTTGTGACTCAAATATCAATATATAAATAAATCACAAAAACTCTACTATTGAATATTCATCGACTTGATCCATCTACAATTCGAGTTGCACCAAAATCTAAAAGATTAGTATATGCATTGAGTTGGAAATGAGAAGATAGGATGGAGATAAATTTATAATATTTGGTAGAGTCCATGTGAAGCACACTGTGGTTTTATATTATGAATGGAAATAAAATAAATAAATTCAAGAAATATCTAAAACTATTAAATAGGAAAACAATGAATAGGGTGAATTCTCATTTAATTTTTTAATAAGATATCATAAATCAAATAATTGACTTTAAAATTACGTGACAGGCACGAATTTAATAACTAAAGCAAACATTATTTGCTTCCCTAATACGATTGCGTTTGATGTTAAACTCCGATTGCATAAGATTTTATTACCATATTATATTCACAAGTTGAGTTTATTTAATAAATAAATTTATATATAAAAAAAAATCATAAAACTAATAAAAAATTTATATAAAATTAATAACCTAAAAACTTTGGAGATATTTATCATATTCCTAGTAACATTCTTATCAATCTTATTAATTTATTACCATAGTTGTATTAATCATTATTTGATACATCAATAAATATGTTTAAACAGTATGATAAGAGAATAATGTTAGATTCAATAAAATTAACCAGAGTAATTGAATCTAGAATAAATTCCATAATCTGAAAAGAGCGAGAGCCCAATTCTTGAATCGATACGTTAGAAATTACAAGTAAATCGATAAAGCGAGAATGACATACCCGGATCCATTGATTGAATGCAAAATATTGTATATCGAGTACGTAGATCTTCCGATTTGTCAATCGCCCTCTCTAATATCTCTCTAGAAAGATGGAGGTTCTAAGAGGCAAAGGGTTCAATTGAGAATTGGGGACCATAACCCTATTTTAACTTAATTGGGTAATTTACCAGTTTGCCCATCACAAATTGGTAAATTACCCCTGGTGTCTCTACACATTATAATATATCCATATTATATTTACTATACTCCAAAGTCCATTGAAACTATATTAAATCACTTTAATATGGACTCAAACCTGATGATAACATAATGTATAATTTATAGTTTAACAATTTAGATCCAACTAGAATTATAAATCCTTATAATTCTAACAAATAAATGTAGCATTATTTTATTTTTTTCATCTATATTAACATTATATATTCAACAATAGGAAAAATGAGTTCATCGATATATTCGAGAAGAGTATGCTATGGCAATTGGGAAGATCAGAGACCGGTTTAAAGACGATGCAGGGAAGAGAATTTAACAGAACATGGCAATTGGTAAATTTCTACCAGCTGAGAATGTGAGGATCTATGCAGCTCTTTCAGCAGTTTTGACCAAGTAAGAAGAAAGCAGAAAAGTTATTATCTAAATGTGTTTTCAAAAATCGTTTCCAAAAACCAATTCATCAAAACAATAAGCTTTCTAGGCACCTGCTGTCCAACACGTGCTTCTCAAAGAACTGCTTTTGGAAACAACTTCCAAACATGCAAACTCATCAGATAACAAAACAGGCAAATATTTGACCTAAGAACACTGGAAAAGTCTAATATACCCTCGTAAAATGGTCACGGCACGTATCCGTTTACAAATGGGAAATTACCAATTTCAACCACAAACTTCGAATTTTTTTCAATTCCAACCACAAAGTAATTTTTTTAACAATCAAAACCATAAAGTATCGAAAATGTAACAAAAACGACCACGCCAGACGGATGCAAAAAAACACCCTCCGTCTGGGTACTGTTCACGTGAACAGTACTCGGTTTACGTTCGTTTTTCTCCGTTTTATAAATTAATTTTTAAAAAATATTAAACGATATTGGATTTACTTAAAATTTTTATCACATATTCACCACGTTATGAGAAGATAATCTGAAAATGTTTGTGATTTTCTAACACTTGTACGATTTATTATAATTTTAGTGAATTATTTTATAAAACATACGTAAAAAAATTATAATAAGTTGTATAAGTATTGTAAAATCACGAAACATTTCAGATTATCTTTTCATAACGTTGGGACATACGTAAAAAAATTATAATAAATCATATAAGTATTGTAAAATCACGAAACATTTCAGATTATCTTCTCATAACGTTGGGATTATGTGATAAAAATTTTAAGTAAATCCAATATTGTTTAGTATTTTTTAAAAATTAATTTATAAAACGGAGAAAAACGAACGTAAACCGGGTACTGTTCACGTGAACAGTGCCCGGACGGACGGTAAAAACACCGTTCGTCCGGACGTTGTTCACGTGAACAGTACCCGGACGGATGGTGTTTTTACCGTCCGTCCGGTATGGTCGTTTTTATTACATTTTTTATACTTTATGATTTTGATTGTTAAAAAAATTACTTTGTGGTTGGAATTAAAAAAAATTCGAAGTTTGTGGTTGAAATTAGTAATTTACCCTTACAAATCCTTCGAATAAAATTTTCAAGGGGAGTCTTCCTTGTTTCATCTATAAATGAAGGTTGATCAGATCACAACAATGATAGCGTTCACACCCCATTTGCTTTCAACTCTTCTTCTTCTTCTTCTTTCCTTAACTGCTCAGCTCAGCCACGGCGTCGATCTGTTGTACCGCAGCAGCTTTCCGAAGGGGTTTGTATTTGGAACCGCCTCCTCTGGTTATCAGGTGAAGCTCTTCAACATTCATGGCTCAGAGCTTCTGCGCTATTTTTCTTTCTCCAAATGGCGATTCTGAGTCATCTGTTTCTTCATTTTGTTTAATCAGTATGAAGGTGCCGCCTTTTCGTACGGTAAAGCACCTAATAACTGGGACATTTACACCCATAAACTCCCAGGTTTCTCCTTCTCTCTCTCTAGCACTTTCTCTCTCCTCTGCGTTTGCATCTTATTGTTCTAATACTGAGTGTAAAACTTGCAGAGAAGATAGCTGATCGTAGCAACGGAGATGTGGCCGCCGATCAGTATCATCACGTCCAAGTATATTAAATTATGACTAATGATTATTAAAGATGATATAATTAGTTGAGATTTGGAAATGTGGATCGAGTTGCTGAAGGTTAAAACAGAAGAAGATTTGCAGAAGAGGCTGAAGACGAAGTTGAAACCGACGGCGGCAAGGAGAGAGAAAAGAAATCTTTCTGTATTTTTTTCCTATCGAAAAACATACGACGTATACCTTGCAGAAGGCAAATAATGAAGAGATAAGACAGCTAACTAACCATTACAGTTGAACTGAAACATAAGTAATGTTCTGTTATCATCGGTCAAGATAAAGATTGGAGGCCTAAGATTTTAGATAAAAAATCATGGAATACTGATGGTGGAAGAGGCTTCGTGACGGTGTCAGCCAATTGATTTTCGAACGGCATAAATTTGATTAATAACTTCTTTTGTATGACATTTTTTCGAACGAAGTGATAATCGATTTCCACATGTTTGGATTTAGAGTGTAGAATTGGATTGGAAGTAAGATATGTGGCACTTAGGTTGTCAAGGAGTATAAAGGGTACCTTGGTTGACATGATGCCCAATTCCTTTAACAATGATTGTATCCATAGGATTTTCGTTATGCCGTTGGCCACACTTCGATATTTTGACTCAGTGCTTGAGCGTGAAACGACTTTTTGCTTAGAGGAAGACCAGGAAATGAGATTCGTTTCGAGAAAAACACATAAACTACTTGTGCTTTTACGATCATCTGAACAGGAAGCCCAATTCGCATCTATATAACAAGTCAAATCATAATTCGGAGAGGGTGAGAATGAGATACCTAAAGATGAAGTACCTTTGAGATATCTCAAAATTTGTTTAACTGCTTGCCAATGAGTGTCTGAAGGAGCATGCATAAATTGTGAGATCTTATTAACAGCAAATGCTATATCCGGACGAGTAAGATTGCAATATTGTAATCCTCCAACAATACTACGGAAGAGAAAACCATCTTGTAGAGGGATGTCAGAGCTATTAGATAAAATTGGTCCTGCAACTATTGGAGTCAGAACTGGCTTGCAGGAAGTCATGTTGGCCCCGTGAAGTAACTCAGAAATATATCTGGACTGAGAAAAGTTCTTATCCATAGGAGTGTGTGTCATTGAGATGCTAAGAAAATATGACAGTAGACCAAGGTCTCCGACTCTAAAATGGAAGTGCAGATAGGTTAACAGTTGATTCAATAAAATTAGGGAGTCGCCTGTCAATATAATATTGTCGACATAAACCAGCATAATAATAATTGAGTTATGCATGCGACGAACAAAAAGTGAAAAATCTGACTTTGACGGTGAGAAGCCCCAATTTATTAGTGCATGATAAAGCTTAGTGTACAAAACCGTCAGAGATTGCTTGAGGCCATATAATGCTTGGTGTAGTAGACACGCTGCAAATGGGTTAGAAGAACTAATGAAACCTTGAGATTGTTGCATATACACTATTTCTATCAAATCACCATGTAAGAATGTATTGCAGATATCAAGCTGTCGAATAGTCCACTTAAAAGAGACAGCTAAGGACAGAATGGTGCGAACTGAAGTTGGTTTAACCACCAAGCTAAATACCTCATCATAATCAATACCTTCTATTTGGTCATAGCCTTTAGCCACCAGTCTAACTTTTTACCGAGAAACTATGCCGTCTGAATTCAGTTTAGTTTTGAAGCCGATGGTTTTGGCTCCCTTGGGAAGAGGAACTAGTTTCCAAGTATTGGTTTCTTTCAGTTCGGAAATTTTCTCCTTCATAATCTTTAACCAATGGGAAAATTGTGAGGCTTGTTTAATAGTCCTGAGTTCATAAGAAGATTCACTAGCAAAAGACTTTTGGTTAAAAATATCATCTTTAGCTCTGGTGCTCTTGTGGACGAGCTGGAATTGGCTGGGTAGGGATGGCCAAAGGTGAAGGGGAAGGAGAAGGATGGTTGTTTGGGGAAGGTGGAGAAAAAGGAGGGGAATGAGGTATAGTGGAGGAGTAGAGTAGGGTATGGTGGGACAAGATGTGGGTGGAATAGATTGGTTTGTGAAAGAGGTCGGAAAACAAAATAAGGAAATTGGAAAAGAGAAATAATAGTGTGGTGGAGGAGATTGGGTTAGCGTTAAAAAGGAAAAAGTAGTTTCGTCAAATGTGACATGATGAGAAATGTAGAGTTTATTTGATTGAAGATCTAAGTATTGATAGCCTTTGTAACGATCCATTTTCCCAGTAAGATATTGTCTGCTCTGGAGATTGGGCTGTAACCCAATATCCTCCCCTCACGGCTTTGTTTTAGCGAGGACTTCCCAGTCGGTCACCCAACCTAGCACTACTCTTGCCGAAGCACTTTTAACTTCGGAGTTCTTAAGGAATCCATTGCCAATTGTGCTCCAAAACGCGTCTTACTATCTTGGAAGGGTTTCCTTACATATGTTTCATTTTCATATATTTCCCCAAGCGATATGAGATTGTGACGACCCCCTCTTTACGACTCGAGATTCGTCTATACTTGAGTCTGGGATCCACCCCGCAACCCGAGGTTTTCCTGCAGTCGTATTCATATGTACACATCCGGGTCATCACAGCCTTTATGATGATAACTGGGTCCTAGTAAAATGCAGGGAAGTGAACGAGGTTGTAGCTTATACTGAGTGAAGGGTTGTAGAAAATGGAAATATAGACATCCAAAAACACGTAGAGATGTATAATCTGGAAGAGAACCAAATAAACATTGAAACTGGGATTTATAATTTAGGACGGGAGTTGAGAGCAAATTTATTAAGGCAGTAGCTGTGGAAAAAACGTACGTCAAGAAGTGTTTTGGAATTGAGTAGTGAAAAAGTAGAGCAAGACCAGTTCGACAACGTGACGATTTTTTTGCTCAACATGACCATTTTGATTTAGGGTATATGGACACGATATACAATGAGGAATCCCTAGAGACGAAAACAAATGAGTTAGAGATTGAAATTCTCCACCCTAGTCCGATTGAACAACTTTGATTTTAGCACCAAATTAAGTGTGAACTAAGTTATAAAAGTGCAAAAAGGTATTGTGAACCTCGCTTTTTAATTTCAAAGGAAAAATCTAAATGAAACGGGTACAGTCATCAACAAATAGAACAAAATGACGTGCACCAGTAATAGATTTAATGGGAGATGAACCCCAAACAGCATTGTAACGCCCCCGAACCCACCCTGACTCGGAGCGCTACTTGGCTCACTTTAACTCCAATTATTTAAATAAAATAGAACACAGCAGAATTTAAAACTAAATCTCATAATGTATAACATCAAAAGGATAACAGGCATGTGAGTCAGAGAGAGGAAAGCATAAACGATGGGTTTTACTTATTTTACATGAAACACAAAGCTTAGGCAATTCAGTTTGATTACATTTCAAATTGCATGTTTTTAACACATGCTGCAAAATAGGAACAAACGGATGCCCTAAACGAAAATGCCAGATTTAAGAAGAGTGAGTGACTTGAACGGGCAACTGTGCTGATAGAGATTGAATCGGGCCAGCGATCGGAATATGATAGAGATCATCAGTGAGGGAACGCCGAAGTTGTAACGACCCAAAACTCGAAACTCCTTTCCGGGTCGTCACAAAACTTTACTTGACGTTGACTTTGACTTAGACATTTTTTTGGCGTAAAATTTTTCTGCTTATAAAAACATTTAAACGAGGCTAAAACCATTTTTCGATAAAACGTCAACTCGGTTTTTTTTTTTTTTTTTTTTTGCCTTTAAAATCTTTTAAAATACGTGGGGTACGCTCGTAAAATACGTTTTAAAAGTATCGTGGAAGGTCGGATCGAAACGTGTTTTTAAAAGTCAAAATTTAAATAAAATCTTTTTTTTTTTCAGGTGAACAGTACTGCTACAGTACTGTGCCGATCGATCGGCTGCTCCTCTGGTTTTTCTCCCCGCATGAACAGTACTGCTACAGTACTGTTCACATAACTACTCCAATTCTTTCCCTTTTTTACTTTTTCACTCTTTCTTCCACCCACATTTCACCCATAAACCTACTTCAACATATTCCCGAATATCTTAAACCCCTCAAACACATTAAACCTCAAAACCCGACTTAAAAACGTACAGGAAAACGTAGTGAAAATTCTTGAAAACCAACTGCATGGGTCGCTCTAAAAAATGAGTGTATCCCTACGAGTTTAAAATACTCAAAACAATTGCTTCTATTTAAAAGAAAACACCAAGCAGTTCCAGTAAAACTTTAAAATCAACATTATCACTTAGACTTTACAATTTGTCCTCAAACCATTTTCAATTGTAATATTCTAAGCTATTTCACCAAAATGCATATCTATACAATTTCTACCCGTATCTAGCCCAAAATACTTTTACGCCGTTCCCCCACGGGTCAAAATACGCGTCGACTGCCCAGCACGCTCCCACGGGCATCCTCCTTCAATCTGTGCATTCGTCTGGTAGAGGGACGTCGTCCTCACCTTGCTCAAAGTCACCTACACCATACATACGCCTATGAGATAAAATCTCAGTAAAATTCTACGTAAATGTCTATGCATGAACATGTATATGCTATGTTATGAAATAGTCCGTCCATGTCAATTCATATATCAGTGTGTCAGTCTATGGTTATCGGAAACGCTTGACAGATGGATAGGGCACGTCAAGCGGTTAGACAGCCCACACCATCTGAAGGGAGGAAAACCCGCTCACCACAGAACGCCAGGTCTGAACCTCATCCCCGATAACCCCATGCCATGGTTGTTTACATGATACTTTATTTGCCTTTACATGCATTTTCTTTTCGTGAAATCAATGCGTAAATTCATTTTCATGACATTTTGAAAACCATGATGCGTGAACAGTTCAATACACAATACGAACATATATAACGAGAATACCATCAAAACCATACAAGCATTTCCTATAAAACAAACTAAACCTAAACTACCCATCAAACCATAGAAACACATTCAATACACCAACAATCCTCAACAACAAAAACTCGACATATGGTGTAGGCCAATCGGCCACAGTAAGTCACGAGAACTTACCTCGGGTCCTTAGCACACCGAGCACTTCGTCTCGAGTTTTGTCACCTAAGTCAATTCACAATGTCCTTTGTTAAAATTGAACCTAAACATCAAAATTTCGTAATCTAACGAAACTCTTAACTAAAGAAATTTCCTAAAATCCTAATTAACTTCTCCCAGGCATTTCATCGAGCAATTCATGCTCACAATTAACAAACCTCCATTAATGGAGGTTTTCAAGCTCCAAATTTCTGATTTTTCAACCTAAAAATCAATATACCCAATTTTTCATCCAATAACTTTCAATAATCGTCAATACCACCATAACTAACATTTTCTAACAAAACCCGACTATTTTCAACGAAACCTAACGAAACTCTAACTATTTAACAACCTAGAAACCGGAGATAAGCCGTTGAAAACTATAGATTCTTACCTAGAATCGCGATAGGGGATGAAAACGAGAAGAAACTTCGAAGGTCGGAGGGAGAATGGTGACGAACCATGAAGAATCGCCGTGGAGGGGGGGGGGGAAGATCGCCGTGGAGGGGGGAGAGAAAACGTGAAGTGTTGGAGAAAGAGGGGTTTTGTGATTTTATGCATTTGACTTGTCAAATGACAAGTTTGCCCCTTATTTGATTTTTCGTTTAACTCATCGCTGGACTATCGGTTCGATTTCTCCAAAAAAATTTTATTTCACCAATAATTCTAACTTATTACTAGGGCTCTAATAAAACTTTTCGTTCGTCAAACGGATTTAATTTGCTATTTTTACGAATTAAACCGCTATGAGGTTAAAACGGAAACTTAGGCGTTATATTTCGGTTTGAATTTCTCAAATTCCCATATTTCTCCAAAAATCCATATTAATTATAAGGGTTCCATTAAAACTCTCGATTCATAAAACGGGCATATTTCAATTACTTACAAAATTAACATTGCACGCACAATTCAAAATCCCGTAAAGCCAGGTGTTACAGAAGTAGAATTCGGTCAATATCCCAATCCTTGACATAAAAACAATTGTCATGAAATTCCACAAAGACAGAGTTTTTTGAGGTCAATTTAGCTACACTGATCAAGTTTTGTGAGAAATTCGGAGAATGACAGCCATTGTGTAATCGGAGTGGACGATGTGAAGTGGGAATAACTGTAAAACCAAGTTGAGAAATTGGAAGAGAATTACCGGTGGCAGTTGTGAATTGGGAAGGTCCATTGTACGACTGAAGCTGGTTCAAGTGGGAAGAGTCCGACGTGAAATGGTGGGTTGCACCGGACTCAAGAACCCACGGTGCGGCAGGCGCAGGAGAAAATGGCGTCAGTCGAATTCTGGCTGATTGAGTGGAAGACATGGGAGTGTTGGGAGGTAGAGAGGATAACTGGAAGTAATGTTGGCTTTGGGCTATCAGGGCAAAAGAGAAGTGAGCATGGGATAGGCTGGTGAGGATGGATTTTGGGCTCGGGGTGTGGGTGCTCGGTACGAAAAATTGAGCTTGTGGTAGCAATTATGGGCCGAGTGACCCATTTTGTGACAAATCTGGCATTTGGGTCAGTTCAGACGCCATGACTGTTGTTGAGAGGCAAGAATGGTCTGAGCTGTTGCGGACCAAAAGAGAAGATCGGTCGGAATGGGGTGCTCTGTCGAGTAACCCACCCTGGTAGGAAAGGACACTGAGAAACAGCGTTTATTTTCATTTGGGTTGGCGTAGGAAGAGAAACCACAGTATTCTATTTTTCCAAGCGAAAGTCATAATTTTGGAGGAGATTGTGTATTTTCTCCAAAGGCGGCTGGTCGGGGCAGTTGGTGACGGAGGTGATAAAATGATTGTATTCACTGCCTAGCCCGTTCAGAAAATAGATAACTTGGTCCTAGTATGGGTTAGGTTCTCTGTTGGCCGCCAAACTAGCCGTTGTAAGTGAAACAATTTGGGGGAGAAGGTCTTCAGAGAGAAAAGCAAAAATCCAGCTCATAATGAGCCGATTGTATCGCCGCCAGAGGATGAAATCAGGATTGGTCTGAGACGAGAGGGAGTCTAGGAATTGTGAATGTGCTATGCAACAAGGAAATCTAATTGGTAAAAGTATTATGACGCAACCACAATGTTGAGGAAGCGACATGGGAGAGACAACAAGATATGATGAGCCAATACCAAGAACTTTTCGGTAAGCAAATTTTGTGTAATGACCCCCATAGGTCGCCACGAAACTTGACATACTTGACTTGACTTTTCACGTAAAATTGTTCTCAAACTTACAACTTTAAATCGAAAGTTAAAACCTTTTTCGTAAAAATATTTACTCAGTTTTTTGGGCATTTATACCCTTTAAAATACATGAAAAACATTCGTAAAATACGTTTGGAAAGTATCGTAAAACATCGAAACATATTTAAAAATCAAAATTTAAAAAAAATTAAAATTTGAAACCACATCACATGCGGCGCACGCGCACGGTCCACGGTCGCCGCGCGCACAGCGCTCTGCTGTCTCGTGCGCGACACACCTTCAGCGCATGCGCGCGTCGCTCACTCGGGTGTGCGCCCCATCCTGGTGGCGAGCGGAGGGGAGCCGAACACATAACATACCTCAGCCAATCGATCGCGCCTCGCGCGCGATCGATCGGCGAGCTTGCTGTCTCCCGCCACATTTCCATAAATCAGTGCCGATCAATCACCCTTGGGCTGCGACTGATTGGCTAGGCGCGCTCTGCGCGCGCCTCGCGCGCACCCCGCGTGTCCCGTGCGCCCATCTCCCCCTTTTTCCCACTTTTTCATATTTTCTTCATTTCTTTCACCTACAACCACTTCATAACACCTAATAACACTTCACACATTCCTCAATCCACTTCCCACTATTTTAACTATAATTTTCATGGAAACCTAATGGAATTTAAACTCGAAATACACAGCTAAAGTTTAAAAACAAAATGCATGGATGACTCTAAATATTGGACATATCCTTCTAGACGAAATAACATCCAAACATTTCCAATAATTTTTCAAAATAAAATTTTTACTGTACATTCTATTCCAAAAGACTTTAAAATATAAACATAAACCTTAGAACTTCACCAACGGGTCAAAATTTGCCTGACTGACACAACTAACTCCTATGAGCTCGTTCCTCCAACTGCGTCTACTCATCAGCTTGAGGCTCGAAGTCCTCATCAGTTCGATCAGTACTTACATCACGAAGTTTAACTAATGAGTCTAACGCTCAACGTGCTATGCATATACTTTTCAAAATATGTACATACTTTACTTTTCATTAGTTCTAGTGAAATGGTGGTTAAAGGGGCGTATTAGAGGAGTAGATACCAGAAACATAACATGTGTCCCTCCAGCCCAGGTCAGCCCCAGGATTCGCGAAGTTTTAATTGCCCCCTGGCCCACCCAGCGGTAAGGATATGCAGGGCCTACGGTGGACAATTTTTGTATGTTATTACCCATCCCACAACTTAACTGGTAAATTTCATAACATAACATTTTCTTATCTTTCTTACATAAAACATGTACATAAAAACTTTTTTATGATTTCTTGAAAACGTGATGCATGAACATATGGTGTGCATAAAGCATAACATAACATATCCTCAATTCATTTATATAAACAAAAACACTAGGATAATACTTGCCTAAAACCTAAACTACCTGTAAACATACCCCTTAAAGCACAAAACCCTAGTACCTTGGTGATGCAGGCCTTAAGAGCCAAACACATACAGTATAAACTTATTGTTGATCCGTCGAAATTTAAGCAACGATGATGCTGTCCTTGGAGTTTAGAACCTAAACACGCGTATTGAACTCATTAATACATCACAATTTCAATAACCAATTCTATACATTCAACGACTCCAGTTTTATCCAAAACTTTACTCAAAATGTTCAAACATCATATAATTGAAATTCAAACACCATTAACTATCAAATTAAACCAGCTTAAACCAATTCAATTCGTGAAATTCAATATAAACAACAATCAAAAACTCAAATTTCACAACTGATTTTGATTCAACTTTAAACGGTCGTAACTCCCACAATTTTTAATATGTTTTCGACGATTCAACATATTTTGGAAATTTTATAACGTCTAGTTTAACATAGAATCATCCATTTATGAAAACCAAATCGGAATTAGGGCCAGAATTTCAAAACTGTGGACTACCCTGTATTTCACTGATTTTTATAACCCAAATTCCAAATTCGTCAAAACATGCATTTCTATCCATTCACTATCCATTTAAACAGTTGGAGTGGCTTAATAACATAGATTAGCATCTACTTGGGGAGGGAGAACATTTAGATTTTCGGAGTTTCAAAAAAACCACACCAAACTTCTATTCAAAACTCAATATAAACACTACTAATCTGTCTAACTTATAAACTGAAGTTTTCTTACCTTAAATCTTGGAAGAGGGAAGGGAGAATCAACAATGGAGGAGGAGGGCTGGCATTTATGTGAAGGAGAAGGAGAGATTAAGTAGATTTTAGGTTTAATTTTGTCTTAATGATAATTAACCCCTTTCAACTTTGCTTAATTTGAATTTCACCTCCTATTTTTCTCATCTTCTCATTCCAATCCCCTTTTATCATTAAATACCACTTCGTAAAATATTCCTTGCATTACGTTTAAGTTCTGAATCATAAAATTTCAGGGACAATTACATGATAAGAAAATTCGGGGAGTTACATTTTGTGACGACCCCCGACCCGGTCGGGGCCGAGGAGCCATCACTCCGGGACATTTCAACCCGATCGGGGCCGGCAAGCCTAACACCAGACATTTAAGACATGATATATTTTTTTTTTGAACTTTTAAAAATTTAAAGCATTTAAAATAGAGGATATAAAATTTAAGGCATAAAAATAGAAGAAATAAATCTGATGACAGAGGTGGAAAACGTAGAGTGGAAGATGTAAGGTGGAAGATGTGAGGTAGATGATTGGGGCGGATGACTGGGACGGATGACTTGGGCGTATGACTGGGGCGGATGACTGGGGCGGATGACTTGGGCGGATGACTGGGGTGGATGACTGGGGGCGGATGACTGGGGCAGATGACTGGGGGCGGATGACTGGGGCGGATGACTGGGCGGATGACTGGGGCGGATGACTTAGACAGGAAGACAGTTTTCACAGGAAGACATATATAAAAAGAAAACAGAAGACATGAAAACAGAGGGCATAAAATCTTCCAACCCCCAAAACCCGATTCAAAATGAAGTTTTAAAAACATACTTGACAACATGACTGAGATTCGAGAAAACAAATTGTATGGATAGCTCTAAAACTCGAGACAATCCATGCACACCCTAAAAGGGAAAGATTCCAAACAGTTCCAGAATATTTCAAAATATACAATCAACTGAGACAGGGGTTTAAAAACACAAACACAATACCTATGCATTATTTTAAAATCTCAGAAGCAGTACGTAATTTGACATGCATTTCCAGAATTCACCAAACAGGGGTTTTAAAACATAAACAAAATTTTATACATCGTTTTAAGATTAAAAAAAAAAAACTGTATAGGATTGGACATAACTTTTAAAAATACATTTTTCACAAGATTAACTTTTGTCTGACTGCAGCAACCAAACCCCATGAGCTCAATCCTCCAACTTCCCCAACTCATTAGCTTGAGACACAAAGTCCTCATCTGGAGGATCCATACCTACAACAGGGAGTTCAACTATGAGCTTAAAGCTCAGTAAGAACATGAAATGCATTGATGCATATGCTATGCATCAACATTTTCAAATACATGAACATTACATTACATTACGTTTCACTGGACAGGAAGGTATAAGTGGGAAGAAAAGCAGGCGCAACAGGAGTACATGCCACAACAAGACATAATAGGAGTACATGACATGATGCCAGTCCTCATCCACACTTAACCATACATTACATTACAGGTTTTTAACTTTCATCACTTCAAAACATGTACAGAAAACACTTTGCATGAGCTTTTGGGAAAAATGGGTATGCATGGACGTTTACAGTACTTCAATTTGAAACAGCAGACAACATGAATACAACAGCAGAATATAAACAGAAACGCAGACACGAAACAAAACACTTTTAGTATAAAGAATAAGCTACAACTTAGCTACCCGAACCAGAACCTAGTATCTCCAAGTTGTAGGGCCTTAAGGGCCGACTTATACTCATGAACTTACCTGTTGTCCGAAATGCAGCAAGCTATGCGCGCACAACAACGTTGGTTCGCAAACCTGAAGCATGCAAAATCAGACATTAACCTAATCTTCTAAAAAAACTAACGTTTAACTAATCTAAACTTGTTAACTAGTGAAAGAAGGTTACCTTTACTGGAGATAACAGGAGAAAGCAGGAGAAGTGGAGTTTTGAAGTTTTGTCTAGGTTGTCTGGAAGAGAGAAAACAGAGAAGAGGAAAGAAGAGAAGAGTGATTCACGTAGGAGGAAGAGAAGAGAGGAAGAGGAGCTTGGCTTCTCCAACAAGTTTGCCAAGTGTCAAACACTCATTAGTTCCCTCCCACCAACCTTAATTTCTTCCTAATTTGCCCTTCCATTG
Source organism: Begonia masoniana (assembly GCA_022432975.1). Taxonomy (NCBI): domain Eukaryota; kingdom Viridiplantae; phylum Streptophyta; class Magnoliopsida; order Cucurbitales; family Begoniaceae; genus Begonia; species Begonia masoniana. The sequence continues at coordinate 7,706,797 of CM039515.1, forward strand.
GTTTTTAACTAAAATCTCATTTAGTTAATCGATTCGGTCTCACGAATCACCCTCGTTGGATTAATCACATTGACAATTTTATTAAAATAGTCATTGCATTAATATCGGAGAAATTCCGCTTACATATTCCGGGGAATAATTACATAGGCAAAATGCCAGGTGTTACACATTTTAAGGACAAAATTTTAATAACGAGGGTGGAATGTAACACCCAAAAATTTTACCGTACGATTTATTATATGTGCTTAGTATTTGATGTTTAAATACTAATTGCTATTAGTGAATGACGTTATTGAGCTAACATGAGTCAAAACATTTGAGGTAAATGTCATCTTTGCATTGGAAAAATAAGAAGAAGAAGAGAAGAAGAGAAGAGGTAATATGGTTGAAAAGTCAAAGGAGAGGTGGAATATTTTGTGGTGTTTGGCATGGAATGAAAGGGGAAAAGAAAAGAGAACAAAGGGGTTAGCAAATTAGTTAGATTTAACCTAACTAGTACTTAAAATTTAAGAGGACAGTTATAAAAAGGGTAACTAGATTTTCCCTTCAAACGAGGAGATGACACCTCCTCTAATTTAATCCTTATCTCCTTTCTTTCTTTTAATAAAGTTAAACCTTCATTCGGAATCCCTAATGAACCATGAAAAAGACTCCATAGCTGAAGCTTCTCCTTCCACGAAAAGCTCCCCCTTCCTTTGAAGATTCGAGGTAAAAATGAATTTAGGTTAAATTTATACAAGTTTGTTGGATGGATGTTGAAAGATTAGTGATTATTGTTGAGTTTATTGGTGATGGATGAACTTGAGCTGTGATGCACAATTTTGAGCTTTCTTTTCTCTCATTATTGGCTCATTTGAAGTTTAAATTTGTGGAGACCTAGCCCGTTACGTATCACCGTCAGTCGGGCTCGCGGACGCACGTCATCGACCGTTGGGTCTCACTCATGACCTTCTACCCCCTGGAAAGGGAGTTTTTGTCTTCCCCACCACTCGAACCTAGGACCTCCAGGATGTAATCAATGGGCTATAAGTGATAGTACCACTTGAGCCTTTTTTTGTGGAGACTCAACCGGTTACGTATCACCGTCAGCCCGGCCAGCGGACGCACCGCCATGGGCTACAAGTGATGGTACCACTTGAGCTACTAGCCCATGAATTATATCATAGAAGTCCTAGGTTCGAGTGGTGGAGAAGGAAAAACTCCCTTTCCAAGGGGGTGAAGGTCATGAGTGAGACCCAACGGTCAATGGCGGTGCATCCGCGGGCTGGGCTGATGGCGATACATAACGGGCTGGGTCTCCACAAAATTAATTAGGATGGCTGTTTATGATCTTATAAGGGAGAAAACACCAAATGGCTTGTGAATGTTGAAAAATGGTGATTTTACAGAGCAGTTCGGGTTTTGATTTTCTAGGTTCAATCAATTGTTTTTATTTGATAATTGATTTTTGCATGTTAAAGTATAGACACTTTAAGTGATTCATAGGTTTAGGAATTTTTAGATTTTGATAAGTATAGCATGAGTTATGGAATTTTGAAGTTTGGGCAACTATAGGTCAATTCCAAATTTGAGTTAGGGATTTGTTGATTTGGATTGCTTATGTTTTTACCATCATATTTTGGAGGCTCATAATGAGCTTTGATGTGCCTATACATATACTTTGAAAAAATTTGGATTTGGAATATTAATCAAAATGGATGGTATATGTATATATATTGATTTAAATTGTTGGGATGATATAGGTTTTCAAGTCTCAAAGATTTGTGATTAATTGCTCTAAATATCGTTTAGGACTAGAGGTAAGTGTATGTTGCATGTGTTTGGCCGGTTGGCCTACACCACAAAGTGTTAGAAAATTATGGATGTTAATGGTATGATTGGTGATTATGTAAATTGTTGGATATATGGTTGGGTAGAGTATGTTTAGGTTGATTGTTTTATTTGATAGAGTTGTTGTTGATTGATGGATTTGTTAGATTGTATATGTTTATTTTATAGCATTGAGGATCTATTTATACGCATTACGCACGTATCATGCATCATGCTTTAAAGAAGCATAAAAAATGAATTTATGCATAAGTTTTCATGTAAAAAAAATAAAAGAACGATATGAAAGTAAAGTACGCAAATAGTTATTTGTGGGTAAAGAGATTGAGTTTGGTCGTCCCGCTAAGTGGACCACAAGGTGTGCTGTTTTATTTTCCCCTAGAGCGAGTTGGTCGTCCCGCTAGGTGGACTAAGAGTTTGACATTCTTCCTCTAGAGTTCATGACCCTAAAAACTCAAGAGCCATTATAAGAAAAGAATGAAAAGACAGAGACAACATGATTTATGAACTGCATGCATATCCATGAGCATACATTTTTATTTACATCACTTGCTGAACTTTAGACTCATTAGTTGAACTTTGTGGTGTAGGTAAAGAGATTACAGGTGAGAACTTCGAGCCCCGATTAGATTGAGGAGGCAGTTGATGGAGGATGTCCATGGTATGAGCTTGTGGCTGTGAAGCGATTTTGACCTGTGGGCTATGTAACACCCGACAATTTCGGCCAGGTGATTTTTCTTAACCATTTTGATTGTCACCCTTTTTATTAACCTTTATGATTTTAAATTTAATGTCAAGACATATTTATTACAAGTTGAGTGAAACTAGGTTGGGTGGCAAGTTTGTAATTAAGTTGGATTTTAGTTAATTTATATAGAAAATGGAAATCCTTAAACCTCATTAAACCCCACTGTAGCCGACATTTCCTCTCTCGGCGATTTCCCCTTTTCTCCAAAGCTCTTCCTCTCTCTCTCTCTCGGCCAGCTACTCCTCCACCAACGATCGATTCTTCAGTATTCACTTCGACAATCTACGCTCTAGGTAAGACTTAGACAATGTCGTTACTGGATAGTTTCTTAGAGCTCTGTTTTCAGCTAGAACTTGAGGTTTCAGATTCTTCAATGGTTGGGTTATTGTAGTAACATTTATAATCCGTGTTTATCTGCTAAGTTGAATCTAGTTATTTAGATATTTTTGGAAGCTTAATCTGTACGCATTAGGCACTCGACTAGGAAGATTTAGAAATATATAAGTTAAAATCTAGGATGACTTTCGGTTAGAACTTTTAGGATTTTGATTTAACACTGTAATGTGAAATGTTTCTAGGTGAAGAAGTTGAAGAGAGGTGCTCAAATTTTGCTAAGGAAACAAGGTAAGTGAGTGAATAAGATTTCCGGCCATTAAGGCCCTACATCGCAAGGGTACTAGGTAGAAGTTGTCTATGATGTTTAAAAGTTACCTGTACTATTGTCTGTTGGGTAAGATATTCAAGTTGATTTTATGATCCTTTGATGAATGAATGGCTTGTTCAGTAGTCTGATGAACTAAGATTTACTCATACTCATGCATCATGAAGATTTCTCAAGCATATGAAAATGTTTTAAGTGCATGATTTTCTCCATGAACGAGATATGAACATGAAACTTATGCAACCAGGATTAAGAGAGGGTTGGGGGCGGTTTGGCGTATGTCACTGTCCAAAAGAAGGACCATGAATACGACCCGCAAGGGACTATGTACACTCTCACTGTCAACCCCCTTTTCGGCACAAATCCTCCCTTAATCTATATGATGAAAACGATGAACATGTATAAGAACAAGGACACAAAAAGATCATGAACATATGTTTTCTTTGATTGTGCATTCATACATACATGTTAGCACTGCACTCCTTACTAAGCATTAGGCTTATAGTTTAAACCTTATGAAGTAGGTGAAGAACAATCAGGTGAGGATTTCAAATCCTATGAAGATGTTTAAGACTGGTGGTTGGATGGTGCTCAGGGTGACAGTGTGTGGCTGGAAAGGCAAATATGATCCCTGGTTGCTGCCTTTAAGATATTAGTAAGGTTTATGAATATTGAAGTTTAAGTAGGAGGGATTTTTCTTAAAAACGTTGAATTCTAGTAAACTTGTCTGACTGATTTCTGAGTTGTGAATGATCTGTTTTATTTAAGTCTTCCGCTATGCATACTCAGAATATGTCTATGGTTTCTGTCAATACAAGTTTGTGTTAGTCGTGTTGGGAGTTGTGAAATTCAGGATGTTCTCTGTAGGTAAATGTCAAGGGTTCATGTCCGTCGATGGATGTTTCTGTTGGTTTAAGTCGTTTGATAACTTAAGGTTTCCCGTCGATCGGATGATGTCTTCCATCGGATGATGTCCTCTATCGGATAATGTCTTCTTTCGGAAGATGTCTCTTATCGGATGGAGTTTTATGAATCACGTGGGATGCACGTGACGATCGAATGATGTCTTCCATCGGATGATGTCTTCCATCGGATGATGTCTTCTGTCGGAAGATGTATCCTATCGGATGGAGTTTTATAAATCACGTAGGATGCACGTGACGATCGGATGATGTCTTCCATCGGATGATGTCTTCCATCGGATGATGTCTTCTATCGGATGATGTTGTTTATTTTATCAGGTCAGTGTATATAAGTTTTGTCGTTTAGCGATCGGATGGAGTCTTAATGTGTCACGTGGGATACGCATGTCAATCGGATGATGTTGTTTATTCTATCGGATTGAGTGTGTATAAGTCTTGTCGTTTAGCGATCGGATTTAGTTTAATGTGGCACGTGGGATACACATGTTGATCGGTGGATGTCTGCAAATCCATGCAGCCCCGCAAGCGATGAGTCCAGTGTTTTGAGGGAATTTTCTCGTTCCGATCACATTATGGAACTGATGTCTGAGGCTAGTCGCACGACTCTGTGAATATTTATGTCGACAGCCTTTTGTAGATGTTGAGCTTTCGAAGAGTTCAGATTTGTTCGGACATGACCATGTCTTGAGTACCATTCTGTTTTGTTTAAGAAAAAATAAATATATATATATAGAGAATCTTAGTATAAATGATCCAAGAAAGTTATGAATCGGTCTCGTCCCTATTGGGGGCGTTACAGGCTACTCCTCATGTATTTTGATACTAAAATGTATATATAGTCTCAAACGTTTTTCTTAAAAAGGATTTAGTAGTCGTTAATGATGTTTTTATATAAATAGAAATGATTTAGAGTTTTATAAGTTGAACGGTTTTAATTAAATCAAGTTTTGTTTTAAATACGTGTTTTATCGAAAAAGGAGTCTACTTACGTTTTAAAGTCTTCCTCTACACTCTATGAAAAAGGGTATCATTTTATATGTGTAATAAACGATATTATTATGTATGTTTGTGATGGTTTTATGGTGGAATTATCAAATGGATGTATGGTTGATCGGTTGAAGAAATGAGTTAAGTGTTTGGGTAAAGTTTTAAAATAGGGGAGAAAAACCGATAATGAGGCGATCGATTGCCGATAATGTAACGACCCCTCATCCCAGCAAGATATTGTCCGCTCTGGGGATTGGGCCGCAGCCCAATATCGTCCCCTCACGGCTTTGTTTGGCGAGAGCACTTCCTGGAAGGTCACCCAACCTGGAATTACTCTCGCCGAAGCCCACTTAACTTCGGAGTTCTTATGGGATCCGTTGTCAATTGAGCTCCAAAACGCGTCTTGCTATCTTGGGAGGGATCTCTTACATATGTTTCATTTCCATGTACTTCCCCAAGCGATGTGGGTTCGTAACGGCCCCTCCTTCAACGCCAGACGGCCAGTAGAACCCTCCGGCCCAGGTCAGCCCCAGGATCCGCGGAGCTTTACCCACCTCCGGCCCAGGTCAGCCCCAGGATCCGCGGAGAATGGGTGGTTTCCGACAAGCGTTGAAAGACGGGTCGTCACAATCACCCCCCCTTGGGGGCCCAACGTCCTCGTTGGCCACATTTCCGGTTGGGTACAGGCTCTGATACCATTTGTAACGACCCCTCATCCCAGCAAGATATTGTCCGCTCTGGGGATTGGGCCGCAGCCCAATATCGTCCCCTCACGGCTTTGTTTGGCGAGAGCACTTCCCGGAAGGTCACCCAACCTGGAATTACTCTCGCCGAAGCCCACTTAACTTCGGAGTTCTTATGGGATCCGTTGTCAATTGAGCTCCAAAACGCGTCTTGCTATCTTGGGAGGGATCTCTTACATATGTTTCATTTCCATGTACTTCCCCAAGCGATGTGGGTTCGTAACGGCCCCTCCTTCAACGCCAGACGGCCAGTAGAACCCTCCGGCCCAGGTCAGCCCCAGGATCCGCGGAGCTTTACCCACCTCCGGCCCAGGTCAGCCCTAGGATCCGCGGAGAATGGGTGGTTTCCGACAAGCGTTGAAAGACGGGTCGTCACAGATAATGAGGCGATAGATTTCCCCTTATTTCGATTCAGTTAAATCGTCACTCGAGAGGTTGTCGATCGGTCGCCAATGAATTGGCAACCGATCGGCCCCTCATTCTCTCGGGTGCCGATCGATCGGCTCCCATGAGCTGATCGATCGGCAGGGTGTACTATTCACAGCAGATTTAAAAAAAAGTTTTAAGCAAATTTTACGAACATTTTCCACGATATTTTGCAAATAAAGTTTATATGTTTTGAGTCATTAAAGTGAAATGTAAGTATTTTAAAAGATTTTACAAAGTTTTACGGATAAAGGGTTTAAATAATTACAGGTCGTTACAATAACGCTACGTTTACTATGTTATTCTAATCTCTTTGAATACTCGTTTGTACTACCCCGCTTTACGATATATTATTATTTTAATATAAAGTGGCATTTTAGTAAATATGTTAAATCATGTCCGTTTTGCGAAAAGAGAGCGTCATTATGATCCTAACTATTAATATGGATTTTAAGGGATTTATGAGATTTTTCAGAGTTTAGACGTTTAATTCCGAGTAATTATGTTCCTCGTAATATAAAGGACGTTTTAGTAAAAAATAGTAAACGAGGTCCGATTTGCGAACGGACAGTTTTAATAAATCCGAAATAATAGGTTGGACTTATTGGTAAAATAAGAAAAGTTGGTGAACCCGAATAGATGGACGATTAACGAACCGAACGACGAAACTTATATAAAATCAAAGAAATGGCATTTTAGTAAATTGTCAAATCAAATTTTATAAACCTAACCTAAATCTATTTCTCCCTCACTTTCTCTCTTTTCTTCTCTGGAACTCACGAACCAGAGCCCTCGGCCGCGCGATCCTTCAACGATCCGACCTCTGTTCCGACTTCCGTTCGTTTCGTTTCCTTCACGTTTTATCCTCCAATCAACGTTCTAGGTATGTCTCTATAGTTTTAGAGCGTTAGATTTCGAGTTTCGTAGAGATTAACGTTTAGGGTTTTCGTTTAGGTTTTCGTTAAAAACGTCGATTTAGGGTTCGTAATTAATAGGTTAGTCGTGATTAAGTATATATTGCACGTATTCGACGTTATTGGACGAAGTTAAATCAATTTGTGAAAATGTTAAAATTAGGGATTTTCGAGATTTTAGGAATAACTCGTAAATTGGAATTTGAGGTGCCGAGCGTAAATTGCTCGATAGAATAGTGCAACGAATCGAATTAGAGCTTTAGGAAATTCTTTAGTTAAGGTTTTGACAATTTGGACGTTTATTAACTCAAACTCGTTTTAACGTAAATCCTTGTGTTTTGCTTCAGTCAAATCAACGCTCGTGGACGGAGCTTAAGCTGCTTTGGACACGAGGTAAGTTCTCGTGATTCTTCTCTGGCCGATTGGCCTACACCGTACATCGAAGTCGTCTCAAGGAGTTTTGGAGATGCGTTTGTTTAATTGTATTTGGCTTGGGTAGCTAGGTTTTAGGAGTTTAAAGTTTACGCTTTATAGTCTTGATGGTACATATTATTGCTTGTTTACTGTATGATATTGAACTGTTCACGCATCACTTGTTTTAAAGAAAAGCATGAAAATGAACTTCCGCACAGAGTTTTAAAGATAACGTAAAGCATAGCACTGGCCGAAAGGCGTATTGAGCATAGTATTGGCCGAAAGGCGTATTGGCTGAAAGGCGTATTGGTCACGCGAGGTGGGGCTCAGGCATGGCGGTACGTGTTGTAAGCGTGCACCCCCCCCCCCCCCCGCCTCTAGCTGGAAAGAGTAGTCCGCCCGCTGGATGAGCTCTCTCCGGTTAGAGGGATAGGATCTCGGTGACACCTATTGAGCATTGCATAGTAAGATAAAATAAAGCATGATTTATCGAACTCATACGCACAACATGCATTGCATTTACGTAGAGCTTACTGGGATTTCATCTCATAGTGTATTGTATGGTGTAGGTGACCTAGATATCGAGGAAGCAGGTGAGGATGGGATTCCTCCTCCTGAGGCTTGAGTCCAGTTGACGGAGGATGGCTGCGGTGGTGTGCTGGTGCAGTCGAGGCTTATTTGACCCGTGGGGACAGTATGTATAGATTTTGAGGGTTTTAAGCTATTTTTGGATAGAATAGAAAAATTGTATAGACATTATAGGGTGCTTGGTTCTGGTAGTTGATAGATTTACATGTTAATGTTTTTTAAACGTTTTGTGATTGTTTAGTGATTTGAAAACAGGAGGATATGTTCGGTTTTTAGATATATCCACGCAGTAGGATTTCGTAAAGTCCGCCGCGAGTTGATTGAGTTTAGAATACGTTTTGGTTGAGTTTAAGTATAAATTGATAAGTTGTTAGGATCAGGGTTGAATTGTTTGATTTGCTCTCTGGATTCCAGAGAGCACTTGTGAAAATAAAAAGAAACAGAATGAAGGGAAAACAGAAAGGGTGGCTAAGGATCGCACGAGGCGATCGCTGCACTGCAGAGTGTGCAGCGATCGATCTCTGCTGCAATGCAGAGATCGATCGCTGCTCGCTGCAGCAAGTGCAGCGATCAGTCGCTGCATGCTGCAGCGATCAGTCGCTGCCCATTTTTGTCACGGCCCGGACAGTTTTGTCCTCCCATTTTAATTAAAGTTTATTTAATAGTTTTACAGTTTTTAAAAGGTTTTATATTAATTGTTTTAAGTTGTTTTAAATGTTTTTAAAGATAGATTTCAATTCCGATTTCGATTCTGGTTTCGATTTCGGTTTAGGTTCCGCCTAGAGTTTAATTAAAGATATTGGGTTAAAAAAAAATATAGGTGAAAAAAAAATATGGTACGGATATTGGGTACAGTATTAGGGTCGCTACATCGTTGATGTTTCAAATAATGATTGATGCAGTTGATGCAATAAATTAAATTTTTATAATTGATTACCTTAATTGTACAAATCATCGTTTGACACATCAACGAATTTTTTAAGAGAATAAAATAACAAAATAAACGTAGTATTACTCGCGTATAAATAACCTCGTTCGAATAGATTTGGGCATAGTAGTTTTAAATTATTTGTTGATATATGTAGGGCTGCAGCCCTATATAACAATCTTCCACTGGGATGTCCCCCAAGCATTGGATGATGCCTATGGAGGCTTCCTAAGCCCTCTTGTGGTGTAAGTAATTACTACTCAATCATCGATCCAACCTGCTTTCTCAAATCTTGGACTTGAACTGATATGGTCATCTTCGTGAATTGTAGGAAAGACTATGTTGATTTTGCCGATCTTTGCTTTAAATCTTTCGGCGATCGAGTGAAGCACTGGATCACTCTGAACGAGCCATGGAGTGTTAGCTCGGTAGACTATGCTTATGGGGCTCAAGCTCCCTGCTGATGCTCGGCCTGGGTGAATCTGAATTGCACCGGCGGTAACTCAGCCATCGAGCCTTACATTGTGGGGCACCATTTGCTTATCTCTCTTGCAAACACTGTGCATCTGCATAACGCCAAGTATAAGGTATTTAATGCTTTATTCGGGAGATTTTTGTGACATTTTTTGAAATTGTTGATGAGATTAATAAAGTTAGTTTTGAAATAATTGAGTTTTGTTTGAAATTTGTAGGCAAGTCAACAAGGTGTGATAGGAATAACACTGAATTCGTATTGGTTAGTCCCATATTCCAACACGACCGAGAATGTTGCGGCTGCATACAGATACCTCGATTTTATGCTTGGCTAGTAAGGTCTCTTCTCCTTTCTTTTTTGTGTAAAACTCACTTTTCTAGTACCATATGTTCGAATTTTGGTCGAAATCTACTTTCTTACAACTTTTATACCACAGCGCACCTAATACTTTAGGGATGAGTCAAACTTATAAATCAATCACCTCAATTATATTCAAGAAATATAAAATTGTATACTCTTCTGATCTCACAATTTCTCAGAGTAGTTTATTTTCGGTTAGGTCTTGGCTTTTATACCACTTTTGAAAATTTATCCTATGAAGATGATATTGTACTATTTGAAACGAAACACACCTGATTTTTATTTTCAGATTTACTCAAAAATGCATAGTGCTATTCTAGAGATAAACTTAACTTGTAGATCATTCACTTACTGTGAGACGATGCACCCTCTTAATTTGATATAGTCTTTCGTAATCACGTACGACTTTATAGTCAAATTTGACTCAAAAACACGCAATATCATTCCAGAGAAATAGCTTACTTCAATCGTTCACCTCAACCATATTTAAGGGATGGGTGACTATTCACCATCCTCACTCGGGTTAAGCCCTCACAACTACCTGATCTCGAGTCGTTTTTTCATTCGCAATATGGGTTGTCACATGTTGTCTCTAACATAAGATAGTTAATTCAAGACTAACACATTAACATTTAACTAAGCTTTTAGAAAATGGAAACGAAAATGCAGGTTTTTGGAGCCATTGACTTTTGGGCGTTACCCTCTTACAATGAGACAGCTTGTGGGAAGCAGACTACCAAAATTTACACTTGCACAATCCGACCTGATAAAAGGCTCGTTTGATTTCATCGCACTGAACTACTACACTAGTAACTTCGCTGCTTATCAAGCTACTCCGAATGGTGCCAATGCCAGCCACTTGACGGACTCTCTCACCTCTCTCACAGGTAAACACCTTTCTAAAACTGTTTTCAAAAACCATTTTCAAAACTTACTGTCAATAACGATTTGCTAGCTTAATTTGCAGGAGAGCGCGTCGGAGTCCTCATCCGTCCTCAGGTAGATTAATTTCTCTAAGTTTAATCGGTCCAGGCTAAAAACTAGAAATTCACGTGTGTTCTTAAAAACTGTTTTGCAGCCATTTCCAGGGTGGCTTTATGTTTATCCAGAAGGGTTAAAAAATGGGAAATTACCAAAAACGACCACAAACTATGGGTTTTTTTCGATTCCAACCACAAACAAATTTTTTTAACAATTCAAACCATAACGTATTGAAAACGTGCCAAATATGACCACGCCGGCCGGACGGACTTGGATTGAGTCCGTCCAGACGTAATTTGGCCCCAAGCCGGATGGACGGAAAAAAATCGCGTCCGTTCCCATTTTTCGTTCAATCAAAAGCTGCCACGTAGTCGCCACGTAGTCCGTTCGGACTCTATAATTCCCCGTCCGTCCAGCCTAACTTACGCATTTCCCGGACGGATGGCAATTTATAGCGTCCGAACAGACAAATCGTCTAAAAACGTACAGGGATGGTGTGAACAGTGGCCACAATCTGTTTTATCCCTCGTTTTATCTCTCGACGCTCTGCAAATTTCTTGGACGATTTTCAACCGAAAAACGCATAAGGTAATATCTTACTCCTTTTGTATCGATGTAGTTTAATTTTTAACGTTAAAAACACAAAAATTTGAGCTCTGATTTTCGGCTTACCCGGACGGACGAGATTTCCGTCCGTCCGTCCAGGTGATCATAGCCTTAACCCGGACGGACGCGCAAATATTGCGTCTGTCCGGGTTAAGACTGTGAAGTCAGATTTACACCGGGCTCTGATTTTCGCCACAGGTCGAGTTATTGTGGCTAATCTTGGAACTTTCCAATTTGCAGACTTTACTAAAATAGCATATAAAATTGCTTATAAACGAAAGAAGGATTCAACGTCACAAGGTGGACCATCGAAGCGGCCAACGATGTCACAGCCACCTCCACCTCCACGGGCCTTACAGCCACGTCCACCAGCCCCACAGTCAGTTTCACGGGCCTCAGAGCCACATCCACAGGCACCTCCAAGGGCCTCACAGCCACCTCCCAGCTCCTCGGCTCCCAGCTCCTCACAGCCAGCTTCATCGGCCTCACAATCGAAGGAGTTTTGAAATCAGCATTGTCGAGAGCAATATCAGCTGGATACAGTACACCAAAAGGTGTCGTTGACGAAGATGGTGGACTTTACAGGTTGAGTCAATTATTCTTACAAATGGTTTCTACAATATTTCGTTGAACTAGTCTCATTCATTTGTTTTTAAAAATTTTCAGGGTGGGAGTCCTTAGAGATAAAAGAAATGTTTGACAGAATCGGATTTCAAGGACTCTACAGTATTCGTGGAGTCAGCTATGAAAAAATTGTTTGCCTATTCTATGCGAACATGAAATTTTCTGGGAGGTCGGGAGCTATAAAGACCTACATATTGGGTGAAGAGTATGACGTGACGGCACAAGTTGTGAATCAGGTGCTTGGCTTTCACGCAGAAGAGGCAGAAAGGTATTACCATGCCCAGAAAAAATGTCTCATGCTCGCAACAGCGGAGGGAACAGCGTTCATTAGACAGATTCATCGAAACGCTGATATTGTGGATTACGTGAAGCCAGGAGCGAAACATATGAATGTCAAAGCTCGCGTCGTCCACAACCTTCTAGCACACACCCTTCTACCCCGCGTAGGACATAGAGATCATGTTAGCTACATGTGTCTCTATGTCATGGAGAAATTGTATAGCGGCAACCTCTTCGACCCTGGCTTTGTGATTGTGAGTCACATGAGTGAGATCTCACGCACACGCACCAAGAACCTCACGTACACTTTTTTGATTCAGAAGATTATTGAGTATTTTCATATTCAGTTACCGCGAGGGGCACAGACTATATCACAGCGGCCCGAGGATGCATTCGGCAGGTTGCATTTGGTGAAGATGGGGCTGCATGAGGTAGACGGAAGGTGGACGGAGGGGAATGATGTTCGGCCCCCTCCTGTACTGCAACACCCTCGTCGAGGGCAACCCCCCCTCATATCGTGCCTCCCACGGATATGGATTCTATTAGGGCGCAGATAGACTCTGTTCGAGTGGATGTGCAGGCTGTTTGATCAGAGGTGGCGTCTGGTCAAACAGAGATTATGGAGTACCTCAGAGGTATGATGAAGTACCAGACAGAGACGAGACAGATCTTCCAGGATTGGATGGAGGCCCATGTCTTTAATCCCGACGATCTTGGGAGAGGTGATAATGCGGATGATGAGGTAGTCCTTTGTAACGCCCCGAGTTTTCTGAACCCAGTTCGTTACTCATAACCTGGACATAACTAAGAAATTTTGGGCTAATTTAAAACTTCGCTCGAAAGTCAAAATTTGACATTTTTTTTTAAAAATGAAACCTCAAAATGTTAAAACTTGCAGCGAAAATTCTTTTGAGCAGAATAGAGTTAAGCAAAGCTATAAAACAATGTTTAAAAATATCAGATGAAATATTGACAAATAATTCGACCGGAAGAGACGAAGGTTTAAGTGTGAGATACTTAAAGTTCATAAAAGTCAAACACGTCATCCGCTGAACAAAGTCAACAAAAAGGGGCAGAAACAAACCGAAGGCTTCCACCGGTGACGTCAGTCGGATGAATCATTCATCCCACATCTGCCGATCGCAAAACGACGAGTTTTGCTACTCGCATCTACCGATGACGTCAGCCGGATGATTCATTCATCCAGTCTCTGCCGATCACAAGACGACAAAAGACTTTACTCACAAAACAGAACAAACAGAATACATCGACCGGTCACTAAACGACAAAACCCTATACTCGCAGCCTCCGGTCATAAAACGACAAAAAGTCTTCCTACATCTTTCGATAGATATAATATACGACATCATCCGGTCACAAAACGACAAGGCTACTAGAGACTTATACCGAAGACATCATCCGATGAATTTTACTGAAGACATCACCCGAAGGCTTCTACTGAAGATTTCATCCGATGGCTTTAATACACGACATCCACCGATTACTAAACGACAAAACTTCTAATACATCTTCGGATAGGCAAATTCTAAACTTCTATTAATAGGAGAATCACACAACTTCTACCGATAGACAAACTCACAACATTTCGACTATTCAATACAAGAACAACCCTAACTACAATAGAATTTGCATACTTCACTGAAACCATCCAGAAACAACTCAAATCCTTACATTACTAAAATCCAGTATGAATAAATGTTAAAACCAACAGAGTGCTATTATCATAAAAGCCTCGGGAATATATTCAAAAACATTAAAAACGCTTCTGTCATTAGAAAACTCAGCATAATTAGATTGATTCATGGTTCACTAAACCTGTTCTTCTATAGGCACCAGTTAAACCGCCTCATCAGTCGCCAGATTGATGCACATATGCACCCCTCCAACCTGCCTAATTCTCAGCAAGCTCAGAGAACACACCTGCTGTCTCTTCTTCACCTACATCACAAAACTCATCTATTAGCCTAATGCTAAATAAGTGAAGTAATCATGAAATGAAATGCTAAAATGTAAATCTTAATCATGCAGTTTCTACTTTCTCAGCTCAGTTGCATTCACATTCATCGTATTCTGATCTCAATATTCCATTGGGAGTGAGATCAATTCTCCCAAAGTCATAAATCCTCTTCATCAATTAAGGGGTGGATTAATTCCCTTAACAGCTATCATGATCCCCAGGTTCCCTTGGGAGTGGGATCAACTCTCCCAATGTTATAAATTCACTTCATCAATTAAGAGGCGGATTAATTCCCTTAACAGCTATCATAATACGTTCTGTTCATGCCTTACCATACATTCCATGTAAATTCATTTTCGTATTCTTTCAAAACATGATGCATGACCAAACTGAAAACATTCAACATGCAGAAAACCTACTGTTTTGTGATGTAGGCCTGAGGGCACAAGCACACTTCACTTACCTGGTCTCCTGGAAAACGTCTCGGTGATTGGCTACTTCGAGAGCTTACTCAATCCTAAAATCATAGACAGAGCATACATTAAACTTTCTCTAATCTTCATTCTAAACCGCTAGAAATTTAAGGAAACTAGTTTGGAAGCTTAGATCATTGTGCATTCCCGATTTACCACAACAACTGAACTAGCTCACTCATACGGCATCCTCAGAACTCACATTTATGCTCTCCCAATCATCGATAGCTACCAATGCAGCAAGGAATCGAAACGGAACTCACTTATTTTGGAGGAGAATCGAGTAGAAGGATTGCCTAAAGAGCTTTACTGCTTGAGCTGAAGACCGAAAGAGGAAAAATGGGGAATAGTGGCGGTTATAGTGTATTAATCACAAAGCCTCTTCCCTTAAATAGGTTATCCATTATAAGTTCTCAATTTACCACTATGCCCTTACTTAGTCACTCATTAACCTAATTAATATTTCCCTCAATTTTCTCCACAACATGCTTACTATTAAATAACGGAATAAAAATTGGTTTAATAGAACCAGGTGTTACATCCTTCCCGGGGGTGGAGATGGAGATGACGAGGGTGTGCTGCCGGGGGCTGGAGATGACGACGCTGCCCAAGCTTAAGTATATTTGAACCAATTTTTCTCATCATTAATTACATTTCAACTCATTATAATCTAATTTTCTTTTATTACGTGCAGAGAGGGGATGATAGGGGACGACAGAGGGAGATGCACAGAGATTTATTTTGATGCATTTGATGTTAGTTTGATGTACATTAGTTAGATTCATTAATTTGATGTACATTAGTTACATTTATTAATTTGATGCACAGTAGTTAGTTTTATTTTTGTTGGATGCAATTGATGTCTGAGCCAAAATACTGGAACTGTTTGGATATTCAAATATACAGGATGATACTAGCTGTGGGGGAGTATAAAAACAAAGGAAACTCTGCCCAAATTTTTAATTTTTTTCTTACTTGAATTATAAAATACAGTTTGCTGTACAAACTATAAGATACATCAAATATGCATAAAATAAAGATGATCCGCTTTCCACCATCTTTATGTCATCGTCTTCCATCATTCTCTCTCATGACCGCTTTCCTCATTGTCTGTAGTAGATTCCTGCACGTATTTAGAGTTATATTAGAACATAATAGCGAAATTTTGTTTATGAGAATAATAGTAAAAATGTACCTGCGTCCAGCCAGCTGTTCGAAAACCCATAAATGTGTCACGCGAAGCAGAAGCACGTGAAGTGGATCCCCTCTCGAAACTTGTGCGACTGTTATGCCCCTGACGTCCACATTTACGACACGACATCGTAGACTTCTTCTTAGAAGTCAGAACACGTGGACCACGGGAAGCTGTAGAAGGCTCATCGACATCGCGAATTCTTTTCTTCTTTCGCCTACCAGGTTGGGGCCTTCTTTGACCCGGAATGATTGGGGTCCTATTCTCTGGTTCTGGCCACATTTGTTGCCCATTAATGGGACGAATGAAGTGCGAATACATCTCCAAATATGTGTCCTGATGATAATATATATGAACATAATCTTCCATCGGCTTTCTCATCAAATTGATGCATGCAACGGTGTGAACACAAGGGATTCCAGAAATCTCCCACCCCCGACATGCGCACTGGCCTTCATTAAGGTCAACGACATATTGTTCGTTGTCGTTGCTAACCTGAAACAGTGCATAAACAAATTCAGTATGAACAAGTTGAACAAACCTGAAACAGTGCATTTCCCGCTAACTCAGCACTCCAATCGTAAGCTGACCCTTTCAGCCTCTCCAGCTTATTCCTAATCTTAGGACATAGAACATCTTCTACCTTGAGCATCTCCTCGTGTTTTTTGACAATGCGTGTCATCAGGGTCTTTCGAATCATCTCGAACATCGTCAAAATCAGCATGTTTTGGGCCGGCAAAAGAACAGAATTGAAAGACTCACATAAATTATTCAAGCCCAAGTCACACTTGGGAATTGTCGAAAATGCATGACTGGCCCAAAATCTAGGTGGTGTTCGTCGAAGCCATGCATGGGCATCCTTAGTGAGCTTATATACTTTCCTCATTGCTAGCTCAAAATATTCCCTAGTTGTTGCCCTTGCTGCATTCCACATCACATCTTTATACGCTAGGCCCGGAAATTGTCCTTTGTAGTTTGCATACATATGCCTTCGACAGAAACGGTGTTCGGCTAAACCAAATATCTCGTACACAGCATTCAACAATCCCTGCAATTTTAAAGAAAAACAGATTCAGATTAAAACAATAACTTATGCCGATCCAAATAATAATAGTAATAACAATATATACCTTCTGTCGATCCGACACAAATGTCCATCCTCGGCCTTCGTCAATCCCTAAGTCGTTTCGCAATATCTCCAAAAACCACTTCCACGAGACTTGGGATTCTGATTCCACATTGGCAACAGCAATGGGATATATACCATTGTTGCCATCAATACTCACGACCGTGAGTAATTGGCCGGGGCAGGCTCCCTTCAGATGACATCCATCTAAACAGATAAGAGGTCTGCCCATATCCAACAAACATGCTTTGCAAGCAGCCATACACATGTATATTCTTTTAAGCATCATCTTCTCATTTCTATCCGCAACCACCAGGTCACCATCTATTACCAGTGTGCTACCACGATTTGATCTTAATATTTCAGCTCCGTAAGAACAAAGTATCTTCAGTTGTTCTTCGTTCCTCCCGTAATTACCTTCTTTTGCTTGGGTTCTTCCTCTTCTTGCAAGGCTTGGTTTAATGTTAACTTTATGTTCTCGCCTCACTGTCTTGATAATATCATGAATGGGCCAGTCAGGTTGACTTTTGAACCTATCTGAATAAGTTGTTCCCAACCACTTTGCCGTAGCGTGTCGATTATCCAATACCCTTACGCAATTGTGATCATTACAGTATGAATTTATTTGGAAGGTGGCCTCATTTTGCATGGCTGAAGCATGCAGATGTCATTGACAATCTACTCCTTCACATTTTGCCGTCAGTCTGTTCCTCCCACTTTTAACGATCTTGATATCATATCTTTTTTTCAAAGAATAGTCTCGTATTTCATTTCTAATGACCTGTAAAGATATATATTGTCTACTCAAAGCAAAATCACCAGAATCTGCAGCCCTTGTTTGTCTGCTTTGCACCTCGTCATCCTCAGAATTGAATGGTTCTCGTAACTCATCGTCTAAAGTTTTCGAAATTGAACACACTTGTATTTCTCCATCACACTCTAAGTGATCAAATGCTTGAATATCACCGTATATGGGAGCGTCCTCCTCCATATACCAGTCTATGTTCGCAGGCTCATTTACATCATCCAATCTCTCAGCCATTTACGACAATTATCTGTACAAAAATCAAAATCTTATTCAAGTTAAACAATATCTTATGAATTGAATACAAAAAAGTTTTGACAATAAGATAATTTAACATACACCAATAAACGAACAGAAAAATTGAAAAAGAAAAAAAAGACAAATTCAGTATATTTGGTTTCGGCCGGACGGACTCCTTTTTACGCGTCCGTCCGGGTATCATTAAATGAAGAGACCCGGACGGACTCTATATTTTCCCATCCGTCCGATTGCAACATTTTTCCCATTTTCGAATTAGGACTCGGATTGTCGCGTTATTTATGTTAAAACTTGAAGTAAATGAATCAGAATCGATAAAGAAATTACCACAAACGCTTTTTTATCGTAAATCTACGAAAAATTTCAAAGCTTCGAGTGAAAAGTCTAACTTCGTCGCCTTCTATCGATGTTTTTGTCGCCGGTGAAAAATACAAATTTCCCTTTTTGGCTGGTTTTTAAACGCTTTTTGCGGACGGACGGGAAAATATACCGTCCGTCCGGGACATTCGTAAGTTAACCTAGACGGACGGTGATTTACAGAGTCCGAACGGACTACGTGGCGACTACGTGGTAGCTTTTGATTGAACGAAAAATGAGGGGACGCGATTTTTTTCCGTCCGTCCGGGTTGGGGCCAAATTACGTCTGGACGGACTCAATCCAAGTCCGTCCGTCCGGCGTGGTCATATTTGGCACGTTTTCAATACGTTATGGTTTGAATTGTTAAAAAAATTTATTTGTGGTTGGAATCGAAAAAAACCAGTAGTTTGTGGTCGTTTTTGGTAATTTTCCTTAAAAAATTTGTTGCTGTACACAAAGACAAAGTACAACAATCCACCCGTATACATCACAGAAAATGGTAATTGTACTTGTTTAAAGATTGGTTCAACAATTTGAATTAAATTTAAAATTTATAATCCGGTTATTCGTCAGAGAAAATTAAGAGAGAGAAAAGATAGAAAAATCTCTTGAGAAATGTTATTTTTCTTGTAATTTCATGTGATGCTGTAACATCACGAAAATAGTTTTTTTCTTAATTCTCTAATAAAATTTTATTGATGGAGTTTTAAGTTGTGGACGTAAGATGATTTTGTCTGAACAATGTAAATCTTTCTTTTTGATTTCTTTTCAATTCTTATGGATTAATTCTCTCGAGTTTCACAACTTCTTAAGTGAGATCTTTAAATTCCATTTTTTGAGCTCATAATCTAACCAAATTACTCGTAAAAAATGTAGGAATATACGAGTTCAACAATTTAACACTCCCACTCTCCCAGCAGCTAGCAGACACCTACAGAATACAGAATCACATCGGCCATCTTTACCACGTCCTCCGAGCAATCGCGTAAGCACTTCGGATCATCTTTTGAATTCAAAAAACTGTTTTTAAAAATCGTTTTTGTGGGTGCAGTGATGTTGTAAACGTGAAGGGTTACTTTGCATGGTCATTGCTGGATAATTTCGAATGGGGCAGTGGATATACAGTCCGGTTTGGGATTTATTACGTTGATTATCAGAATAATTGCACGCGTTACGCGAAGCAATCTGTTGGGTGGTTCAAGGATTTCCCCTCCAAATAATTGCTTCTTTGCTTCTTATTTAATATGGAGTTTGAATAAGTGGGTACGAAATTAATAATTAAATCATCATTTCTGCCAAGTGAGATTATGTTGTACTTCTGTTGCGTAACTTGTGTTTTATGTATGCATCTTGTTGTTATTTCATTATATGTAATTAATCGTTTTTACTATTTGTGTAAATGTTTGACACACACACATCCTCACAAAAGTATTTTGGATCAGAGAATTACTCTCAAATTCAAATCGGATAATATTTTTTTATTCAACTATAAATAGAGAGTTTGACCTATAAATAGGGATTTTTATTAGAACAACCCACGTACACTGATACACACAATACATAAAAGGCTTATTTTGAAAAGGGAAAGATCTTACATCATCATTATTATTATTATAATTAAAAAGATAATTAGTAAATAAATGAAACCCTAGTTCATAAGGAAATTTCTGAACCACCCAGCTGAGAGTTTGGGATATCTTTTCAACCCATCTTTGTAATCAATATAGTTGATCCCAAAACGCACCGTATAGCCACTACTCCATTCAAAGTTATCCATCAATGACCAAGGAAAATACCCCTTCACCTTTGCACCAGCCCTAATAATAATAATAATTGATTAAAACAATTACTTTAGAGAGCTTAAATTTCATTTATCATATTCTAGAGAGAGAAAGTGGGGAGAGAGAAGTGTTGTGATTACTCAATTGCTTCGTAGAGGTAGGAAATATGATCCTCATAAAAATCAATCCTAAACTTGTCATTTAGTTGTTGGTTGAGTGGCAATGTCGCATTGTTAACCTCGTCCACTCCTGTAATTTAATCGACACATCAAAATATAAGATCAATTAAAACAAAATACTATCGAACTAATTACCATTTTCTGTGATGTAAACGAGTGGATTGTTGTACTTTGCCTTTACGTATAGCAACAAATCTTTGAATCCTTTAGGATAAACATAGAGCCAACTTGAAGCTGCCTGAAAAATATTATTTTGTTAATTTTTTTTAAAGAAAATAATAAAACCTTTTATTTTACTTTAACTTACCTGCTTTCCAATAGGGATTCCATTCCGTATCCCTTCAAGAAAATAAAAGAATTAATTATATTATTGAATGAATGATCCATTGTAGTGAGAGCTTATTGTAAGTCAGAAGAGTTACCTGAAAGAGATGCTCGAGAATCTGTCAATAAACTGGCATAGACAGCATTCGGGGGAGATTGGAAAGAAGCGTAGTAAGTGGTGTAGTAATTAAGGCCGAGGAAATCGAGCGACCCTATTAACAATTTTGATTCCTCTTTTGAAAACTTTGGTAATCTCTTCCCCACATATGATCTCATGCTTTTTGGGTATTCTCCAGTTGTTAGAGGATCCATGAACCTACATCAATAGTTCCCTCTCTTCTTGTTATTAGGGTTTTCGAACTTCTTTTTATGAAAAACTAAAAAAAAATATGAACACAAAACGAAAAATGATTCTTCTAAAGAAATAACATCAATATTTTGCCATCATGTTGATTTTTCAATCATCGCCTTTTATAAATTTAGCTCAATACATCCCAAAAACTAAGTTTTACAAATGAATGCATGCCCACATAAGAACAAACATAATAAATAGTTGCTCGTAAGTAAAAATGACATTTTCTGTTAAATTTATCGACAAAAATTGACTACATAATCATTTCCTAGTTAAATCAAAACCATAGCAAGTTATAAAGGTAGACCTAATATTTATATATAAAATTATGAAGGTTTTATTTTTATATTATTATATTATGTGAAAAAGAATGATATAATAAAATAAAGTGAAAATACAGGATAAGGTGCTTACCAACCAAGCATAAAATCGAGAGCATTCTGAGCTGCCTTCGTGTCTTCGGTCGTATTTTGAAGAGGCAGCATCCAATGAGACACTAGAGTTGTCCCTATCATACCTTTTTGATATCTCTGCAAATTTCTCATTTTTTTTACAATCTTTATTCAAAATATTTTGTCACGATTTTAATTTCCACTATGCGCAATTAATTATTAAATATTTAAAACCTTATATTTGTCTCGGTAAAGTTTGACAGCAGCCGAATGAGAAAGAAGAAGGTGGTGAGCCACCAGATACGGCTCGGTTCCAGAATTCCCGCCGGTGCAATTTATCTTTTGCCAGGCAGAGCACCGACCGGGAGCCTTCGACCCATCGGCATAGCCGCCTATGCTATAGGTCCACGGCTCGTTCAACGTGATCCAGTGCTTCACTCTGTCGCCAAATTCTTTGAAGCAAACTTCTGCGAAGTCTCTAAAATCTTTTCTGTAACGTTTTTTTTAATAAAAATAGAATAGATTTCACACTTAATATACATACATTATTGTAAGTAATTTATTATTTTAATTTTATAGCAATAAAAGCTGTTAGCTACTTACACAACAAGAGGGCTCAAAAATCCGCCATACTCATCTTCTAAGGTCTGGGGAAGGTCCCAGTGGAAGATTGTCACAAATGGCTTCAGTCCTTCAAAAAAATAAAAAATTAATAAATATATTTTTGGAGAAAATAAAAATGAAACTAAGTAAATAAATAACATAGAAAATATATTAAAAAAAAAGGAACAAACCATTTCGAAGGAGGTCATTTATGAGATTGTTGTAGTATGCAATTCCTTCCTTGTTTATCCCCCCACTAAGCTTCCCTTCTGTAATTTAATTTTTGATGTGAAAAATAATTTTGAATAATTATTGTTCTTTAAATAAAATAAAAAAAAGATCAAAATGCTCTGTTTTAAATAAAAATAACAAGGTAATTAACAAAAAAAAATTATGTTCCGCTAAATTATGATGGCTAACAAAATCATCCTTAAAGTATGTTCTGATAACAAAACAATTATCGTTGTTTAGTTTTCTACAACTTAAGTGCGGACGTTCGTCGGGGAAGCCCGTAGATTTGCACGGACCACCGCAAATACAGGAGTTGAAAGTACTCTCGGGTGTGGGTTTCTGCAACTTAAGTGTCTGCTCTCGCCGAGGAAGCCTACAGATTTTTGCTGGCACCCGTGAAGGGAGAAGTCGAAAATGATCTCAATCGTGAGCTTTCTCGACTTAAGTACAAGCATACATTGAACGATATTTTAAAGGAAAATTAGACTGCACAAATTGTTTAGTTAACGGAGTTCAAAAACGATTTTATTAATGAACATATTTTAAAGGAAGTTTGTTAATAATTCCATAGTTTAATGTTTTTTTTTTTTTTTTTTGTTAGTTACTCAAAATTAAAACAATTGAATTTGAAGTTTACTTGGTAAAATTCTAGACCAGGAGATTGAGAATCTGTAAGCATCTAAACCCATATTCTTCATAATTCCAACATCTTCCTGCACAATATTCAAATTTAATAATGTAAATAACAAAATAATATTGTCCTAAATTTAAAAAAATGAATTAAATTTATTTATTTATTTATTTTTGTAAAAAAAGTTTATTTATTTAATATAGATATCAAACCTTATAGCGATGATATTGATCAATGGCAACATCTCCATTACTTCCGTCGGCTATTTTCTCTGTAGTTTTTGCAATGAAAACAGTTCACATTATAATAATGATAATAATCTTGTATAATTAATTTAATTAACTTAATGACGCAATAATGCTCATGGTTTCAAGGAATTAATTTTGATTAATTAATATTATGTAATTACTAATTTTAATTAGGATTAAAAACGTGGGCATCGCAAGTATAAGGTGGGTAACAGACAAGAGACAAATAATTGAGCAGCAATGATTAAATGCTGTAGCAATATTTGGTATTTATTAAATAAATAAAACTTTATATTCCCATTAAACATGAACAGTAATTTTTTTATAAAATAATAATAATTTTGAAAGATAACAAACTAAAACAAGTGACTAGTCGTCTTTTTGTGACATTTATTTACATTTTAGTCCCTCAAGAGCCTAACTCTAGAACAACTAGTGCATTGTTTTAGGACAAAATGACAATCTCATCGGTCAAATTGACTTTGGAGAACTTATCATAGCGAAGATTAGTCAAGATAATAAAGAGACGAAGAATAATTAGAATAAAAAATATAGAGAGAACTCAAAATCAGATAATATAAAAGTTCATCTCATATTAAGATAATTAAAAAAAATCAAATATAAGCTTGAAAAATAAGAAATTCGATGGTTCTTAAATCACAAGTATAATTTTTTTCCCAGTCTCGTATAATGCATTTCGGAGTAAAAGGTGAAGCAAACCAATATGAATTATTTTTTCAAAACAGATAACATTATATTATAATGACTCAGTGAAAAACTTCAAACCGGTCGAGCATGAATTTATGTAAGGTGAGAGAGAGAGAACGAGACCGGGGTACTTGTGAGTGTAAAAATCCCAAATGCTTGGTCCTCTACCTCCTTGGCTTGCAGCACCCTCATACTTCACAAAAAAAAAAAAAACCATACTTAATCAATTCCACCAAAACATAATGTGGATTACTATCCATAATTCACACTTTAATCTCTCTTAATAAATCATAAACTTATTAGAACATAAAATACACGAATCAAACTCGGAAAATAGCAATTACGAGAGAGAGAGAGATTCAAACCTGATACGAAGCCGAAGCTGTCCCGAAAACAAAGCCAGGAGGAAAAGAACTTCTCTTGAGAGAACTTCCAGCTCCATGGCTTTGCCCAAAACTCACAACAAGGAGGCAAAGAAAGAGACGACCCTTCATTTTAATTACAGATTTGAGTATATCATCCTTCGCAGTATATCTATTTATATATAAAAAGATGGTAAATAATAATATAAAAAAATATCTTTTAATCCAGTGGATGTGATATAATACGCTAATCTTCCATATTCAGTGATTTTTTCTGTTGATTAAATTAATAAAATTATTAAGAGAATAGTAATCTGTAGTTAGATATTTAATTGCAGTTTAATTATTTGGGTAATCAGTACTTTATCTCTATGTCTAGCCAAAAGAAAGAAAAGTCCAAGTTCATACAGTCTTCAGTAACGGTCAGTCTACTATCAGTATCAACCAAAGTTGTACGGACTGAGACTCTTCGATCACTCCACAAATTATTTGTCACGTTTTTAACTATTTATTTTAATTACATTAATTATACTTGTCAAAGTTTGTCGCATTAAAAAATAAGAATTGAAAATGATGAATAGAGAATAAAAGTAGGATTACTAGTGTTGAAATATGTTTTAATTTTAATTTTAAGATGCTATTTTCAAAATTTGTAATAAATGTACTTATGACTATTTTTAGTGTTACCATTTACTATTCTTGGTGCAAAATGTAATAATAAAAAAGAAGATTAAATGTTATTTTTTGTCACAAAGCAAGTATGTTATATTATACCAATTCAATATTATCGTAATAAATAAAAAATAACTCTACATTTATACTTTAATTTTGTACTATAATTTTATATGTGACATCAATACGATATTAATGATATATATTTTAATTATTTATAATATATTATAATTATTCTAACGACAAATAAATAAAACAAAGTGTACGACATAAAACTTATTAAAATATATGTAAGTTGCCTAACAATAATTACGTTTCTATAGAAGAAAAGTCATTTTTTTTAGGCAAAACATAGTGGTGGGTATATATCATCCACAAATAAATAAAGGTCGAAATTAATCAACTTTTTTTTTTCTCAAAAACCATAAAAAATGTGTACCACTTTCCATATGGATTGCTATTTAAATTTACCCTAAAGTTTGATTATCTAAGATTCTTTGTCAAGATGATTTGATCATCGTTAATCATCTATATCGACTTAATTATAAAATAAGTTTCTCATTTGATTTCTATGTCTGAAACGTTGCGTGTATATATTTTATAAGTCTTAAGTTTTGGGTCTTTAACCTAATAGCAATACTAATATTTTCAAGCAGCTGATAGAAATAAAGTTTTTTTCCCTTTAAGTCTGATCAAACTTTTAGTTCAATAATTATCTTTTTAGATTTATATTTTTATGAATTTTTGAACTTTGGGTCCAATTTTACCAAAGTTTTCCCAAAAATTTTAATATTGAATATTGATTGATCCAATCCATCTACCATTCGCCAATCCATCTACCATTCGCCGGGCTTTGTGTTGGAAATAAGAAGATTGCACGGGGACAAATTTATAACATTTTGTGGAGTCCATGACTCCATGTGAAGCACACTTTCGTTTTATATTATGAATGGACATAAAAAAATAAAATAAATTCAAGAAATATCTAAAACTATTAAATAGGAAAATAATAAATTGGGTGAATTCTCATTTAATTTTTCAATAAGGTATCATAAACCAAATAATAGACTTTAATATTACGTGACAGGCACGAATTTAATAAATAAATCAAACATTAAAATCCGACAGCATAAGATGTTATTACCATATTATATTTACAAGTTTAGTTTATTTAATAAATAAATTTATATATAAAAAAATCATAAAACTAATAAAAAATTTATATAAAATTAATAACCTACAAATTTTGTAGATATTTATCATAATCTTCGTAACATTCTTATCTATCTTATTAATTTATTACAATAGTTGCGTTAATTATTATTTGAGACATCAATAAGTATGTTTAAACAGTACAATAAGAGAGTAAATATAGCATTATTTTATTTTTTTCCATCTATATTAACATTATATATTTGACAATAGAAAAAACGAGTTCATCGATATATTTGAGAAAAATAATGCTATGTTTAGTTTCAAAATTTTATATTTTAATTTTACTTCTTAATGTGTCAATAATATATTAGTTCAGATAATATATATTTTTAGTTATTTATAATTTATTTTAATTATTATATAAATTAATGAATCTAACGTAAATGTTAAGTCAGAAAGTAAAACTAGAGCGTAGATTGAAAAACATTCTAGAAGCATCATTCAACAATAAAAATTGGAATCGTCAATTTTCTTTTTCTCTCGAACGCATCGAAGAGAAGATCAAAACCAGTTCAAAGACGATGCGGGGAAGAGAATTTAACATAATCATGGAAAATAGATTTCTACCAGCTGAGAATGTGTGACAGCCCGACACCGGAACCCGATCGGAGTCCGGGATCGGAGCCATCACTCCGGGAAAGATAACAGAAAACGGGGACTCTTTTTTTTTTTTTTTTTTTTAACATAAACAGGATGATCTTTTAAAGTAAACTCGTAATCTTTTCAGAGGAAGGGAAAGACGGGCTTCAGAAATAAATGACGGAATTACAGGATAAAGCAGGAAGCAGAAATAAATAAACTGGCGGAAGACTTAGTTTAAGAGGGGCAGCAGTGAATTCAAATAAGATAAAATTGAACAGTGACCGGTGGATCAAAATGTGAACAGGGTTCAGCGGAAGAGACTGGATAAAACTGGGCAGAAGAGATGGTGACGTCAACCGGAAGATGGGTGACGTCAAGCGGAAGACACAAACGGTAACTGAGATCGGATGAGGAGATGACGTCAGCCGGAAGATGGATGACGTCAACCGGAAGATATAAGCATTATACTGGCGGAAGACTTGGGTGACGTCAACCGGAAGACGGGGTTTTAAACTGGGCGGATGACTGAATTGACTGGGGCGGATGACTAAATTGACTTTGACTGGGGCGGATGACTGAATTTGACGACATTTAATAGGATGACATATCAACAGAAGACATAACAACAGAAGGCATAAAACTTTAAAATTTATTAAAAACCCGATTTCAAAACATAGTTTTAAAACAACATATTTGACAACATGACAGACAACATGACAGAGATTCGAGAAAACAAACTGCATGGATAGCTCTAAAACTCGAGACAATCCATGCACACACTAACAGAGAAAACTCAAGGCAGTTCCAGAATATTTCAAAATATACATTCAACTGTCAGACAGAAGTTTTAAAGAAAAACATTAACACAGATTTTATACCTCGTTTTGAAGATCCCAAAAGTTTTACAGAACTTGACATACACTTCAAACGTTTTAAAACCCCAAAACAACTTGTACAAAACTTGACATAACTTTACATAAAACACATTCTCACAGGAATGACATTTGTCTGACTGCAGCAACCATCCCGTGAACTCCTCCCGCCAACTACATCAACTCATCAGTTTGAGGCTCAAGCTCCTCATCTGGGGGATCCGTACCTACAACAGGGAGTTCATCTATGAGCCTAGAGCTCAGTAAGAACATACAATAGCAGAGTGATGAACGTGCTATGCATAAATCTTTTTCAAATACATGAACATTACATTACATTTCACTGGACAGGAAGGTATAAGTGGGAAGAGAAGCTGGCGCAACGGGAGTACATGCCACAACAGGACATAACAGGAGTACATGACAGGATGCCAGTCCTCGTCCACACTTAACCATACATTACATTACAGGTTTTATCTTACTTAACTTCAAACCGTGTACAGAAAACCTTTTCATGACTTTCAGACAAAAACGTGTATGCATGAACATTTATAGACAGGCAACAGAATAATAAGCAGAACACACTTAACCTAGAACATAACTTTGGCTTAACTACCCAACAGAAATCCCGACAACATAAAACCTAGTACCTCCTTATTGTAGGGCCTTAAGAGCCAAACCTATGCGTATGAACTTACCTGTTTTCCTCGATGCAGTCAGCTGGAAAGTCTCGGAAATGCTCGAACATGTTTGCTGCAATGTAGTGAAATTAAACAAGCTGCAAATGCTAACAAATAACTTGTAGAATATGCAGCAAGCTCATTTCAACTCTTTAGGAAAACACACTAACGTATTTTCATCCAAAACAGTGAGTTTTCACAGAAATATAACCCTATACCTAGTGAAAACTCGCATTAAACTTGTCCAAAATCTATAACTTCCGTAGATGATTACCTTAGTTGAAGGAAACATAAGAAAAGCGCGGAAACAAAGTGTTGGTGCTTTGTCAAAATCGCCAGGAAAGAAGAAGCAGAGAAGAAGTTAGGAAACCCAGAAAAGAAAGAATAAGGGTTTCACGTAAGAGGAAGAACTTAACTTCTTCAACAAGCTGCCACATGTCAATCATCTATTTGTTTTCTCCCACCAACCTTAATTTCTTCCTAATTTGCCCTTCCATTGGTTTTTAACTAAAACATTATTTAGTTAATCGATTCGGTCTCACGAATCACCCTCGTTCGATTAAACACGTCGACAATTTTATTAAAAACAATCATTGCATTAATATCGGAGAAATTCCGCTTACATATTCGGGGAATTATTACATAGGCAAAATGCCGGGTGTTACAGAATGTGAGGATCTATGCAGCTCTTTCAGCAGTTTTGACCGAGTAAGAAGAAAGCAGAAAAGTTATTATCTCAGGGAATGACCAACTTGCTGATTCACTCACGAAACCGCTTTCGCACCCTCGTCTTCTCAGCTTATGCTACAAGATCGGTGTCTCTGATGGATCACTATCTTGAAAGGGCATATTATAAATATTATTCTAATTAGAGATATTATTCTAATTGTTATTATTAATTGGATATCATTGTCATTATTAATTAGATATTATTGTAATTACTCAAATGAATATTTATACTCCCTTTCACCCATAGTAAAACTTATCTTTACGAACACTCATCTCTACGTGGTTATTTCATTATATATAATCAATCCTTTTACTCTGTGTAAATGTCTGATAGAGGACACATCGTCCAATTTGTTCAAATTTTTTAATTACATAAGTTTTTAATCGTAGTTTCCATCACGTTTAGTTAGTCATTTACATGCCTACAGTCATTTCACTTAATGACTTTCAATGCAATGACCATATTTTTAAATTTTGTTACTTTTAAACTCGTTACATTTTCTAAAGTTTTTTTCTGGTAAAACTCAAAAAATAAAGTTGTGCGGGGATTTTACTTCTCCGTCCATCTCAATTATAATTGACTCCTCTCCTCTTCTTACAATAAGTGTTAATGCATCCATCAGTGCTTCTCAGATATCGACTTGTTCGACCTCCCTTTTAATGGCTCACTCTACACTTGGTCCAACCGCGAGCATAGTGAGCAAATTTTTGCCATGAAGCTTGAGAGAGTGTTGGTTAATAAGAGTCAGGTTGCTACTTTTCCTAACTTAGAAGCAGACTTCACAAGGTATTTTCGATCGAGGATATTTACCCTCAAATTCAAATCGGATAATATTGTATTAATTTAATGGAATTTTGAATATTACAATCAGTGAGAGCTAATCGAAAATTTTTCGATGAAAGAAAGAACAAAAAAAAAAGAATAAGCTTCAATTGACTTTATTTGAATAAATTTGGGTGTATTTTTTTATTCAACCATAAATAGAGAGTTTGAACACAAAGATATGGATTTTTATTAGAACACAATACATAAAAGGCTTATTTTGAAAAGGAAAGGCCTTACATCATTATTATTGTTATTAAATAAACGAAACCCTAGTTCTTAAGGAAATTTCTGAACCACCCAGCTGAGAGTTTGGGATATCTTTTCAACCCATCTTTGTAATCAATATAGTTGATCCCAAAACGCACCGTATAGCCACTACTCCATTCAAAGTTATCCATCAATGACCAAGGAAAATACCCCTTCACCTTTGCACCAGCCCTAATAATAATAATAATTGATTAAAACAAATACTTTAGAGAGCTTAAGTTTCATTTATCATATTCTAGAGAGAGAAAGTGGGGAGAGAGAAGTGTTGTTGTTACTTAATTGCTTTGTAGAGGTAGGAAATATGACCCTCGTAAAAATCAATCCTAAACTTGTCCATTAGTTGTTGGTTGAGTGGCAATGTCGCATTGTTGAACTCGTCCACTCCTGTAATTTAATCGACACGTTAAAATATAAGATCAGTTAAAACAAAATATTATCAAACTAATTACCATTTTCTGTGACTGTAAACGAGTGGATTGTTGTACTTTGCTTTTATGTATAGCAACAAATCTTTCAGTCCTTTAGGATAAATATAGATCCAACTTGAAGCAGCCTGAAAAATACTATTGTATTAAATTTTGTTTAATAAAATAATAAAACATTTTTTTTACTTTAACTTACCTGCTTTCCAATAGGGATTCCATTCCGTACTCCTTCAAGAAAATAGAAGAATTAATTATATATTGAATGAATGATCTATTGTAATGAGAACTTATCGTAAGTCAGAATAGTTACCAGAAAGAGAGACTCGGGAATCCGTCAAGAAACTAGCATAGACAGCATTCGGGGGAGATTGAGGAGCAGCGTAGTAAGTGGTGTAGTAATTAAGGCCGAGGAAATCGAGCGACCCTTTTAACAATTTTGATTCCTCTTTTGAAAACTTTGGTAATCTCTTCCCCACATATGATCTCATGCTTTTTGGGTATTCTCCGGTTGTTAGAGGATCCATGAACCTACATCAATAGTTCCCTCTCTTCTTGTTATTAGGGTTTTCAAAAACTCATTTTCGTCACTTCTTTTTATGAAAAACAAAACAAAAATATGAACATAAAAAGAAAAATTATTATTCTTAAGAAATAACATCAATATTTTGCCATAATGTCGATTTTTCAATCATCCCCTTTCATAAATTTAGCTCAATATATCTCAAAACCTTTTTTTACAAATGAATGCACGTCCACGTAAGAAAAAACATAATAAATGGTTGCTCGTAAGTAAAAATGACATTTTCTATTAAATTTATCGACAAAAATTGACTAAATAATCATTTCCGAGTTTAATCGAAACCATAACAAGTTATAAAGGTAGACCCAATATTTATATATAATTATAAAGGTTTTATTTTTATATTACTATATTATATGAAAAAGAATGATATAATAAAATAAAGTTAAAATACAGGAGAAGGTGCTTACCAACCAAACATAAAATCGAGAGCATTCTGAGCTGCCTTCGTGTCTTCGGTGGTGTTTTGAAGGGGCAGCATCCAATGAGACACTAGGGTTATCCCTATCATGCCCTTTTGATATCTCTGCAAATTTCTCATTTTTTTACAATCTTTATTAAAAAAATATTGTCTGGATTTTAATTTCCACTATGGAAAATTAATTATTAAATATTTTAAACCTTATATTTGTCTCGGTAGAGTTTGACAGCAGCCGAATGAGAAAGAAGAAGGTAGTGAGCCACCAGATACGGCTCGGTTCCAGAATTCCCACCGGTGCAATTTAGCTTTTGCCAGGCGGAGCACCGGCCGGGAGCCAACGACCCGGCAGCATAGCCGCCCATGCTAAAGGTCCATGGCTCGTTCAACGTGATCCAGTGCTTCACTCTGTCGCCAAACTCTTTGAAACAAATTTCTGCGAAGTCTCTGAAATCTTTTCTGTAACGATTTTTAAAAATAAAAATAGAATACTTTAGTAACGTCACGCTTAATATACATACATTATTGTAAGTAATTTATTATTTTAATTTAATAGCAATAAAAGCTGTTAGCTACTTACACAACAAGAGGGCTCAAAAATCCGCCATACTCATCTTCTAAGGTCTGGGGAAGGTCCCAGTGGAAGATTGTCACAAATGGCTTCAGTCCTTCAAAAAAAAAAATTAATAAATATATTTTTGGAGAAAATAAAAATGAAAACTAAGTAAATAAATAACATAGAAAATATATATTAAAAAAAAAAAAAAGGAACAAACCATTTCGAAGGAGGTCATTTATGAGATTGTTGTAGTATGCAATTCCTTCCTTGTTTATCCCCCCACTAAGCTTCCCTTCTGTAATTTAGTTTGTTGATGGGAAAAACAATTTTGAATAATTATTATTCTTTAAATAAAAATAAAAATAAAAAAGGATCGAAATACTCTGTATTAAATAAAAAATAACAGGGTAATTAACAAAAAAAATTATGCTCAGTTAAACTATGATTGCTAATAAAATCGCCCTTAAAATATGATATCTTAACAAAACAATTATCGTTGTCCAGTTTTCTGTAACTTAAGTGCCGATGTTCGCCGAGAAAACCAATAGATTTGCATAGGCCACCGCGAATATAGGAGTCATAAGTACTCTCGTGTGTGGGCTTCCGCAACTTAAGTGTCTACTCACGCCGAGGAAACCTCCGGATTTTTGCTGGCGCCCGTGAATGGAGAAGTCGAATATGATCTTAATCGTGAGCTTCTGCGACTTAAGTGCGAGCATACACTTAACAATATTTTAATGAAAAATTGGACGACGGGAGTTGTTTTATTAACGAAGTTCAATGACGATTTTATTAAAAAACATACTTTAAGGACAAGTTTGTTAATAACCTCACTTGTTATGGTTTTTTTTTTTTTTTTTGTTAATTACTCAAATAAAAAAAAAAATTCAAACAATTGAATTTGAAGTTTACTTGGTAAAATTCTAGACCAGGAGATTGAGAATCTGTAAGCATCTAAACCCATATTCTTCATAATTCCAACATCTTCCTGCACAATATTCAAATTTAATAATGTAAATAACAAAATAATATTGTCCTAAATTTAAAAAAAATGAATTAAATTTATTTATTTATTTATTTTTGTAAAAAAAGTTTATTTATTTAATATAGATATCAAACCTTATAGCGATGATATTGATCAATGGCAACATCTCCATTACTTCCGTCGGCTATTTTCTCTGTAGTTTTTGCAATGAAAACAGTTCACATTATAATAATGATAATAATCTTGTATAATTAATTTAATTAACTTAATGACGCAATAATGCTCATGGTTTCAAGGAATTAATTTTGATTAATTAATATTATGTAATTACTAATTTTAATTAGGATTAAAAACGTGGGCATCGCAAGTAAAAGGTGGGTAACAGTCTAACAGACAAGAGAAAAATAATTGAGCAGCAATGATGAAATGCTGTAGCAATATTTGGTATTTATTAAATAAATAAAACTTTATATTCCCATTGAATATGAACAATAATTTTTTTATATAATAATAATAATTTTGATATATAATAAACTAAAACATTGGACTAGTCATCTTTTTGTCACATTTATTTAAATTTTAGTCAACCAAGAGCCTAACTCTAGAACAACTAGTGCATTGTTTTACGACAAAATGAATATCTCATGGGTCAAATTTACTTTGGAGAACTTTTTGTAGCAAAGATTATTCAAGATAATAAAGAGACGAAGAATAATGAGAATAAAAAATTTAGAGACAGCCCAAAATCAGTTAGTGTAAAGGTTCAACCCATATTAAGATATTTAAAAAATCAAATATCAGCTTGAAAAATGTGAAGTTCAATGGTTCATAATGTGAGTTCTTTCCATTATGATGAGGGACTCATTTCATAAAATGAAAATTGGATAAGTATAAGGAATAAATCTCTTCTTTCTGCATCTCTCATACGGCAAGATTCAAAAATCTTGCAGTATGATGTCTTCTTGCAGGACTCTCTCCTTATAAATAGAGAGTCCTGGCGAAGAAGAAAGGTAGATCTGAAGAGAGTTTTTTCTGTGAGAAGAGGGAGAGAAAAAATAGGTGAGGTACTTTTGAGTACAATGAGAATTCTGAGAATAAGGATTTCTTTTAGTGAAAACTTTCTAGAATATTTGATATATAAAAAATTATTGTAAATCTTATTTTCCATAGTGAGATATTTCTGGACTCGGTCTCCGTGGTTTTTTTTCAATCTGGGTTTCCACGTAAAAATTTTCGGTGTTCATTTTAGCCATTATTTCTCTTACTTCTTGGCCGTTATATTTTTACAGTATTGAAAAATATTCATGGTATTTTTCAAATCGCATATGCTATAGTTTGTACCACTTATTTAGTGGTGTAATTATATTGTGTAAGTGAGTTCTATTTATGAGACTGGATTTTAAGTGGGACATTCTATGATCCCTTCAGCTTTTCATAATAACTTATTTGGAAAAGTAATTCTATCTAGAAGATTATCCAGTACAATTTTTCTTAGAAATTATCATGATCTGTACTCTCCACGTATTACAGCGGTAACATTATTATTATTTTTCCTACCAATTTTTTTTTATTCCCAACACATAAGTATGGTTTTTTTCTCAGTCTCGTATAACGCATTTTGGAGTAAAAGGTAAGACAAACTAATATCAATTTTTTTTTCCAAAACATACAATATTATACTATAATGACTCGTGAAAAAGCTCAACCCGGTAAAACATGAAATTTATGTGAAGTGAGAGAGAAAGAGACCAGGGTACTTGTGAGTGTAAAAATCCCAAATGCTTGGTCCTCTACCTCCTTGGCTTGCAGCCCCCTCATACTGCATAAAAAATAAAATATACTTGTAAGCTCAAATTAATTCTACCAAAACATAATACGGATCACTATCCATAATCCACATCTTAATCTCTCTTAACAAATCATAAACTTATTAGAACATAAAATACACGAATCAAACTCAGAAAGTAGCGATTACGAGAGAGATTCAAACCTGATACGAAGCTGAAGCTGTCCCGAAAACAAAGCCAGGAGGAAAAGAACTTCTCTTGAGAGAACTTCCAGCTCCATGGCTTTGCCCAAAACTCACAACAAGGAGGCAAAGAAAGAGACGACCCTTCATTTCAATTGCAGATATGAGCATATCATCCTTCACAGTATATCTATTTAAATATAAAAACAGATGGTAAATAATAATATAAAAAAAACCTTTTAATACGGTGGATGTGACACATAATACGCTTTATCTTCCATATTCAATGATTTTTTCTGTTGATTAAATTAATAATTTAATTAATAAAATTATTAAGAGAACAGTAATCGGTAGTTAGATATTTAATTGCAGTTTAATTATTTGCGTAATCAGTACTTATTCTGTATGTCTAGCCAAAAGAAGAGTCCAAGTTAATACAGTCATGGTCAGTCTATTATCAATACTAACCAAAGTTGTCCCCACTGAGACTCTTCAATCACTCCCTAAATTATTTGTCACGTTTTAGTTTCTAGATACCTTAGTTAAATTATTGAAATTATATAATTATTTCCCATAATAAGAATTTTTTTATTTAATTGAAATACACTATTATTGTTTTCTCCTCTCAAATTTAATACAAGTAACGATTTATTTTAACTACACTAATTATACTTATCAAAGTTTATCGCATCAGAAAATAAGAATCGAAAAGTATGAATAGAGAAGAAAAGTGGTATTATTAGTTGAAACATATTTAAATTTTAATTTTGAGATGCTATTTTCAAAGTTTGTAATAAATGTACTTATGACTATTTTTAGGGTTACCATTCACCATTCTTGGTGCAACATGTAATGATAAAAAAGAGAATTAAATGTTTAATAAATAAAAAATAACTCTACATTTATACTTTAATTTTGTACTACAATTTTACATGTGACATCAATACGATATTAATGATATATATTTAATTATTTATAATATTTTATAATTATTCTATCGATAAATAAATGAAATAAAGTGTCCATGACATAAAATTTATTAAAATATATGTAAGATGCGTGACAATAATTATGTTTCTACAAAAGAAAAGTCATTTTGTTAGGCAAAACATAGTGGAGGGTATTTCATCCATAAATAAATAAAGGTAGAAATTAGTCAACTTTTTTTTTTCTCATAAACCAAAAAAAATGTGTACCTGTAACGACCTCTGTTCTCAGTAAGATATTGTCCGCTCTGGGGATTGGGCCGCAGCCCAATATCCTCCCCTCACAACTTTGTTTGGCGAGAACATCCCGGAAGGTCACCCAACTTAGAATTGCTCTCGCCGAAGCACTTTTAACTTCGGAGTTCTTATGGGATCCGTCGCCAATCGTGCTCCAAAACGCGTCTTGCTATATAGGGAGGGTCTCTTTTACATATGTTTCATTTCCACATACATCCTCAAGCGATGTGGGATTGTGACGATCCCACTTTCAACGACCTGAACTCTCCGGCCCAACCCTCTGGGATCCGCGGAGAATTCGTTGAACCCTCCGGCCCAACCATCTGGGATCCGCGGAGTTTTAACCCATCTCCGACCCCAAACAATCGGAAACGCCTCTGAGACGGAGAATGGGTGGTTCTACCACATACGTGTCAAGTGGGGTCCTCACAATCACCCCCCCTCGGGGGCCCAACGTCCTCGTTGGCGGCATTTCCGGTTGGGTACAGGCTCTGACACCATCTGTAACGACCCATGTTCCCAGCAAAATATTGTCCGCTCTGGGGATTGGGCCGCAGCCCAATATCCTTCCCTCACAGCTTTGTTTAGCGAGAACTTTCCGGAAGGTCACCCAACCTGGAATTGCTCTCGCCGAAGCACTTTTAACTTCGGAGTTCTTATGGGATCCGTCGCCAATCGTGCTCCAAAACGCGTCTTGCTATATAGGGAGGGTATTTTTTACATATGTTTCATTTCCACATACATCCCCAAGCGATGTGGGATTGTGACGACCCCACTTTCAACGACCGAACTCTCCGGGCCAACCCTCTGGGATCCGCGGAGAATTCGTTGAACCTTCCGGCCCAACCCTCTGGGATCCGCGGAGTTTTAACCCATCTCCGATCCCAAACAATCGGGAACGCCTCTGAGGCGGAGAATTGGTGGTTCTACCACATACGTGTCAAGTCGGGTCTTCACAGTACCACTTTCCATGTGGATTGCTATTTAAATTTACCTAAAGTTTGATTATCTAAGATTCTTTGTCGAGATGATTTGATCATTGTTAATCATCGACATCGACTTAATTATAAACTAAGTTTCTCATTTAATTTCTATGTCTGAAATCTTGCGTGTATATATTTTAAAAGTCTTGAGTTTTGGGTCTTTGACCTAATAGCAATATTAATATTTTCAAGCAGCTAGTAGAAATAAAGTTCTTTCATTTAAGCTTCATCAAACTTTTAGTTCAATAATTATCTTTTTAGATTTATATTTTCATGAATTTTGGAACTCTGGGTCCAATTTTACCAAAGTTTTCCCTGCAAAATTATTGTTTCTAACAAATGATTATTATTATTATTTTAAAAAGTAACTATTCAATTTTTATTGTGTTTATTTTAATTTTAAAAGTGTTGTTGAAAAATCAAACTATTTTAAGAAAAATCACATGCTTTGGAAATAAGGCACAACAGTATCATTAAATTTTGCAACTCAAACATCAATATATAGAAAAATTACAAAAATTTTAATATTGAATATTGATCGATCAATCCATCTGCCATTCGCGGGCTTGTGTTGGAAATAAAAAAATTGCATGGCTTAAATTTATAATATTTTATAGAGTAGATTCTAATATATATATATTGAAAATATGAAGATTGCATGGGGACAAATTTATAATATTTTGTGGAGTCCATGACTCCATGTGAAGCACACTGTCGTTTTATATCATGAATGGAAATAAAAAATAAATAAATTCAAGAAATATCTAAAACTATTAAATAGGAAAATAATAAATTGGGGTAATTCTCATTTAATTTTTTAATAAGATATCATAAACCAAATAATTGACTTTAATGTTACGTGACAGACACGAATCTAATAACTAAATCAAACATTAAACTCCGTTAGCATAAGATTTTATTACCATATTATATTCACAAGTTTAGTTTATTTAATAAATAAATTTATATATTAGAAAAATAACATCACACAATACATAAAACTACTAAAAAAATTTATATAAAATTAATAACCTAAAAATTTTGGAGATATTTATCATATTCCTTGTGGCGTTCTTATCTATCTTATTAATTTATTAATCATTATTTAAGACATCAATAAATATGTTTAAATAGTACAATAAGAGAATAAACGTAATATTATTTTATTTTTTTCCATCTACGTTAACATTATATATTCCACAGTAGGAAAAACGAGTTCATCAATATATTCGAGAAGAGTAATGCTATGGCAATTGGGAAGATCGGAGACCGGTTTAAAGACACTATGCAGGGAAGAGAATTTAACAGAATCATGGCAATTGGGAAGGGTCATAGATTTCTACCAGCTGCGAATGTGAGGATATATGCAGCTCTTTCAGCAGTTTTGACCAAGAAAGAAGAAAGCAGAAAAGTTATTATCTAAATGTGTTTTCAAAAATTGTTTCCAAAAACCAATTCTTCAAAACAATAAGCTTTCTAGACAACTGCTGTCCAACGCGTGTTTCTCAAAGAACTACTTTTGGAAACAACTTCCAAACATGCAAACTCATCAGATATCAAAACAGGCAAATATTTGTTCCTTAAATATTGAACAATACACAGAAAAGATAGCAGAAGATAGAATGAATTCTGCACTTAAAGCCACAAAAAATGAGCAATTATGTGTCACTGAAAAGGAAGAATTCAACTTTATCTGCATACAACGCCTGCCTCGGCGGCTCGACAAGGCTTGCTTTTTCGCCGGCTCCCATTGTGTCTAAATCCATCAGACTTGCTCGATGTAGTCCCATTTTTCTCGCCGGCTGTCTCTTTCGACTGTGAATTTCTCTTTCTCTTTTTATTGTTCTTTGCTGCACTTGAAATTCTCATCTCTTCGCTTGCGTTGTCATTGGCCATTGCATTCTCGCCGTCCTCATCGTCTTCCACCTTTTCTACTTCTTCTATCTCATCCTTCAACGGCTTCTCTCGCCTTCCCCTTTGTTTCTGCGATGGAATCTTTTCGTCCTCCCCGGTCTCACGATCGTCATTATTAGTCACAGTTAATTTCTTTCCCTTTCTTCTTCCTTTAACCATGTTCTCAAAACTTCAACAAAAGATCACCCGTGTAAAGAGAAGTTTCTGCAGAGAAGAAAAATATTACAGTGGTTTTGGCAATTTTTTTTATTTGGGTGATGATAATGATTTCCAGAGAAAAATAAGTTAGAAAGCTCAATACTCAAAATCAATAATACCATTCTAACGACAGATGTTTCTATCTGAAAATCGCTCATTAGAGAAGATCAGTGACAAAAATATAATCCTTTTGGCGATTCTCTTATCCACGAGGATTTAATTGCTAATTGATAGAGTTCCGAGAAAGTCATTATAGTTGTTTTTTAGAATTCTATATATTTTAGTATTGTTTAAATATTATTTATTTAAAGGGAATTTTTATGATAAAAAATATCGATAATTTTGGGAAATTATTCTAAAAGGAGAGCTAGCAGACCTCTCGAACGTCTGCGCTATCTTTGTTCTAGTTCGATTTTGTTATTGTTCGGTACTTTGTTAAAAATCCTATGAGGTTCTTCGCTTAATTTTCTCTCACTATAGGGAAATTGTTTTTCATCAACTGTTACGGTTGAGTAAATTGTATGAGAATTGTCAACACTCTACTAAAACGAGCAAGCGTAGTAAAAAAAAAATAATCTAAGAAGACTAAGTTAAATAGCCTGCAAAAAGCTAAACTAAACAATTATTTGGCATTGATATCTTTGCTTCAAGGCGGGTTCTTTACTTTACGCTACCGGAGAAGATGAGGCAAATCACATCTAGATATCGACTAAACTTAGCACAACTAGCTATCTTGAAAGACCCTAAATTTTAATCATTAAGAAGAACTTGCAAGTGGCCATTGTTTTTGGGTAGTTTTTTGTGCTAATGTGGGAAAAGATGATCACCAATCCCGAACGAAATTACCTATAGGCTCAACCTCTAAGTCGCCAAAACAGAAGATGACGAAGAAAGTTTGAGGAATCTCTACTTGAATTTATCGACATGAAAATCACTCAATTGCATCGATTCCAGGCCAATTAGCTACCAAAGCAAGACAATGCAGTTTAAGTTTCAATTCCTGGCTTAAAATATGTTATAAATCCAACTGTTTGATGGATTTCCTATCAGGACTGGGTCTAATTCATTTGAGATGTCAAGAAAAGAGCCATTATAATGCATCCAAAGACAAGTAAAGTTCATATATAATTCTGTCACTTGCCTGCATTCGCTAGATTAGAGGAAGTAGAAGTTATTTTCAAAATGAAATTCAAACTAATTCAGGCTTCAAATGACTTTAGAAACATGGAAGAAGCTTTGTTATGGTTGTCTGTACAAATTACACAGGCATGAATCGCAGAGTGA
The DNA here is from genome assembly GCA_022432975.1 of Begonia masoniana. Lineage (NCBI taxonomy): Eukaryota > Viridiplantae > Streptophyta > Magnoliopsida > Cucurbitales > Begoniaceae > Begonia > Begonia masoniana. The sequence goes on from CM039515.1 coordinate 7,747,663, forward strand.
ATTCATAAAGATAACACCTCAACAACAACGCAAAATATTATGGATGAGAAATCAAGACAAATTTCTATTAACCAAAAAACCCAGTTAAGCAGATCCACTCAAAAGCGCTTGAAGAGTATAAAAAATAAAATAAAATCTAAGATTCTGATCAGATTATCGCAATAAATAAAAAACAGAAACAAAACAAACCTGATAGTAAACAAAGCAAGCATGCATATCTAGTATAGTTCTTCGAAACTGTTGGCGGAATAGAAGAATCTCAGACAAACCAGAAACCCATCTGTGTATTTCTCTGTTCAGGAAATAAGTAAAAATGAAAACTTGATCGCTTTTGAGATGAAACGAAGAAGAATCGAGGATACCCAGATCAAGAAACGCTGAGCAGCTGAAGTTGGTAAACGAACTACAGAAGCACCCTCTCTTCCCACCCAAAAGAGATGACCAAATTAAACACAGAGAGAGATAGGGACGTATAAATGTGGATCCCGTGTACGAGAAACTGAAAATGGGATGAACCTGGTTGAAGAAGCAAGCAGAAAGAGTAGTCTATAGTAAGTAAATAACATTACTCTCGTTTATGTCCTTGACTCGGTCATAAAATTTCACTGTAATAGCGAAAAAAGATATTTCCAAATTTTATGCATAACTTGTGTTGATTAACTTCTACAAAACTGTTTCCTGAGAAATCTTTATAAAAGCCAAAATGAACTATGGAGAATTTTATTTTTTGTTCAAGTTCAAAGATTAAGTTTGAAGCTAGTCAAATTCTGAAAATTAGCTTCTTGTTTTTTCACTTGCATTTTCTTTACATCTAAATATAACATAAAACATATAAGTTATTAAAACGGTCGATAATTATCGAAAATCTGAAGCCGAAGCTCCGAGGTATCGAAATAAACTCATTAAAAAATCAAAACATTTATTAAAGAAATTAGTTTATAGCCAAACCAATTCTATGAACTCAGTGGTCACTAGTTTTATGATTTTTAGCACATTTTTCTTATTTCAATGAATCATTCCTGTTGTTGTATCCACTAAGATGTAATCTTCTGCAAATTGGAAGAAAAGAAATGATGGCAATTGTAGCACAATTACTAGTTCTAGATTGATATATGAATCCTACTTAAAAATGTGATCAAAATGTGATCGTCCTGGACGATTAGTATTTGATCGACGATGCGAAGATTGTCACTCTCCCAAGGCATTACACATCGTGTATGCATAAAGTCATGTCACGATGTAAATCACGGAGGTTACTTCGAGGAATACATAATAACTAAATTTCCTAACGTTGTACATTTTAAGGCAATCAATTTCTCCTTACAAATCAAAAAGCATCTATTACTTCAGAAGAAACTAGAAAGCTACAAAAATGTGGGGAGAGAAGGGAGCTAAATTTCTCTCCCCTTCTCTGAGTCGAAATCCTCACATTGTCAACGAAACTACTTGTTCTGCGACGGATTTGATTTGCTTGGCGGCGCTGTCCTCAGACTCGCCTCTAACGACTTGTTGGAGCCTTCTCCTTTGGGAGTGGCCTTGGCATTGTTCGATTTTTCTGGCAATGTGGTGAAAGACAGCAGCAATCTCCTCGATCCATGTCTGGTTCTGGGATGAACGAGGGTGGGAGAAGACATGGATGAGTGGACAATAAGAATGAAAGTAAAGAAGACAGCCAGAGCTCTTCCACTGGTTTTCATGGCGTCCTGTGATTTCAGCTAATTTTCCAACAACTTTCCGTGATTCAAAAGATGGAATCTTCAACCCTCTTCCTGCAATATATACACATATTTATAGGATAGTACAATATCTACAAAAAGAGATCTAAATTAAAATTTATGGTTGATTGGAAATGGAAGGAGATGAACATGTGATGAAAATGACTTTCTCTATGTGCTGTCCAACATTTTTTTTAATAATACTTAACATGTGATAAATGTTACAGGAAACATGTGCTCCTCAGAATTTTAACCCATAAATAACAATTAAAATTCCTTACTTCTTATCAGACAACAGCTAAACTTGGCTGGGTAATCTGCACTTTCTGCATCATCAGCCTCAAATTCAACTTGTGTTTTCTTTCACTTTCTTTTTTCTTTGTACCTCACCAATCTTCCCATGTGTTGTACTTTTTGACCAAATTGGATCTGACCCACATGAAGTTTAGGTAGAGAATAGTCTTAATAACTCATATGTGAATCATATATAGAACGAATCAACGTACGCGTACAAGTACTATTACAAAAAAATAGCAAAATACATCTTCAACTAAACATGGTATCTCTCTAACTTCATGAGATGTTGTAGAAACTATGTAGATTTTTTGTTCAATTCAATAATAAATTTAAAAAAAGAAGAAGAATGTGAATGTAGATTCAAGGACATGTGGGAGGAAGATTCCCTCTCTCTAGAACATGGGATCAAAGTCATCAAAAATAGAAATCAATCTCTTAGAATGAATAGTCAAACATTTGAACTGTACACAAGAAAAGCGGATATTGGATGTGATTAGTACAAGGATTCGATGAATATTCCCATTGTGAGGCAATTATAAACACCAACTCTCAATTGCCAATGCCTTGAGAATTGTGGTTTTTCTTAAGTTCTATAATGTATCGTCCCCACTCAACTTTCTTGGGGACGGAAGAAACAACTCAGAAATCTAATCTATCATTCAAGGAAGTAAAAGAAAACCAATACGAATCTGACATTTTTAGAAAGAAAGCTGTCCTTTTTCACTGCTACTAAATCTAACGGTCACTGTTTTCTCTTTTTCAACTACTTAAAATTTTATGCATGTCGCAATTTTTTTAAAGAAAACTATGAATAAGGTGAAGAATCAGAAAAAGGAACCAGGAAGGTGGTTCTGGTGTTGGGTCTAGGAGGTACAAACAAAGGAAGAACAGAAGCGGTCGGTTGTGGTTGTTGATGTCATCCTGCCTTCTCCATTGCTTCAGATTGCAGTTCAGAAAAGGAAAGACTTTGGTTGGTTTTGACCTTTTGGGTAATTTAATCTATGTTTTGATAAATCTGTAAAGTTTATACAAATTTCCACTAAATAGTTTATTATATAACGAACACTCCAATTAAACTTAATTCTGAAAATTTACCAACTATACCAAATTTTATATTGATTTCAGCTAATTTTTTTGAGCAATATTAACATGATAAATCTTGACATTAGAATCTTTAAGGTTCGGGCTTTATCAGTTTACATTATTCAAAAGAACTAATATAGGATATAAAATCAACACTTGAATTGAAAATAGTAATCGAGAGCAATAGAATATAGTTTTACCTTAGTTTGGGAAAATGAAAAATTCTTCCAATTTACTCGGCATACAATTGCACCAGGCTCTTCCTTTGCATTGCCACTGCAAAGTATAAACAAGAACAAAAACGGCGTAAACAAGAATAACACCTACATGAAAGTTACTCTTTTGTAAAAAAATCTTACGCCCCAACCAAAATGTGCACCAGAAAATAAAAGAAAATCTGGCCATCCAGCCTGCAATGCCAAAAAAAGATTTCATCAACAGGCCAAACTAGGACATTAAAACCCAAGGATAAATTAATTACAAATTGATGGAAAATATCACACAAGAACAGCATGCTTAAACTTGTAACTCCCAAAGGGAAACAAGGCACGGGTTGGTATGTTTTCTCAAATTCTAGTCAGAGATTGGATTTATAATCTACTTTCAATGATCTAGTTTAAACACTGAATCGAACAAATAAAAGTCTCAAAAAGGCAGCCTTCCTAAGGAAAAAGGAGACAACACAAATTCAAAAGCATTCTTGTTGACAAAACATGTGAAAAAAAGTTCTATCAAAAACATTGTCCAAAATTCGCCGTACTATGAAAATTCCCAGAAGGAGTTTCAAGAAGTTCAACCACATTTGGGTGGTCGTCGTTAACTCCTAAACTGCTTGCTGAAACAATCTAATTACGGAGCAGCTATGTTTTTAGGAATAACCAACTAAGCAAGTTACAAGATGACTCAATCTTTAGAATCCAAATGAAGAAAATCACAAGCTGATTCTGACCAAGCCACGACCTGAGGATTTTCTTCTTCAGCTGACTGTGATACTTATGTATAACAAGAATGAAATACCTAAAATCAAAGCATAAATAATCAAACTAAAAATTTGAAGTGATAAAAAGTCATCAACTTGGTTCTCACTTCCCAGGGAAGTAGGACACATCAATAGTCCCCACATAAGAAACCCCCTTGATCTTCTTTGTGGATGAGTATCATTTATAGACAAAAAATCACTTGAAAAAAGTGCCTCAAGGATCAAGCGTCAATTGGACCAAGTAACAAAATAAATGCATTAAAAGTGTTGATATTGTATTTTTAAAAGACAATATTATAAGAACTAAGTCGTCCACGTCAATGTCGAAATTCGTATCTATGCCGATTATTAAAAACTATCAGAACAACAGTGGAGAAGGGGACAAAAACTCTAGTATACTCAAGATAGATCAATGTAAAATAACCATCACGTTAACAGAAGGTAAAAATACAGACAAGTTAATGCTTTTATCATTATTCACTACAGAGAAACAGAAAATCACTAGAGTTTCTTAGATTTAAGCGCGAGTACAAGAGAGGACTTGGGATTCACCATCTACATTGTGCAACTTATATATCACAGTCATCGAAACTTTCTGGATCAAAAAAATTGCATTCGAGAGTTAAATAGTTTTCATTTCAGCAAAACTTAAATATAGTCTAGTTTCTAATTTATTTTTAAGAAGAAAGAAAGTTGAAGGGATGAAAAAAAACTCTTCTTCTGATCTTCTTCCCATCTCCTACGTTATCTCGTCTTCCCTAATGGGGAGTAAAAAAGAACCATGAGCCTCGGTTACACGCCGAGAAATTAACTTAAATCCATGATATACAGATACCTCTACAATTTAACTTCCAGTAATTCTTCATTGTTACGTGCACTTTCACTTATAAAATAAAGCAAGAACGAACATTAACATTGAAAAAATGTCAACCACATATCAATTAAAGAAATCCAATAAATTATGAAATAATCCGGACCTCTCGTGGACGAATATCGGTCTCGGATCACCAGTCCAAATCTTCAAGCTTCGATTTCACCCTATGATGAACGTCACGCACACTCATCGTGACCATCGGTCTCCAGGCTCTGATTCTTCAAATGATTCGGCATTGAATCAACGGACACAGAAACTTCCGGAGAGGTAGAGTCCATGGAAACTCCCCTACTACTGGAGCTGATGTTGCATGGTACAGACGACCTAGACCGGTGCTCGAGTAGACTGATGCTGCAGAAACGAATTCCCGGCGAAACGGCGGGAACGGAGACGGTTAGCAGCCATTGCATTGTTTTAGTGTGTCGTCCGGTTTGGTTAAGCTTTGGAAGAAGTGTCGCGTAAAAGACCCGTATTAAAAATATTTATATTTTACCTGAAATATAAATAATATTTATTAAATATAATGTAGCTTAAACGGCGATTAGAATGATCCAGTTCCCACGTTTTGATCCGGCTTCCCTCCAACCCTAACAGCATCCATTGTTCACGTTCAATTGATTTCGCAGGATCAATCCTCTCTGTCCTAGTTGATATCAAACATCTTCGTCGCCTTGCATTTTGTTAATTCCTGTATTTTACGGAAAATTGGTTGAAATTTTCATGCCCAGCTCTCGTGTTGGACGAGTTTCGATTGGGATCGGCATGGTTCGGTTCTTTGAAGGTTTTCGGAGCTTGTAGCTTCTTTCGTTTCTGGATTCGGAGCATTTTCTGAGATACGTTTGATGTTTTGGTGGATGATAGTTGTTTTCAACGCGTGTAATCGGTAGAATATTTGCTTAATTCTCGACGCGTTTGATCTGCTGTTCTGTTGCCGTGGGCATTTTTGTTTTTTTCTGGAAACGTTGGCAGTTTGTAGGAGTAACAATGGACTACGACCTCTCAGATAGCAGCGGTTAGCTTATCTAATGCTAAAGGCCATGTTTTTTTATGATGCAGTTGTACTTTAGTGGTTTTCAGAAGGTTGACGTTGTTATTACTTCGTATTAACGATGTTTTTTCCCTACAACCGGGATTTGATCAGCTGTGTCACTGAGCCCTTTAACTCAATTACTTTGAAACTTTTCCTTATGAAAAAAAAAAAATGCATTCTTTCGTTAGTCCCCCATCCATTTCTTTCTCTTCTACTTGCATTGTTTGAATTTCGTGAATTATGTTTGTCTGCTGGCGCATAACCTTTTCTTCGAATTTTGCCTGTGCTCACCGAGATTTTAGTGGAAAACTAATGTCAACTGTAATTGAAGTTATAACTTGTGTGATGCCAATGGTTTTATCATTTCCATGGCACTGACTCTGGACATGGAACTTTTTTATGCTAGATCCACATGTACTTTCATCGATAGTGTATCCATGTTCATGAGGTAGTAGTGATATATTTAGATTTCTTCTTGTCCGTAGCTCTAAAACATTCAAGGTCGAAGTCCCTTAGATAGTCAAACATTGACTATGATATTGAAAGAATGAAATCATATAGGTTGAACTGCTTTGGTGAAACAAATAGAGCAGAGAATGAAAAATGAGGATTGATGAGAAGAAGAGATGCGACAAATTTTTTTTTCATTTTACTTGGGAACCTTATGATTTATTAGAATACAGGGTTTGATTCACTGCATAAGGAAATTTGTATTTGTATTACATGTTGAGGAGACAAAGATAGATAGATAGATCTTCAGTGGCACATGTAAAGATCTTTCACGTGCTGTAATCGTGTTTGAGCCTTTTTATGTAGTTGTAAGTGTAACTGATTTCAGTGTGTTTATTTCAATTACCTTTTCATTTTTTTGCTTTAATTGTAAGAGAACACTCTATACTTTGCCAAGTTCTATTTCAGGGTGTTTATTTTCAATTACCTTTTTTTTTACTTTAGTTGTAGGAGAACACAGCAAATTTAACTGATAAGAAAGGATATGGTTGGGAAGATTGCCTAAATATGGAACTTCTTTGGCTGTTTCTTATAAGATATAGATAATCATCATTGTTACTCACTTTGCATTCAAATTTGGGCATGTTTCCATTCAATCCACGCTGGAATTATTGAAAAATGCATGTAAACTGTCATTCTCATCCTTGAATTTGTCTCTTGGTGGCTGATATTAAAGAAATAAACTGCAGGAACAGATGACGACCTTCCACCTCCACATCAAAATAGATTTCAAAGAGGGAGTCGTCCTGCTGGTAATGGAAGATCGGCAGTTATCAGCTCAACTCCCTTACCTAGGTCGCAAGGTGATATGGAAACGAAAATTCACCTCATTGAGCAAGAAGCATATACTTCAGTACTCCGGGCTTTTAAAGCCCAGTCAGATGCAATTACATGGGTATCTGTTTTAACTTACTTTCTCATTCTTTCTATTTATATTGCAAGTAATAGATTATACTTTGTAGTCTTAGCATCCTTGATGCTAATGTTCATCAGGAGAAAGAAAGTCTAATAACAGAACTTAGAAAGGAGTTAAGAGTATCAGATGAAGAACACAGAGAACTTCTATCAAGGGTAAATGGCGACGACGTAATCCACAGACTAAGGTTAATTATACTATGAAATGACTAGCATCTTTCCTCATATGTGAATATTTCATTTGCTTCATTTAATATTTGTTGAGCAAGATTGATCTTAAATTTGCTGTTAGGGAATGGAGAAAGGAAAATGGGCCCCAGCGTGGCATGCTTAACATTGTTAAAGCCATTACTGATTCAGTACCCAGTCCCACAGTTTCAGCGTCACAAAAGAAACAGAAAACTTCACAATCTGTTGCTTCCTTCTCTTTAGGTGCGCCATCTTCTACATTACCCCCAGCTCTGCAACCATCTTCTTCAGCTTTGAGACATGGTCCTCCTCCTGGAGCTAGGACCAAGAAGCCCAAATCCGTGAGTATATCTAGTGCTTCTTTTATTTAGAAAGTATAATCATATGCTGTGTTTTGAGCTATAATTTCTTTTTATCCGTGGAGTAACATTTTTTTTTTACTTCTCCGTGAAGGCCCTGCAGAACCCTTTTACAGGTATTACAGGTAGAGCCCAGGTGAATCGGGCTTCATTAGGAGCATTTGCTGCAAATGAACCTGGTGAAGGAGCAACTAAGGATCCCTTAATTGGGAGAAAGGTTTGGACTAGATGGCCGGAAGACAACAACTTTTATGAGGCTGTTATAACTGACTATAACCCAGTGGAGGTATTCTTTTTCCCTTTGGAGGATTTGTCCACCTCTATATTCAATATTTTACTTACTTTAATATATTTTCAGTTTCTTACTAAAAAATTGAATATTGATAGGGTCGACATGCTCTTGTCTATGATATCAACACAAAAGATGAAACATGGGAATGGGTCAACCTGAAAGAGGTAAAATGATACTCTTGTCCGTTTCCATTATGTATAAATGCATTTCACTTTTTGGAGAGCCAGCAGCTTCTATTAGTGCCAGACCTTGAGTCAAATTGATAATTGAAATTCAAAGTTTAAAAGGAAGATATGAATGAACTTATATGAAATGATTTGATGAGATTTAGCCAATTGTCTTGCTCCTGCACAAAGAGATTTAGAGGAGAATATTTATTCAGGAACTTTCCTTTTTATATTTCACTAATGGTTTGTGTTTAGTTTTGAGATTAATATCAACAATACCATCATTGAAACCAGGAACCTTTGCCTACTCGGTCGTCTTACTTATTTGGAGTTGTGTTTTAGATATAAACAACATATACATGAGATTTGTATGCGATAATTATTATACTGCGTGAGAGATTCACATTCATTTTCCGTACCTATATGCACATATAATAATAATAGTGAAAGCTTAGTTCAATGATTAAATTAGCCATGTGTAAACCTTCGTTACAGAGCAGGACAATGATTATGGAACTAAATGAAATGTTACCGAGATTGACATTCATGTGGTGGCGTGGTGCCGTGCTTTTAGTTAGAATACTTAAGTTTTCAACTGCTAATATGCAGCTTGTGCTACTTTTATGTATGTGGCATTTGAATAAACAACTAGCCATACATAGGTTGGAAGTTTGGTGGCATCCTAATGGAATCTTTCCCATCAGTGATTCACATTTATTTGATGGAACCTTTCACAAGGTAGTTTTTCACATTAATTATATATCTATTTAAATGCTAGATATCTCTTGAAGATATAAAGTGGGATGGCGAGGAAGGTGGACTTTCTCATAGAGGCCACCCAGGACAAGGACGGGGAGGTAGGAAGTCCATGACACGAGGGGGATCGATCAGTGGTGCCGGAAGGGGTAGAGGAACGTCAAAGGGTCAGGGTCAGTCCAAGAAAGGCTTCCCCGTGGCACATAATGGAATAGAGAAGAAGGCTAATGATGATATTGAGATCCTTCACACGGACACTCTGATTAAAGAGGTAGGCTAAGAAAACATTCTTTTTCCGTTTCCTTTGTTGTATTTAGATCAATTACTAACCTGCTAATTCCATTTTCCTCTACATGGGATTATTACTTGAATAGGTGGAAAAGGTTTTTGGTGCTAGCAATCCAGATCTAATGGAGGTGGAGAAAGCTAAGAAAGTACTGAAGGTAAGAAATATGAATATTTATTTATAGATAAAAAACCTGCTTGATAAAAAAATTGTAAAAAAAAAAAAAAGAATCATGGTAGGGGCAGACTCTTGGAGGCTGCTCTCTGATTAACTGCTGTCGAAAGAAACTTTTTATCTATTGTGACACAGCAATAATTGAGCCTTCGATTGCTAAAAAATTTAGTGTTTCCCGTTGTTTTGTTTTAAGAAGGGTTTTTTTTCTCCCTTTTTCTTATTTTTTTCTACCAATGTACATTGTTTCTTATAAAGAAAAATAAATAATTGAGCCATTGCTTTGCAGGAACACGAACAATCCCTTGTTGATGCAATTGCAAGGCTTGAAGATGCATCTGATGGCGAAAGCGGTAATAACTAACTACATAGGATCGTTTTGTATTTTGTACATAATGCCTTATGTTGTACTATTAACAAAATAGTTCTTCCAAAATGATTAGATATTAATGCTATTATGTAAAATTCGACAATCAATTATCTATACTTTTGTCCGTATATCCCTTTCTTGAAACATAATTTTTAGCTTTCTTATTGGCCAAGTGGATCCAAGAGGGACACCAATTTTAATGATCATGCATTATACAACACTGCTTAGTTTTGTGCAGCATGGGAAGCTCAAGTGTGTATAAAATTAGAACTCAAGCTTTTTAGTTATGCAATGTGATACAGATTAGAATTGTTACACAATTTTATCTCTCAATTATATCCATCTTAATCTTAAACATGGTGGCCGAATAATCGAGAGTCGAAAAAAATACTCCAAAAAGTTTACATTTCAATGGGGTTGTGAAAAATTAAGTTCTTATTAGTCTTAGCAATGAACAAATATAATTTCTTTGATTTGGCTTCAAAACAGATGAGAGAGAACAGCCATTTTCACAAGGGCAATCCATGGATCAAGAACAAGCTTGGAAGGTTGCAGAAGACACTGATGGTTGAAACTTCCAATGGGTGGGGCAAGGGACTTTTAGCTGCCATATCCCTAATTGTAAGATAAAGTATGCTCATATAATGATTAGTCTAGTCTATCCTAGGCTGTTGTCTAAGTTAATAGAATATCAATGTGTACATTTTTTGTATTTGTCTATTGTCAATGGCAGATCTTCTCTCTTTATCTTTTTTGCTAGTTTTTCTTTCAGAGAATGAGTGAATTTGCAACAAATTCTAACTTCCTGCACATTACACACAAAATGAAGTCAGCAAAAGAGACAAATCTTGTCTGAGAGGAGTTTCTTGTGGCTCAGCCAAAGTAAAACTCCATGAAAATGCTAATAGCCCTACAAGGATGAGACAAATTCAATAATCAGATTCACCATTTGAGCATCAAAATCAGGACCTTCCATTTGAAAATGGCTGGCTCCTTCGATTAGATGCATTTCAACTCGTCCCACAGCACAACTCAACTTGTTCTTCAGTTGTTTCACGCTTGTGAACCCGTCTCGAGTCCCCATCACGAAAATTTTAGGCTTTGGGTAGTCCAAAATAGCCTTGTAATGTCTCCCAAAGAGAATAGAGGCGGTCATTCCAAAAGGGTACCCTAAACTCACATACCCCACAACCTGTTCTATTTGACCAACTGAAGAGCCAGCAATTGGGGCTCCTGTAATAACAGAATTACCCAAAAAAAAAAATTTACTTTGTTGCTAAGGTCTACCTTTCAAGAGAAAAATCAATCACCATCAAACAAATAGATGAACTTATACAATGCCGTTACAATAACATAAGAACGAAATCGATTAACCAAAGACGAGAGAATGAAATGCAAGAGAAATTTTGGACTAAAACCATCCAACAATGTATAAAAACAATAAACACAAGAAATTCTAACCAAAGAACTCGAAAATTTTAACGATCCTTCTCTATTTCTATTAATCTAAACAATTTTCAGTGACGAGCATTGAGCTGAGCTCTAAAGGTAGTACAACTAGTGTATTGACCCGTCAAATTCGAATGATAGACCGAGCATAGCATCATTAACGAATGAAAACTGTCAGAAAATACTCTAAATCATTTCAGTAATGAGCATGAGCTGAGATCTAAAGGTAGTAGAACTACAGTGTATTAGACCCGTTAAAATCGAATGATAGACAGAGCATAGATCATTAACAAACGAAAACTGTCGAAAAATACTCTAAATCATCTCAGTAATGAGCACTGAGCTGAGCTCTAAAGGTCGTATAACTAGTGTATTGAACCAGTCAAAATACGGATGACAGACAGAGCATGGCATCAAAAATACTCTGAATCATAGGATAGTTGAAACCTCATTAACGATCTCTACAAAAAATCCTTTTCCTTCCGCGCTCATTAGTTTCATATGATGCGTTAATTTTACTTCCTAAAGTTACAACTCCATGAAAATCGAACAAACAATGAGGAGTAACTCAAATCAAAAGGAAGAAAAGAGAACGAAAAGGCAACAGAGGCAGCTGATATATGGTATTAAACTATGCAAACAAAATAATGAGGGAATAATAGTATTAAGAAGAATTTCTTTGCTATTAATCTGGTTAGCAGCTAAAATACTTTCCTTTCTGCAATAAATAGTAGACCAAGTTTCTTAAGCAGCTTCATTTCAAGCAAACAAATCAACAGATCACTTTCCAAACTCACAATTTTTATTCATCTAAAGAGCTTCTAAAAGTCCAAAATCCTCCTGAATTCATGTCCAAGGCTTTTAAGTATGGCGGCCTCACGCCATTAGTCATGCTTTCTTTAAAGGGAGATTGTATTAGAAAGGAGAAAAAGGCACTAAAAAAATCATCTGAAGAAAAGCAACATAAAAGATAAAAATCCACCTGAAGAAAAGCAACACAAAATATATCATCTCGCAGTTACAACCCATTAATGATCAAAGAGCAAGAAATCGGGAAATTTTTTTATCGATTAGCAATGTATGAAGTATATCAAAGGTGGCAACATGAACAAGAAGTATGAAAAATTCAACATTTTTTAAAAATGTTAATCATTTTGTCCCAAACAGCAATAAAAAGTCTCAAAAGTCAAGAGTACCATTCTAACCAAATTCTGCAAATATACACCAAGAATCAAAGACTGGTATATGACAAAATTGTAGGGACACAAACAAATCGAAGTTCTTTTGAATAACCAGATAATCTTCCCTACTGGCAGAAATATGAAGCATCTTTCCTACTGTTACAGCTAATAATCCAATGTTTTACTGCTAAAAGAAACTTAATCTGAGAACTTCTAAATATTCAAAAAGTCATTTCATAGATCTGCAAAAATCATCTAATATGAAAAGTCAAACAAAAAGCAACAACGATTCATTTGGAGCAATAAAGGAAAGATCACAGTACCTGCCGAAGAACCCACCACGACGATTCTATTAACAGACAGATTCTCACAAACCCACTTACACACAGCAACAACATCCTTAATCTCCGCAAATCCAGTGATAGAAGCCCTTCCCGACGACTTCCCAGAACCTCTCATGTCAAATGTCACAGCTCTGCAACCTCTCTCAGCCAATCCAGTCGCCATTCCTCTCAAAAAACCTTGACAACCGCCTAAGATTGTGTACGGATGGACTAGAACCACCGCGAGATCCTCCTGAATCGCCTCTCCCGGTGGTTTGAAGAATCTCACGTGGAGCTTGAGTCCATCGCTGGTATCGACTTTGCAGGACTCGACGTTGCAGTCCGACATTAAGAAGAAGAAGAAGAAGCGTCGTTGATTGGAGGGCTTTCTCAGATAAAAAAAAGTGAGAGAACTGCAAGAGATAAAGAAGAAGAAAGTTGTCCTTCCCCTCGTAGATGATGGACCCATGGCTGACCAATTGTTCGTATTGGCCACTTTCGTTCCCATAAATACTCTCTCTCTCTCTAAAATTAGCTATAGAATAATTTAAATAAAGGGTTAAGTGCATAAAAAAGCTCAAACTATTGAAAAAGGGCAAAAAAGAGCTTCATCTATCGAAAGGGCGAAAAAGAGCTCTGCGGGGGACCGATCACCCCCCGCAGAGGGTGGGGCGGGTACCCGCCCCCTCACGCGGGTACCCGCCTCACGCGGCCGGGGGGGTCATGCGGGTACCCGCCCCACCCCCCGCGTGAGGCGGGTACCCGCGTGAGGGGGCGGGTACCCGCCTCACCAACAGCGCACCTCTGCAATGGAAACTGAAGGCGAAGCTGAAGTTTAGGGGATGAGATACAGAGCCACACACCCCCGTCGTCTCCGCCATGTCGTCGGCTTGGCGACGTTTTCTTGTTCGCATAACTGCAACCTGGTAAAGACGTGGGTTTTTCCAAGTTCTCGGAGCCCTGTCGTGCATGGAGTTTCTTGTTTTCTGCTATTTAAGTGCCGATTTCGGTGAACTTTTGCCTCAATCTAAATCAATTCATTTAGTTCTGAAACTGGGTGAAGATTGTAGTGATCATGGATAGTGCTCAAAGCTCTGAAGCTTCTCTCTCCTCTGAGGCTCCTTCTATGAACTCCCTCAGGACTCGAATGAGGTCAGCGCAGGTCTTGGTTTCTCCAGTTATGGGTTTAAGTTCGCACTGTCTCAGTGTATCTGCCATGGCTATGGCTTGAGGGGAGTTCGGGGAGATTTTAAATAGACAGGAATCTGTGGAAGTTGTTCGGACGAGAAGGGGATCAAATCGGCTTTCTCTCTCTGCAACAATGGCGGCGAGGATAATGGATCTCGTTTTGGAAAATGGATAGGAGACTTTTACCAGCTTTCATGTCTTCCATGGTGAAGAAGAACGATCAGTGAATGATCTATATTGTCATGTTGGTGAAGATGGAAGTCATTTTTACCATCATCGACCACCATCCGAATTGCAGGACTTTCTTCAAAACACCTTATGATCTTCCATGGTTTTCTCTCTGTCTCCATCACCATCTCTTTCCGATTTCCATGGCTCCACTACCCTGCAAAAATTTCAGAAGCAAAACTCACCAACAGCGCACCTCTGCAATGGAAACTGGAAGGCGAAGCTGAAGTTTAGGGGGATGAGATACAGAGCCACCACCCCCGTCGTCTCCGCCATGTCGTCGGCTTGGCGACGTTTTCTTGTTCGCAATAACTGCAACCTGGTAAAACGGGGTTTTTCCAAGTTCTCGGAGCCCTGTCGTGCATGGAGTTCTGTTTTCTGCTATGTAAGTGCCGATTTCGGTGAACTTTTGCCTCAGATCTAAATCAATTCATTTAGTTCTGAAACTGGGTGGAAGATTTAGTGATATGGATAGTGCTCAAAGCTCTGAAGCTTCTCTCTCCTCTGAAGGCTCCTTCTATGAACTCCCTCAAGGACTCGAATGAGGTCGCGCAGGTCTTGGTTTCTCCAGTTATGGGTTTAAGTTCGCACTGTCTCAGTGTATCTGCCATGGCTATGGCTTGAGGGGAGTTCGGGGAGATTTTAAATAGACGAGGAATCTGTGGAAGTTGTTCGGACGAGAAGGGGATCAAATCGGCTTTCTCTCTCTGCAACAATGGCGGCGAGGATAATGGATCTCGTTTTGGAAAATGGATAGGGAGACTTTTACCAGCTTTCATGTCTTCCATGGTGAAGAAGACGATCAGTGAATGATCTATATTGTCATGTTGGTGATGGAAGTCATTTTTACCATCATCGACCACCATCCGAATTGCAGGACTTTCTTCAAACACCTTATGATCTTCCATGGTTTTCTCTCTGTCTCCATCACCATCTCTTCCGATTTCCATGGCTCCACTACCCTGCAAAAAATTTTCAGAAGCAAAACCAGTAAAACAAACACAGAATCTATCGTCTTCGTCGGAGTCTAAACCAAAGAAACAAACACCAGGACGAACATAAATTCTGAACTACAAAAAACAAGATTTTACTACCACAAGAAGCAGGAGAAGGATGAAGACAGGCCAAGAAGAAGTTTCCATTTTTTTCACCGAAATCGGCACTTACATAGCAGAAAACAAGAACTCCATGCACGACAGAGCTCCGAGAACTTGGAAAAACCCCGTTTTACCAGGTTGCAGTTATTGCGAACAAGAAAACGTCGCCAAGCCGACGACATGGCGGAGACGACGGGGGTGGTGGCTCTGTATCTCATCCCCTAAACTTCAGCTTCGCCTTCCAGTTTCCATTGCAGAGGTGCGCTGTTGGTGAGGCGGGTACCCGCCCCCTCACGCGGGTACCCGCCCCACCCTCTGCGGGGGGTGATCGGTCCCCCGCAGAGCTCTTTTTCGCCCTTTCGATAGATGAAGCTCTTTTTTGCCCTTTTTCAATAGTTTGAGCTTTTTTATGCACTTAACCCTTAAATAAAACTATTAAACTGTGGTTCTTGTTCATCATGGTATCTAAAAGCGTCTCCATCATCCAAGATTAATCTTTTTCGGAGCATGAAAAATTTTCAATTTGAAAGTCTTATCAAGTGAAGATCTTTCAACAAGTATGCTTTCAACTTTTAAGTGTTCTTGCTCTTATCAAGTACTTCAATCAAAATATTGGTTGTCAATCTCTCCATACAAAAGATCTCAAACTTTATAGATGTACTTCTTAATCTCTTATTTGATAGGAATTCTTGAAACCAGAGCAAGAAGCAAGACTTATCTATCTTCAAACCCAGCAAACTTTCTTTTTCTTCTACTTCATTTTTACACTTTCAGTACAGAAGAGAAGAAGATGATGATGATGATGATGTCCACCACCCTGGCATGGGAACTAAAGCCTTACCAGTAGAAATCTGAACTGTTGGTACATGGCAAAAACGATATTGTTTTGAACGATCGGCAACGAGAGAAATCGGTCTCGTATGAATATGATGGCGAGGATGAGCAGGAATGATCTAGATTTACAGCATCTCAACTCCAACCCTCATACTGATCTCGAGTTCATCTACTGCACAACAAAACAAAAAACAAACACCTTCAGCCTGTCATAAAAGTTTAAAATGATGAAATCAACTGAAACCACTCCCATATATTTAGAAAACATCCTCAACAATGAAACTTCAAGATCCTTCAATAAATGTCTACGGATTAAGTACATGTCGGAAAAGTACAAGTATGTCGTAAAAGAAATTCTTCTCCACAAAAAAATCCTTCACATGAACGTAAATCTTTCTGATCGGAAGTAACCCAAAAAAGGTACATCCTATAAAGTTTTGAAGTATAGGCCAATCCTTTGGCGAGAAAGGTATGAACAAATCCGAAAAAAATTGCGATGAACAGCTATTTTACCTGCCACAGTTTCAATAAATGCCATAACAAAAAATCAATTATCATTACCACGCAAAATAGTTTCCCTGCCCATGATCCACACGAGAGGTACCTGATGAGCAAAGTTGATATAAGAACCTCTAGAATTTTCTTCTTCTGTTATTCGATGAGAACAAAGTGCAGTTTGATAAAAGAAGTAAACATTTGTCCCACGAAAAGGACATAACTATGTCACAGCTATTGCACGAAGCCAGAAGGTAATTAATAAAATATAGATTCCTTCCAATATTGAATACTTTCTCCAATTTATAGACATCAAGCACAATTATAGTTCTCTGTTAAACATTTTTACGCCTTTATAGAATATTTATCACGAAATTCTGAAGATTTGAATAGCATACCTTGAGAGTCATTCAAGAAGATTTTGATCGGAGCTTTTCATGGAATAGTCATAAACAATCTCCGTTCGTCCGGCAACATCGTGCCAATCATACAGTTTTTTCATCTAGAACAAAATATCAATACAATTAAAAATTTTCTCAAATTCATAAATATGTCATTGTTACAGCTCTTCAAAGAACACACACGATAGTGCATTTCTTGTGGGTCAATTTTAGGAAGGATAGATATTGCTTTTTTGATTGCTCAAACCATGTCGCTAGGGTCAGGTTCTACAAGTACTATCATATCCGCTTGTAGAACCTGTTAGCAGAGAAGAGCTTAGATAAGCTCTATTATAACAAAAGAAGATTTTCAGGAAAATTTTTTAGTAATACTTCATTTAAAAACTACTTTAACATCAAGCCGATCAGATCAAATAAGACACTTCACAATGTGCATACCTCCGGAACACCAGCAGCACGTGTACTGATAGTTAATAATCCACAACTAGTAGCTTCTAGTATGGCTATGCAAAAATCTTCAGTTAAAGAACTGCCAAAAGAATAATAAATTATATTAGAAAAAAAAATACTTTCAAAAATTATTATACTGAGAACTGTTGATATAAAAATTTAAAGGCAGAAACAGAAAAAGAGAATTACAGTATGAAAGAAAGAAAGAGAGTGCAAGATAGAGAGAAATTGAAATAAGTAAAATGAAAATGAAAGCATAACATAGACGAAGAAAAGGAGAAAGAGAGTTTGTGTCTATGAGATCATCATTTTGCAATAAAAGATTTCAGTAGTGAAGAATTTAAGTGGGCGTCCACTTGATCATCAGCTCATCATAGACTTTTCAGAGAAAACCACATAAAAAAAGGATGAACCAAATTACTTGCACCAACAATTTCTCGCTTTGCCTTATTCTGTGTATTCTTCAAATTACAGATATTCTTGATAATTAGTTTCCATTTCTAAATGTTGGTGCCAATCTCCCTTCCCAACTAAAGATACTTGAATTTCCCTAAAATGTTAAACTTCTAGTAGCAGAGTTATTTAAATTGTAAATGAGGCAGAAAAAAGAAAGATGATACTCTCTTATGAAACATGATTTTCTAAGCAAAAAAAAAAATCCAAAATATGTACCTGTTCAGGAAAATGTGGCCAGAAACTAGAACAGACCTAACTTTAGCATGTGGGACAGCACCCAACATCTCAACTCGATCTTGGAGGGAATGTTTTTCTCTCATTTCTTCCACCGTCACACGTTTAGGTCCATCTCCTCCAACAATGAAGCGAACCTGCATTACATTTCCAGAAAGAAAATGATTACTTGGAACTTAAGCGTAAAATGCAATCAATTCGATGACATATCAGGTAGCCATAAAACTTAGAAATAGAAATTCAATATGCTACCATTTTTGTAAGAACAAGATGCTGTAAATCTTATGTGAAGAGGCAATTATACTATATATGGGTCCAAATCTATAGGATTTAAAATTTCATATGAACGCAGCTCGTGCAACTGACATTGGGATATATGCGGCATACTTCCGGAATTACTTCTACAAGCAAATCAGCCCCCTTTCGATAAACCAGTCTACTTATAACAACAATAACAATCTCATCTCCACTGGGCTGATCCAAGGCAGGCTTGAACATGGATGTGTCAACTGCATTTGGTATAACAAAAACCTTTTCGGGGGGCACCTGATCTTAGGACAGTGTTTTCCTTGCTTGTATGCGAAACACAAATAGCCTCAGTAACATCTGCTAAAGTAAACTGCAAAATCTTGTTCATGTGGATACTTCCAGCATCGGCAAATCCATAAAGAGAATGATCAGTAAACATGACCTTATATCCCATTGTTCTTGCATGCATCAGAGCTTAGTGACAAAGGGTTGAAAAGGCTTGATGGCCATGCACCAATGTGATATTTTCTCGAATGAGGATGGTCCTTGTAATTGGAAGTGTTCCATAGAAAGTTGGTAGTGTGTTCTGCATAAGAAATGGCTTCCAAGGCACATGGTAGACTTTAAGGCCTCCTGTCATGTACCGAACTCCAGAACGATTTCCATAAGCATGAGTCATGAGAACCACCTGGGAAACCAGACATCCAAAATTTATGTGGTAATTGAAGGTTTAATTCATTTTTTTCGACCTAATAAGACAATATATGCTATACACACTGATCGGGTTGGTAAGGGGGCTTTGCTCCGAATCCCGTTTCACCTCAACAGGCCACAAGCAAAAATCTATCTAATTGCCGTTTCCCTTGACAACAAAAATAGCTAAGATCATATTTCTACATACATAAGCAAGGGAGAAGGGTATATAAAAACAATCTTCTACTGCTAGTATATTACTTTAGATTTTAACTAAAAAACAAAACAACATTGAACCGAGTCAATATAACAAAGCGATCGATAAGTAGTAGGGTCTGTGAAAAAAAGCACATTATACGCATGATTTTTAATAAAATTTATCGGAAACTTGAACAGATGGGTACCATTTTACCTTGTCGCCAAGTTTCAGCAAACATTGTGAGAGATAATATATGTGATTTTCAACGCCACCAAACTCAGGGTAGAAGAAATTAGAAACCATAAGAATTCTATGTTGTTTTGGATCTTCCATCAAGTTCTCCAGAAATATCTGAAAAGGCAATCAGAGACACAGCAAGTCTGCAATTCTTCAATGAAAAAGGGATAGGGATGGGATTAAAGCATAAATTTGGGATGTTTAACAGCTCAATATAAGAACTTCTTAAAAAAAAAAAAGGATGGGAAAGAGAGAGAAACTGGAGGCGGTACCCCAAAAATACAAACTGGAGCTGAAACCTGTTTGGCTGCCGAGAAAACGTGCAGCGAGATGAAGAACGTGGGGTTGGAGCTGCACTTGGGGAATTATCTCAGATTCAAACTGGATGGGAAAGAGAAGAAAAAGAGATGGAAAATAAATATAGTACGGAATTGCCCATTACAGTGGATTTTGGTGGGAACAAGGGTAGGGGAAACTTGTAAGAAGCAGCCGGCAGTAAAGAGACATAAGAAAGACGCTTCGCCACGAGGGAGGGGAAAGAGAAAATCCGTATTCGGCTTAACTCCAGTTAACGGAGGAGTACCGCCGGAGGAACAACAAAGACGAGACTTCGCTTTTGTGGCTGGAGAGGAGGGACTGTCTCCGCCGGTGAGGAATAAGCCGGCGACGTCTCTAAAAATAACAGATTTGCAACAACTACTCTAGACTTCTTTTGTATGTAAGTACTTTAATACCCTCGAGTGGTTTAGCTGTTTTGTCAAAATTTTCAATGTCAAAAGTGCAATTTTCTTTGACTTAAAATACATTTTTACCCTACTTTGATGAAGATGATAAATCCAGAAGAAGAGATAAAGCACTACAGCTCTCTCATGGAGCAATCAATGGCCACTTTAGCAGAAGCAAGAGTTCTTTCTTTCATTGTATGATACCTCTGTGGTTGCCTTGTCTTCTTCTATAAATTCATTAATCTTTTATGATCCTGCATTTGAAAATGTGATATTCCATGGAATATTTGAAGGGTACTTGTAATGGTTGGGCACGGTTCGGATCGGTTTGTTTTGTCCGAACAAAAAAATTGTTATTTTTTGTTTTTGTAATGAGTAGTGATATGTTTACTCTCTTGTTCTACTTTCTAAACATATTTGTTGACTTATCAAACGATTAAGGTTCGATTAATAATAATAAATGATATATTAATTATTTGACATGTCTGCAAATATGTTTATAGAGTAAAACGTAATATTATTCTTTGAAATAATTTTTCTTTAATTTTAAGTGTCTGAAAATATTATATTTTCTTAATTGTAGGATGAATTTGAATTTTTTTTATTACTACTTTTTTTAATATCCTAAAATTTAGGACAAAAGGGCAATCAACTAGAAATACAACTTTATTGGTACAATTCTTAGAGTTAGAGTAATCTTGTCATGACCCGGGACCGTTTTGGGCAGGGTGATCGGTTCCTTCCTCGAGAATCAGGTTGCCCGACTCAGGGACGAGCCGGAATAAAGCTTATCTTAGCGTATTGATTTCAATTATAAGATTTATATTCATAATGAATAATTTCATATGATTAAGCAACTAATCACTTTAGATTATTAATTAATAAATTTAATATGCTTCCTAAAATCTAACCCAACAAAAAAAAAAAAAAAAACTAAGTATTAAATGCGGTGATTTGCACTCCAAATAGCCTAAAACCCTTCTCTTCAACACAAGTTGGAATCGAATACATCCCATCAAAAACATTTTCCTTCTCTTTCCCGTCAAGTTTGAATCTGAGAAAATTCCCCAAGTGCAGCTCCAATCCCACGTTCTTCGTCTCGCTGCAAATTTTCTCGGCAGCCAAACAGGTTTCAGCTCCGGTTTCTCTCTCTTTGCTGTAAACTACGTCGATCAAGCAGAAAGAGAAGCCATTTTCTACGCTGTTTTGGCCTTCTTCGCACGAGTAAAACGATATTATGTCGTTCTCCTTCAACTTCTTCTCCTTCACAAACCTGTTCCAGCCCCTCGTGAACACGAAGCTCTGGCTACTTTTCCAATAACAGTATCTGAATTTCCAAATCTTCATCAAGTTATCGTAGAAAACTAGCTCGACGTCGTTGTCGTCGTTTTCGCGGATGAAAGGGAAATATTTCGTCGCGTTTTTCTTCGGGATTACGAGCCTGTTGAGCTTTCCGACGTCACTTGGCGTCAGCTCCTTCTGAAAAAGTTTGATCTTTGAACATTTCCCGTCGCATAAATTCACCTGTTCTTTGCTTCGAACCCAATCCAATCTCTTCAGTTCGAGACTCTTCCTTCAGAAATGAATCAAACTTTGAAGAATAAGAACCATCTCTGATCATTTTCAGCACGTCGTCTTTACTGAATTGGTTCTGAAAACTAGGCTCCTTCATGCTGTGATCGGTCCAAGGGAAATTCCGGTGGGAGTCGATTCCGTTTCGGAGCTTTATGGCCGCACTATCGTACGCCATCGCCGCCTCTTTCTCCGACTTAAACGTTCCGAGCCAAATTCTCTGATGATTCGCGTAAATCTTGTGCCCCCCAATGCCCGTTTTGCTGCATAACGACGCCTTTGAATTTCCCGAACGGGTCGCAACTCTCGTGCCGGGGCCGTTTGTTCGGCGGAGTAGCACAATACGCGTCTTCCGAACGTAAAAAATCTCCGAATTTCGGGTTCGTTTTGTAATCTGGGACCGCCATTGTTGAAGCTTCCTCGTCGTCTTCTTCATGGCACATATTTATAAGAAAATCCAGTCAGGAGCAGCAGATAACAATGGAGGAAAGTGACGTTGAAGAAAATGGAAAACAAAGAAATGAAATATCCAGGGAGAAATTGAAGGAGAGAATCAGGGAAATCGGAGATTCTATGTTGTATTAACATGTTCATCAGTTTGTGGACAGATTTTATTTATTCAAAAATAAAAAATAAAAACAAACTAAATTAGTTGCTCTTAAACAAATTACGCAGTCGTCTATTAAGTTATAACAACTGTCTTAATTTAGGGTAATTAATTTTGTTAATCAAACTTTTTGAAGAACTAAATTCACTTTCGCTGGTAATTTAATTTAAATTATTTTCTGAAATAATGGAATTCTTTTTGGGAAAAAATGAGTTATTTTTGGTAAAATTATGTGAAGCAGGTTAGTCCGATTAGGTAAATTGCTTGACTGCCAACTGAGTCTGGCTATGTTTGTAATAATAACCATTTGGTTGGTTTTTTTTTTTTTTTTGAAAGTTATTATATTTCACAGTTGAGATTAAGTAGGTTAATTAAGGAAGTTAATTACGTATTATGGATCATTCGTTGACAACCTTTTCTGATTATTCCAATTATCTTTCAAACGTTAAATATTAGAAAGATATCTATCTAGTATCTATCCATCCAAGAAAATTTAAACAAAATGGCTCCAAACCTTATAAATATAAATATATATAATTAATTTATTAAATTATTTGTATCAATTATTGTTTGACACGTCAACGAGTATTTTTAAACTGTAGAATTAGAGAGTAAACTTAACATTACTTTTTTAAATTCATATTTTGATGTATTATTTATTTATTGATAAAATTTTATATGTCATAAATGCAACTAAATTATATTCACTTCTTTTCTCCAAAAAATCATTCGGGGGAAAAGATAGAAGACGTCACGAGTGAAAACCGTGACTATATTGACGACAATCATAACGACGATGATTTAATTACTAACACGAGTTATAAGCTTATTTGCATTAAAAAAACAACGGTTTAATTGTTCTTTATCTATAAGTTTTATGGTTAATATGTAATTTAATCTTTAAATATATACAATATATTATGATTTTTTAATAATGTTTTGTTTACTTTTTAATTTTATATCATAACGTGACAAAATAATGATTGGTGTAATATATTTTTAATTTATTATGTTAATGGCACAAATTAATATTGATCAAATAAAGGTGTAGGATTAAAAACTAAAAAGTATAATTAGAAAAAAAATATAACATTACTTTTATTTTAGGGAAATTACCGGTTTCGACCTCGAAGTAACCGGTTTTTTCGATTCAAACCTTAAAGTAAAATTTTTCACGATTCAAACCTTGAAGTATGGAAAAAGTTACAAAACAAACCTCGGCGGACGTCCTATTGACCGCTCTCTGTTAATTTTGTCGTAGAACGGACGGTCTCTTGAAACAAGAGACAGTCCGTTCTCTATTTTTGCCTAGAACGGACACACCTTCCACCTTCCTCTCTTTATAAATTAATTTTAAAAAAATATCAAACAACATTGGATTTAATCGAAAATTTTATCACATGTTCATTATAATATGGAAACATAATTGGAAAATTTTCATGATTTTATAACATTTGTATGATTTATTATAATTATTTTACGTATAATTTAAAAAATAATTCACTAAAATTACAATAATTCGTACAAGTGTTAGAAAATCACGAAACTTTTCAGATTATCTTCTCATTATGTGGTGAATATGTGGTAAAAATTTTAAGTAAATGAAAGATCTTTTACTGAACGATACTAAACGATATTGGATTTATTAAATATTTTTTTAATAAATCCAATATCGTTTAGTATCGTTCAGTAAAAGATCTTTCATTTACTTAAAATTTTTACCACATATTCACCACATAATGAGAAGATAATTTGAAAAGTTTCGTGATTTTCTAACACTTGTACGAATTATTGTAATTTTAGTGAATTATTTTTTAAATTATACGTAAAATAATTATAATAAATCATACAAATGTTATAAAATCATGAAAATTTTCCGATTATGTTTCCATATTATAATGAACATGTGATAAAATTTTCGATTAAATCCAATGTTGTTTGATATTTTTTTAAAATTAATTTATAAAGAGAGGACGGTGGAAGGTGTGTCCGTTCTAGGCAAAAATAGAGAACAGACTGTCTCTTGTTTCAAGAGACAGTCCGTTCTAGGCAAAATTAGAGAACGGACTGTCTCTTGAAACAAGAGACCGTCCGTTCTGTGGAACGGACTGTCTCTTGTTTTAAGAGACCGTCCGTTCTACGGCAAAATTAACAGAGGACGGTCAATAGGACATCCGCCGAGGTTTGTTTTGTAACTTTTTCCATACTTCAAGGTTTGAATCGTGAAAAATTTTACTTTAAGGTTTGAATCGAAAAAACCGATTACTTCGAGGTCGAAACCGGTAATTTCCCTTTTATTTTATTAACCAGGAAGGAGAGATAACTACTGCTTTAGAGCACCTCCAATGGTTGGCACCCATGGATGCCAACCATTACTTAAAAAATAAAAAAATTATTATCTCTCTCCTCCACCTCATATTCTCTTTCCTCCACATCAGATTGGGCAACTTCAACCAAAAAACCACTCCAGTGGTTGACATTGACGGGTGCCATATTATATTAATAGTTTAATATAATTTTTCTCTCTCTAAGGTCCCACATCTACATTATTTTATTTACTATTTTAATTATATTTAATAATCAAAATATGATCACATAATTTAATATAATTATTCAGAATCTTATAACAATGATTTGAAAACAAAATTACATTAAAACTTCAAGAAGTTCGTCCTAATATGATCACATAATTTTTCATGGTCTATTTTTTGTTTTTCGGTCATATACGACGTATCCAGCATGAGATAGTCCACGTACTTTGCCATCCTCTTCTCTTCTGCCTTTTTAGTTTCTATCTCCACTAATTTCTCTAAAGCGGCTGTTCTGCGATTTTGAGCTTCCACAAATTGAGACATGTCTACTGTTGTTTCATTTTTTTTCCTTTACCTTTCTCTTGGATGCCTTTTGGCCTATTGGCCGCACTTCTTGAACATCATCATCACTCTTCTCTGGATTAGAGGTCGAAGTGTATGCTCCGGATTCGGAAACTTTTGATCTTTTAGAACTCTCTGGTTGGAAGGCATTATTCCACTTTGGCTCAATCCTTAACAAATGCCAACAGTAGGCAAGCACAAATTTAGATCCCCCATTTTCAGATTTATACATTTCATGGGCGTGCTCCATAATTTGGTCATCGGACCACCCACTATGGCGTGCTCGGTGAACACGTAGGTAGCAACCATTGAAACGTAGTACCTTAGCATTTATCTTGCCCCAATGGTCCTTACATTGATTCCCTGTCCTCATAGGCGCATCTTCACGGTGTTCGTTGAAGTAATCAGCTATCCGATTCCAAAAACGTGTTGCTGTTTGGTCAATCCCAACAACGGAATCTTTAGAGGTGTTGAGCCATGCACTTATCAGAAGTTTATTTGCTTCATCACTCCATTTGGTTATTCGGGTGGATTTTTGAGCTCGATTCTCTTCCTCACGTAGCTGCGTATTCTCTACCACGTCTTCACTGCGTGCAGCTCGATAATCGGAGGCAAAAGTAGATGGTGTTCGGTGTGCAGGAGGTGAACCAACTTGGTGTGAATATCCAAACGGGACAAAAGCTGAATATTGGGGCGTATCATGCGAACTCAAATTTGGGTATTGATATTGTGGAAATTGAATGTTTGGGGGTACTTGAGGATATTGAAAAAATGGATTTTGTGAGCTTGGATGAGGAGACTCAGGAGACATTTGAGAAAAACGGAAAAAATTCGGTGGATAGTTTGAGTGATTCGAGTTTGAAGAATTTTCCGAATCCATTTGAATATGAATTGGAGGTAGTTGGAAAAAATTGTTGATACTTGATAGAAATGGGTTGGTATGTATTTATAGATGTAAAAAAAATAATAACTTATAAAAATCAAATAATGATGGGCATAGCCGTTGAGAGTTGAACCGTTGAGAGCAACGATTACTTTTATAAAAATTAATTTTTTATTATAAAAAATACTCCAACAGTATATCCATTATCTTTGTTTTTTGTTTTTTTAATGATGGGCACCACTCGCTGCTCTCCAATGGAGAGAGCAGCGAGGGAGGCTGGTGCCTGTCAGGAAAACCTGACAGGCACCCTTGAGGGCATCTCCCATTGGAGATGCCCTTATAATCAATTAATAATAATAGAAAGTTACGAATTTACCCTTCGCATTAATAAAAACGCTAGACATCACTTCCTATTATATTTTATTATAAAGGAAATTATCGATTTGAACCCTGTACTATACACGTTTTTTCAATTCGACCCTTGTACTAAAAAAACTGGCAAACTGAATCCTGTACTTTGATTCTGTTATCAGTTTTGACCTTCTATCAACAATTTCATTAAACCCTCATTGAAAAAACTACCAAAAGATCGTAGATTCAATTGAAAGTTTTATCACATGTTCATTACTTAATGAGAAGATAATTTGAAAATTTTCGTGATTTTTTAACACATCTACGATTTATTGTAATTTTATTTTAGTATTGTTTAAAAATATTATAATAAATTATACAAGTTTTAACAAATTACGCAAATTGTTTTATTATCTACCCATAATATGCTGAACATCTGGAAAAAGTTTCAAATAAATCAAATATCTTTTGATAATTTTTTAAATTAATCCCAGTTTCTTCTTTACTTTATAAATTAATTTTTTTAAAAATACCAAATAATATTTGATTTATTTGAAAACTTTTCCACATGTTCAACTTATCATGGGTAGACAATAGAAAAAGGTTTGTGATTTTCTAAAATTTGTATGATTTATTATAATATTTTTATAAAATATTAAAATAAAATTACAATAAATCGTACATGTGTTAAAAAATAACAAACATTTCCAGATTATCTTCTCATTAAGTAGTGAACATGTGGTAAAAATTTCAACTGAATCCAAGATCGTTTGTTAATTTTTTCAATGAGGGTTTTATGAAATTGTTGATAGAAGGTCAAAACTGATAATATAATTAAAGTACAGAGTTCAGTTAGTTGATTTTTTTAGTATAGGGGATGAATTGAAAAAACGTATATAGTACAGGATTCAAATCGATAATTACTCTAATATTTATTAAGTAGGTCAAATAATAATTAATAATTAACAGTAAATTTAAGAATATTATAAAATAGTAGAATAAATGAGGCCGGTCGATTTGATGTTGTCCGCGTCAAATCATAAAATGCAATTTGCAGGAAAACCCAGTGCGAACTGTAGATTCAATTTGGAGGAGAGAGTCGAAGTGTCCCCTTTTTTGAATGTTCATTCGGAGCAATTGTTCTTATTTGAAGTAAAGAACAGCTCCTTGTAACAATGGCTGCCAAAGGTTTTTTTTTTTTTTTTTTCTTTTGTTTATGTGTTTTCCAGTATTTTTTTTAATCGTTTATAGCATTTCTATTGCGTATAATATCGTCGGTGTTTGCTCCTATTACTCTTTGGTTATCTCAGTGAAGAGCTTGCACCGGAGAATCAACCGGGAAAAGGAGGGAAAACATGTTGAAAATGCTAAAGCTTCGGCTTCTCATAGCGAGGCGAAAGAGCATGTAGAGCAATTGCAAAGGCTTCAACAAAAGCTAGAGTGTTTCAGTCTATATTCATATAAATAGTTTTCTCTCATATATTTCTTTTGTGGGTGCTCGAACAAAGTGGTTTGAGATGCCATTTTTAGTTTACAATGACTACCGAGAAAAGTACCGCTAAACTGTTCATGTTGAAGCTCATTGCAATTTATTACCCGTGCTACCTTTGTCTGAACTTTCCCATTATTCTACTTCTTTTAAATGCATGTTGACTATGTAATAATACCATTGTATACAGAACCAAGAATTTTACGAGTACGACAGGAGCTTTTACAGTTTGAAGCCGAAGATCTTGATGTGAGTTTGCTCCTTTAGTAACTACTTAATGCTTTTGAGAGGTTACAATCTGAAGAATTATTTCTATCTTGTGCAGGAAGATGTAGATAATGATGTGGAAGATACGGATAATGACCAGGACAATGAGGATACCGAGATCTCTGAACACGATCTTTCAGATGATGAAGAGAAAAAAGCACAAACGGAAGAGAAACAACCAGAGAAGGTTATAACTACTGCAATGGTTGATTCATGGTGTACTTCAATACAGGAGAGTGGAAAAGTGGGATCGGTGCGTTCTATTATGAAAGCTGTTCCGACTGCTTGTCATTATGGTGATGAGAGTATCATGTCGAGCAGTGTTTTCAATAAAGTTATGTTGTTTGTATTGAGCAATATGGATGGAATATTAAGGAAGCTTTTGAAACTTCCTAGCTCTGGTGGAAAGAAAGAAACCATTTTGAATCTGATGCACGCGAAAGAGTTGAAGAACTGCAATCACTCAGCGAAGTCTTATCTTGGAAATGCCTTTCATGTTTTGATCAAATGACAGATACAGAAACGATAGCTTCCACTTTGCGAAGCCTCAAATACTCCTCCGTGTTTTTGGCTGCTTTTCCTAGGCTTCTCAGGAAGTTCATGAAGGTAACTTGGATTTCCGTTGTCCATTTCGTCATCTGTTCAATTCTCAAAATTTATTGAGATTTTATCTTAATTTATCCTTTAATCTCCAGTGACCTTAGCAATCTCATTTTTATGAATAACTTGTAAATTATCTAGCGGGTATAGTTTTCTTATTATGGGGGTTGAGTGTATTCTGATAAATATGAATTTGGGAGTTTGGAGTTTGTTGTGAAAACTTTTTGTTCAACAGTGCCATCATTACTTCTTCATGTTCTATTTAATTTATGTATCTGATTTTCCATGGTTATAATTAGATCTAATTATCATAACTGAATGAGACTGCCCTGCATTTTTGGGGTACCCGCGGAGGTGCTATCCCAGTTGTCTCTTTCCTATTTTTGAGAGATTTGTGTACAAGGCTTGGTTTGATTGTTTAGATGAATGCTTCAAAGGGATATATAAAGCCTATGTATCGAATTGCAGCTTCATAACTCCAGTTAAATTACAGCATATCCAATTTCTTCAGAATTGTGTCATTGAACTGCTTCGTGTAGACCTACCGACAGCTTATCAACATGGTTTTGTTTTCATTCATCAGTTGGCAATGATTTTGAGGGAGGCATTGAGTACTTTATCACTTTTATGTTATATAGCTTTCCTCTGCACGATTTTCTTTTGTCCTGATACTTCTGCTGCATAAGTTTAGTGCTCCTGCCAGTTTTATTTTTCTTTCATATTAGTATAATCTTTCATATATCTTTCTTGATGCCCTATTGATCCTTATATGTTTTCTAACTTATTTTCATAGGAAGCATTTCTAAAAGTGTATGATGCCTTGAACTTGGGACAGGAGCAGCCTGTGCTTATGCCTCAGACCCCTAATTTTCAGCCCCTTACCTATCCCCTCACCCAAATACTTTTTGGCGTAGCCCGTCTAGTTCCGACTGCTAGATAATTCCTGTTTCTATGCTCCTTTTGGACATGCTAGAAATGAAAGAATTAAGTGAGGCATCTTTAAAACTAGAGCATTTCAGGAGGCTTGTGTATTTCTGTCGTTGACGAGATTGGTGAACATTTAGCTCAATGGAGCTATTCTATAGCTTTCTCCAAGTTGTCTTGTATGCCTGTCGTGCGGTTACATAGCTTTTGCAGATCAACCAATGTTTAGAGGTTCCAAAGGGATTTCAAGCAGCTTATTCGTCAGGTACACCGAAGAACGTCGATGAATTTTTTCCCATCATTTATTTTGACTGTTTCTTGGTCTTTGTTGAATATTATACATGCAGCAAAACTATGTTTAGTCTGATAATTCAAATTTTAATTTTTTGGCAGATAGAGGCAAATACTCAGTTTAAAAATTAAAATCAGATGTAGATTTCTTTCCTACCGAATGATTTGGCAGCATCATCCGTTCTCTAGTTTTGGATGTCCATCCTTGGTCTTGTTTTTTGGTTTTTCCAGTATAGTATTTATTAGCATATTTCGTATTTGACACTCGACTATCATTGGAAAAGGTAAAGAAAAATCAAATAACAACTGAACTAGTAAGAATATAACTAGCTATCTTATCTGTTGACTGTGAAAAGCCTCTGATTAAATGTTTTAGCACTGATGACATGATAGCTCATATCTCAGAATTATCCCCTCTATTTGTTCTTATTTCCCGTTCTTTTTCTAATTTGGTTTAACTCATGTCCTTCAACAACGCAGGTCTGTTTTTCTAGCCTTTTGGGTGTGATGAATTTCCAACTTTCCTTTTGGCAGACCTTGAGCAAATTTTGTGAAAATTCTCTTAATCCCAGGTATGACGACTTATCTCGAGAGTTGAATCTTGGTGGAAACGGGATCAATTTGAACGAAAGAATGGTCGAAATAAGGAGAAGTTATGTCAATTCAAAGAAGGTAGAAATCAAGTCTAGGATTGATTATTTGCCAGAGTCAAACCAGACAACTCTCTCTTTCACTGAAGAGATTAGAGTGACGGAAATTATAAGAACTGAAGAAATAGTTAGAACAAAATTTATTCAGTCATCATTCCCAAATGACCCAAATGATGTTACTCTACGTCTGAATGAGAGATTTGGAAGGCCTGCATTTGAAGATCAAACCAACAATCCATATCCATTTACTCAACAAAATGATACTCATCTCCAACTCTACAATCCAGATCATAATTCTCTCCATTTCGGTCTGAATCTCGACGAAGCCAACAAGTTCTTCGGAAGCTATGATTGGAACTTGTTGTGTTATCATAACGACGATCAGCGTGAACCATCGGTGAGGCAAGTCGATCAAGTTCTCGACCTGGACCCGATAAGTGTGTATTTCGATGAAACTCCAAGAAAAAAACTTAGAAAATCCACACAACATGTCAATTATCTAAACCTTACCCTACAGCAACCCAAACCCGAACTCGGATTCGCAAACCATCTGAACTCGTTTCCTCGGATTACTTCCTTAGACCAAGATGACGAGGAGGATCAAGACGAGAACGATTATGAAGTAGGAGATGGGAGGACCCACAGTCTTCCTCACGAGAAATATGGTCCGTAGACGTGTCCGAGATGCAGAGGAGTTTTTGTAACGTCTCAGCTATTTGCAGCCCACATGGGGTCCCATTACAAGTTGGAGAGCAAAAATGAGAAAAGCAGGAGACGAGCGGCGAAGAATAAGAGTAGACATATACACCTTCTGCACACGAAATATGGTCTGACGGTTCTGCCGAAGTCGTTCAAGTCGTCGGAGGCTAAAAAGAAGTGGATGAAAAGTACCCTTTGGATATCGGATGAAGAAAGCTGTACTGAAGAGAACAAAGGAGGAGTCACTGGAGAAAATGGAGTCGTTCGTTTGGAGGGTTTGTTTGACTTGTTAGAATTAGACGCTCTAATCCACCTGCAACGAACGATTAGGAAATACGAAAAAGAAATAACACACAGATTTATAGTGGTTCACTCTCGTCGCGAGAGCTACGTCCACTGGCCGCTGACATATTTCACTAAGATGAAAAACCAGAGTTACAACAGTTGTTCCTCACACACTCAGACACTCTGTCTCTTTCTGTGATACATTCAATAACCTAAACACGCCTTTATATAATAGACGATTTAGGGTTACAGAATAACAAGGTAATTATTTGACCATAATACCCCTAAACCTAATTAGACTCCATAACTCAACAATCTCCCACTTGGAGACTAATCTCATCATCTCTCCATCTTCAGCGGCATCACTTCAATGTCTCATCCAAGAAGTCCAACTGAAGTTGCGCACAACTTCAGCTTCTCACTTGTCACAGCTTTCGTCAACATGTCAGCTGGATTCCGACTCTCTGGGATATTCTCAAGCGCTAATACTCCATCTTCTAAAGCAGATCTGATAAAGTGATAGCGTACCTGTATATGCTTTGTCTTGCCATGATAAACTGGATTCTTTGCCAAATGAATGACACTCTGGCTGTCACAATGCAATACACTTCCATCGTAGTTTTGGCCTAACTCGCGTAGAAAAGGCTGTAACCACATCATCTCCTTTGCAGCTTCTGTCACTGCAATATACTCGGCTTCACAGCTAGAAAGAGCGACGACATCTTGAAGTCTCGAAACCCAACTGATTCCGGTACCACCCAAAGTGTAGACATACCCAGTCCTGCTCTTACTACTGTCAATATCACCACCATTATCAGCATCAATATATCCATCTAGACCCAAGTCTGATTTTTGAAAACATAAAGCAAACTTTGAACTTCCCTTCAAGTATCGCAAAATCCATTTTACGGCTTCCCAATGTTTTCTTCCTGGATTACTCATAAACCTGCTGACAACTCCCACTGCATGTGCAATATCTGGTCGTGTGCAAACCATCGCATACATTAGACTACCAACGGCTGAGGCATATGGAACTTTGGCCATGTAGTTCCTCTATTCCTCGGTCGAGGGTGACTGATCTTTGGATAGTTTGAAATGACTAGCCAATGGTGTAGTGACTGGCTTCGTATCCTGTATTTGAAACCTGCTAAGAACCTTCTTCATATAGTCTTCTTGTGAGAGTTTGAGAACATCCTTATCCTTGAATATCCTCATCCCAAGGATTTGTTTTACAGCACCCAAATCCTTCATTGCAAACTCTGTAGATAACTTCATCTTCAGCCTGTCAATCTCATGCAAGCTTGCTCCAGCAATCAACATATCATCAACATAAAGGAGCAGAATAATATAGGAAGTATCAAACCTTTTGATGTAGCAGCAGTGATCGGCTTCACATCTCACAAAACTGTTATTCTTCATGAAGCTGTCAAACCTCTTGTACCATTGCCTTGGAGCCTGTTTCAAACCGTACAAACTCTTCTGAAGCTGACATACAAGTTCCTCTTTCCCTCTCATCTCAAAACCTTGTGGCTGACGCATGTATATCTCTTCATCTAAACTGCCGTGAAGGAAAGCAATTTTCACATCCATCTGCTGCAGATGAAGATCTTCTTTCACAACCAAACTCAAAACTGTTCTGATCGTCGTCAGCTTCACCACTGGTGAGAAAATATCGGTGTAGTCAATGCCTTCTTTCTGCTGAAAACCCTTGACAACCAATCTGGCTTTATATCTCTTGCTTCCATCAGGTTCTTCTTTAATCCGGTAAACCCACTTGTTATGCAGTGCTGTCTTCCCCTTCGGCAACTTGGTCAATGTCCAAGTTTCATTTGATTTCAGTGAGTCCATTTCATCTTTCATGGCTGCCTCCCACTCAATCAAATCATCAGACTGTTCTGTTTCCTCATAACATCCCGGTTCACCTCTGTCAGTAAGCAAAATGTAATTGAGAGACGGGGACCATCTCTGAGTTGGTTTGCTGATTCTGAATGATCTTTTTGGTTCTATAATTGGCATTTGCAAATTTTCTTCTGGAGCTATATTCTCATCAACTTCTTCTTCAATAATACTCTGATCTTCTTTTCTGGTCGGAGTAATATCACCTGAAGAAACTCTGAAGTTGACCACAGTAGACTCTTTCAATACAGAACTCCCACTGTCTGAAGTGTCACCAATAACATCTTTGTAAAGAACCTGTTCGTTGAAGATGACGTTCCTGCTGCGAATGATCTTCCGATTTTGATTATTCCAAAAACAATAACCAAACTCGGCGTCACCATAACCAATAAGAAAACACTTATTAGATTTCGAATCAAGCTTACTTCTATCAGAATTATCAATATGAACATATGATAAGCAACCAAAAACTTTCAGAAAAGAAAAGTTTACCTTTTTACCGCTCCAAGCTTCTTTTGGAATTTTGTAATCTAGAGGTACAGAAGGTCCTCTATTTATCAGGTAGGCTGCTGTGCTGACTGCATCTGCCCAAAAGGTTTTAGGCAGTCCGGCGTGCAATCTCATGCTCCTTGCACGTTCATTCAGCTACTCCATTTTCTTGAGGCGTTCGAGGAATGGTCTTCTGCATCTTGATCCCATTCATAGCACAATACTCGCTGAACTCTGCATTGATGTACTCGCCTCCGTTGTCAGACCTCAAACACTTCACTTTCAGATTCGTTTCATTCTCAACCAAAGCCTTCCACTTCTTGAAAACACTGAATACATCAGACTTGTTCTTCATGAAGTAGACCCAAACCTTTCTTGTTGAATCATCTATGAACGTCACGTAGTAGTGTGATCCACCAAGAGAAGAAACGGGTGCTGGTCCCCACACATCAGTGTGCACTAATTCCAGTTTTTTCTGCTTCAGCTCCTTGCCAACCTTTAGAAAACTGACACGTTTCTGTTTCCTAAAAATGCAACTTTCACAAAACTGATGCTCAACAGACTTCAGCTCCGGAATCTGACCATTCTTGACAAGAATCTTCATTCCTTTCTCGCTCATGTGGCCCAATCTGCAATGCCACAACTCTGTATTCTTCGAGCTATCAACAACAGCAATTGTGTCTTTGCATGTAGAAGTCATGTATAAAGTTCCTGTTTTCTGACCTCGAGCGACGACCATCGCTCCTCTAGTTACCTTCCACATATTAGTTCCGAAACTAACATGGTAACCCTCACTATCAAGCTGCCCCAATGAAATCAAATTACGCATCAAACCCGGAACATGTCTTACTTTATTGATACTCCAAACAGACCCGTTTGTCGTCTTCAATTTGATGTCCCTGATGCCCACAATATCCAGTGGTTCACCATCTGCAAGATAGACTTTCCCATGATTTCCAGCTACATAATTTGTCATTAGTTCTTTGTGAGCCGTGGTATGAAAGGATGCTCCCGAGTCCAAGACCCATGAGTCTATCGGGCTATCGACTGAAAGAATCAATGCGTCAGTGACCTCTTCTGTTACTGTATTTGCTCCATCACCTTTTTCAGTATCGTTCTTCTTCGGAGCTCTACAATCCTTTTTCATGTGACCCTGCTTGCCACAATTCCAGCACTCAAATTTTTTTCCAGATTTAGAGTGACCCCTTCCATTTCTCGAATTGGATCTGCTCCTGCCCCTGCCCCGATTGGAATTTCTGTTATTATTTCGTCCCCTATTTTCCACATTCAGAGCTGAGCCTTTCGATGTTTCTCCATAATCAATTCTTCTAACTTCCTCGGCTAGAATACGATCCCTCACATCAGTAAATACCAATTTTGCACTGCTGACTGAATTACTGACTGCTGTCCTCATGGGCTCCCAGCTATTTGGAAGGGACGCTAATAGAATTAGGGCACGAACCTCATCCCCAAAATCAATATTCACAGATAATAATTGATTCACGACAGTAAATTCATTTAGATGTGCAGCTACAGAAGTACCTTCACCCATTTTCAGATTAAACAATTTTTTCATCAAATGCACATTGTTGTTCGCAGAGGGTTTCTCGTACATATCAGATAGAGCCTTCATCAGACTCGCTGTAGTTGTCTCCTTCGCCACGTTGTGAGCAACGCTTTGAGTCAGCGTCAATCTGACGACTCCCAAAACTTTTCTGTCAAGGCGATTCCATTCAACGTCGTCCATCTTTTCTGGTTTTGCACTCAATGGAAGTTCAAGATCTTTCCCGTATAAATAGTCTTCAATCTGCATTCTCCAGAACGCAAAATCTGTCCCATCGAATTTTTTAATACTGTGACTGGTACTTTCAACGCCTGCCATTGTTATAAAAATCTCCTTTTAAACAATCAGAATAATTCTGCCCCAAAAATCAGAACCAATATACTCGCCTCAAAATTCAGATATTTCCAAATCAATTAATCAACCAATAATTTCAGAATTAGCCAAAATTAATTCAGAATTTTCAACCAACCAGCAATTCAACAACGCCTGAATAGAAAAACAAAATCACTCCCTTTTCTTTCACTGTCGCAGCAAAACAGAACGGGCTGCTCTCTGTTCTCGGCGGACTCTGAATCAGCGGTGAAGATCAGCGACGGCGCGGTCTGGTTCGCGCGGCGTGGTGCTGATCGGCGATGGTAGCGACGAACGACGAGAGACGCGCTGGTCTGAGACGACGCGGTGCTGGCGGGCAGGTCGGCGGTGTCTGCTCTTCGCGCGGCGGTTCTGATCGGCGCTCGGAGGTCGACGACGGAAGGCTGGCTCGGAGAGGCGGGTTGCTGCGCGGCTCGGGCTTCAGGTGCTTCGCGGCTCGGGCTCTCCTTCGCGCGGCGAGGTTCTGTTCTTCGTGGTCGAGGAAGAAGAAACAGAACAAAACAAAAGCAATTTCTTTTCCCTTTTTTTTTTTTTATATCCTTGATTTCTTTTTCCAACAAGAGTTGCAATTTCAATAACCGAAATTACGAACCTGAAATCGATCGATACCCTTCGAAAAATCAAACCCTGATTTTTCGAAAACCACTTCAACCTCGAAGCTCTGATACCAGTTGTTAGGATTAGACGCTCTAATCCACCTGCAACGAACGATTAGGAAATACGGAAAAGAAATAACACACAGATTTATAGTGGTTCACTCTCGTCGCGAGAGCTACGTCCACTGGCCGCTGACATATTTCACTAAGATGAAAAACCAGAGTTACAACAGTTGTTCCTCACACACTCAGACACTCTGTCTCTTTCTGTGATACATTCAATAACCTAAACACGCCTTTATATAATAGACGATTTAGGGTTACAGAATAACAGGGTAATTATTTGACCATAATACCCCTAAACCTAATTAGACTCCATAACTCAACATGACTTCGATGTTAAACTGCAGCTTTCTTAACCTGCAATGGTGTTTTGATTATTCCCTGTCGTAGAACTTGGTCTTTCAGGAGTCATCGTACTTTTAGTCTGTTTTTTTTGTGTTGTTATGTTTTGTTCCCAGAGCTGAAGCGTCGCCGGAGAAAATGGAGGCTTTCGTTTGGAGGGTTGGTTTGTCGTCGGTGTTAAACTGCAGCTTGCTTAAGCTGCAATGGTTGTTTCGATTATCCCGCGTCGTAGAACTTGCTCTTACAGGATTCATCGTACTATTTGTCTTTTGTTGTCAAGGTTTGTTTCTTGAACTCAAGTCATACAAATCTTAATCGAGTGTCTTTTTTAGATGTTTTTGAAGAGTTGGTCATAGTATTAGTGTTGTTATATTTCCTAAATGCTGAGTTTAATCAAATAAATCAATTTTTCTGGTGAATCCTAATAAGTAAAAACAATGTTACATATTGTATCTTGTTCTAACATCTAACAAATTTGGTTGATATGTATTTAAAATTTATTATTTTAATTACATCAATTATTATTTAACACGTCAGTAAATTTGGTAAGAAGTTAAACATAACATTACTCAATATGTAATAATCTTGAAAAATTTTCTTCATTTGATAATAAACCTCTCTTCACCAAAGATTATTTCGAAGGGTAATTGTATTAAAAAAATTAGAAAATGGATGGTTGATTAAGGAGTTTCTAATTTAGGATGATTTTTACATTTGACCTTTACTAGATTTTTTTAACAAAGCAAACATTTATATTTCAGTTATCAACAATTTGAATATTGCTTCAATTTATTTATTAAATTCAACAGAAGTAAATCGCGTTTTTAATTTAATAAGATGTTTTAACTTAATTTTTAGCACTTCTTGTGATTTTAAACTCGACTTCGAACTCTATCACACAATTGAAAGTGTGAAATCATCGGAAAAAAGAAGAATAGAGTTCGAAATAGAATAGGACATCACAAAAAGAGCTAGAAATCGAGTTAAGACCTTATCAAATGAAATCCGTTATTTATGTTTGTTGAACTTAACAAATTCTTAATACTTGAAAAGTGAAAATTCAATTTGTCCAAAAACAATATTTTAAAATGTAATTTGTCAATGACCTTAAACATTAAGATCTAAATTGCATTTTACCACGATAGTTTGCTGATCAAGAATATTCACAACATTAAGCACAAATTAGCACTACTAACCCAGTTTAGAGCGCTTGCTTGATTTTGCACCCAATGATGTGTAAATCTCTTATCTAACAGAAGCATATATAATGAACTCCCTTGAAGTAAACTGAAATGGCTGCTGAGGTATAGGGTTCAGTCGAGGTCCGTAAACTTTGATCTGTCGAACATGAGTGTCCCTCCCATTGAGATGGTTTGATAAAACGGCAATTTGTAGCATAAACGTGTTGACAAAAGTTTCCTTCGGATCATTTCCAGACAAGGGTAAATAAACCCAACCAGTCGGCTGAACAAGTTCTGCAGTCTTTATTTCCTTCAAGTTGTGAAAACCATCCCCAGATCTGATCGATATTTTACTCGCAGTGTAGCTTTCGTCCAGCTTGAAATCTACGTAAAGAACAACCAGTTTCAGTTTGACTTTCTTCTGGAACTGAATGTTCACCATATGAGGCTGAGAACCGTCCGGATTGCCAATAGGTTTCGAGGTTGTCATCACGGAAAGCTGAGACGCCATTCCCGGGCTTGCATGAGCTAACACTCCAAACAGCTTTTGTAAAACCCGTCAAATTTTAGTAGTAAAAATTTGAGTAAATTTTTTGCGAATTTTAAGTGTAAATAATTGGGATCAATTTCGCTAATTTATGGTATGAATTTAGATCGTGAAACCGAACGTTCAATTAAAAGTAATTAATTGTAAAATTTAATAAAAAGAATTAATTAAAATGTAAAATCAAAAACTAAATAAAAAGAATTAAAAAAAAAGATTAAATATAAAATAAAACAATTAATAAAATAAATAAAATAAAAAAATTAATAAAAATAAAAATAAAAGTTAAAAGATAAGGTTTCAAATGAAACCTTATCTTGTCGGCGGCGTACCAAAAAAGAGAGAGAGGGAGAGAGAGAGAGGAGAGAGAGAGCCGTGAGGGAGAAAGTCGCCGACGCCAGAACAACCTCCGTTCGGTGCGATCTTGGTGTTAAAACGTTCGTCTCGAAGCGTAGATCAACGTTTGTGAAGGGCGATTTCGAAGGTAATCCCTATTTCTCCCGATTTTTGCCCGAGAAAGTTTCGGGTTTTATTTTACTTGCTTTTGCCGATGTAGTGTATTTGAGGATTGTCCTGAGATTTATCATATTTGGCACGTAGTTGGTTTTATACGTGCATTTGGTATTGTTCATGCATTGGTTCTCTGCTGTGCCAATTGGAGTTGATACTGGAGATAACCGTCTGGCACTCTTAGCTGGGCCCTTATGCTAGGAGTATCAGGGGGTTTTGCCCAGTTGTTGTGGTACTCTCCACACTTGTTTGGATAGGGTACGCTCCCTGAGAATATGTGGAATGTAGGGTACGCCCCCTTAGAATAGGCGGAATGTAGGGTACGCCCCCTGAGAATAGGCGGAATGGGCTCGGAGGTATGCTCGCCCAGTTACCTGACCTGGCCAGTGTCTGTTCGTTGCTACCCCGGTATGTTAAGTCCACCTTGTGGACCCCTTGGGCCCAGGGTTGAGTGGTTCGTCCCTCCTGGTGTGCCCTAGCGCGTGTCCCGGTGGCCCAGGGCTGAGTGGTTCGTCCCTCCTGGTGGTTGACCTTTTATCTTCTCCCTATGAGGCCTTGCTTGGTGTTATCGCGGCCTTTCTGTGTTGGTGTGGTTCGGAGGATCCGTGAGTGACATCTCTTTTCACTGGACACCTGGATACCTACTTTTATGATAGTATTGTTGATGTGGGCCTATTTTCACTATATATATTTATTTTATCGTTAGCCCCATTAACCGTTTTAAATGGATAATAAGAAGAAAAATGAATAACATTGAAATTGGTTTTGATTTTTAAAACGTGCATTGATTTGATAAGGCATGCATCCTTGAGTGGTAGGTATAACATCTCATACGGAGTTTGTCACTCACCCCATCGACTCCCCCTCTACAGGTAAAGGAAGGAAGGCTAGGAAGTGAGCTCTGTCGTGTGGATTTTCCCTAGGGTCACACTTTTTATTTCCTGCAGATTTGTGTATGTAAAACATTCGAGATTGTACTTTATTTTGGAATGTAATTATTATCATTTATCTTGTATTTCTACAATTGTTTGTACTCTCTTTTATTTGTTGCTTCGAGGAGGTCCTGGATCAGTGCTAATCTTCCACATTTAGCCTTAGGTTAGACAGTGGACCTCTCCGAGGTTGATCGTTTAACCTAGCGTTTCTGTTAGGCCCCCTCTCGAATTGTGACAGCTTTCTTCCCCATTTCTCTGAGATCGTCTTCCCCCACTAGAACCTGCTGATTTGTACCTGTCAGCTTCATATCTTCTTCTCCCCATTTCTCTGAGATCGTCTTCCACCGATTGTTTTTTTCAGTCAAATTACGGGCAGTTAAATGACACTCTCAAAAAATCTCTGACTTCCATTTCCTATCACTACCAACATGGCTGTGATTCATCAGATAAATAACTGATATTTTTTTGGGTATTAGTTTGGAATCAAGTCAATGCATTTCAAATAAATTCATCAATTAAACAAATTAAAAAATTCTAACCAATTGTTCGTCCGCGTTAATAAACACAATCTTCAAAAAAAAAGAAAAACTCAGTTGATTATTGAAGATTATAATTTGGCTCTATAATACAACTTCACATAAAATAATCGAACAAAGATGAGAGGCGATATACTAATGTCTAAGAAATCCTAAATCAGAAAACCACAGAAAAATTCGATACTTCGGATGAGTAAAGTTTAAAATAGTACTTAAGTTTCTCTAAAATCAAAAATTAACCTCTAAATTTGAAGTCGATAAGAGTGATAAGGCTGGCAAAGCTTAAGTGGTTCAAGAACGAGGAATTTTAAATACCGTCAAAAATAATACGAGAAGGAAAATGGATAAAATGTAAAGATCACCAATTTACGTTATTCTATATATTATTAATGGAATAGCAAAGCTCAGTTGTAACTTGATTCGATTGCAATAAATTTATTCTCTACCCGTAGTTTTTTTCAACAGGATTTTCCATATAAATCTCGATGTGCATGTTAAGGCGTATTTTATTTTTTCGATTAGAGTTCGATTTTCGACAATTTCAAAATATATGAATTTTTTAATCTATTGACTCTTGCTATGATAACTTTGCTATTTTCCAACCATGGCTCTTTGGGAAAAACACATTCTTATTTGAAGAAATAGCAAGTATATTCAATCTAACGATAACAGCAGTGTTAAGAATTTCAAATGTCTATCATCTGGTAATAGTAGAAGTACCAACGTAATTTCAAAAAGTCATCCGGTTTGAATGCCATATAAAAAATCATCTGGTAATAGAAGTCCTATGTTTTGAAAATTTATTGTATTATTTGAAATGTTTAGAGCCTTTCCGTTGAATGTTCGGGAAACCATAAATATAAAAATAGAGGTGTTGATATGTTTATTAATATTATTACATACTAACATCACTCGCTAATTGATATAATTAATTATTTATTTTAATTATTAGTAATTTATCTCATTAATTATACAATAAGAATTAAAAAATAAAAATAATACATTTCTCTAAAAATAGTTAATATTTTCAGCGTTTATTATGCTAGAAGCCTAGAAGTATCTGATGGAGTTGCTTTGAATAAGCCCACTTCTATTTCCGGCTTAATATAAATAATAAAATAATATTTAATTAATATAATTAAAAATAAGCTTTTAAAAACTGCCAACCGTCAGAGTTACTTATGTAGTTATGTTAATGTCAATACACGTGGAAGTCATATGGGACCCAATAAGGCCAAATCAGATCCACGTATGCACTGTCCTTATCGACGTTGCGGTTATGGCGCGTGGGACCCGAAATATCACAAAAGCAAACCGACATACAATGATGTTTAATGTTTTGCTTCACCTCTAATTAATTTTTCTTTGACAGAATTACCCTTATCATCTTTACTAAATACCCAAACCTCACCGCTTAAATTAAACGCTAATAGTAGTAACGCCAATTAATCATCATATATTGTTTTTGACAAGTATTGATATAATAAACAAGTGTTACATTAATTGAATAGATTATTAACATAGCAACTTACCATTTGTCACAATCGATAAAATTTTCAAATAAAATTGAGAAAATGTAATAATAAATACTTTTTAAATAAAAGATATTCAAGCTTGACGTAACAATAAATTTATATAATTTTATGTTCATTTCAATTAAATCAATTGTTAAATTATTGGATGAGTTAATTTATAATTTTCCACATTATCTAATTATCAATCTCTAATATATCTCACGTATTATGAAAATTAATGTATATATTTATAGCATTTTTGAATACTATAATTATAAAATTGTCCACTTTGAACAATTGTTCACAAATATTTATTTTCTGGATTAGCTCAAAACGCGTTATAAATCTTGTATTTTTCACTATTTCAAATAATATGAGATTGTGTATTTCTACTAGTATGAGTTGGACCCTCACACGAGACCATCTTAACCTTCATATGGCAGATTGTCACAATATTATATATATCAATATATATATAAGGATATAGTGGACACAATCTAGTTTCACCATGTAATCTAAACCGAAACCATGACCCACGATTCA
The DNA here is from genome assembly GCA_022432975.1 of Begonia masoniana. Lineage (NCBI taxonomy): Eukaryota > Viridiplantae > Streptophyta > Magnoliopsida > Cucurbitales > Begoniaceae > Begonia > Begonia masoniana. Next base: position 7,790,671 of record CM039515.1, read on the forward strand.
TAGATTGAGAACGGTAATTAAAATTGCTATTTCCGGAGCTAGAATCGAAATTGAACTATGAAATACGGTTTGGACTTGATTCGGTTCTAAATTTTAAAAAAATAATTTTTTTTATACATTTATAAATATGTGGGTCGGGTTTTCGGAGTTTGGGTTGGGTTGGGGCCGATATTCGAGTATGGGCTAGATTTTTACGATTTAGGGTCGAATTTTAACCTATTCGGGTCAAATTTTTTACACACAGTTCGTTCGGTTTTGGTGGTTTTTGACCCCAAAATCGTGAAAACCGAACTGAATCAGGACTGAACTGCGGTTTCGGTAGAAATTGTGGTTATGTTCCTGTTTTTCCCACCCTTCTACGAGGAGAGTCTAAAATTTATACTAATGTAAATCAATTTTTAGACTTTTCTCTAATTATTGAATATAATGGCAATGGCGAGGGTACATTGGGAAATTAATTTTGAAACGGCTACTTTACGTTTTTCTAATTCCCGATTTCCTAGCTCTGCGTCTTTACTCGCAACCTTTTGAAAATAGAAGTTGAAAGACTAAAACAACCTTCTTATTTTCTTTTATTTCAGCCGTTGCCCTCTAAATAATGTAAGAGCTCAAACTAACGACATGCCAAAATTGCCCTCGATTTTTGTTGGTATTGTCCAATCATGTCCTTCCTTTGTGTAACAATGTTGAAATATTTTCAAGAAATTTTCATGTCATAATTAATTACTATAATTATTGTATAATAGTAAATCTCAACCTACTACTCTTCTAATACACTTTTATAAAAATTGAAAAGCCAATACTTCTCTCTTTTACTGTTCACCCATCCATTCCAATTTGTAAATTAAAAATTTATTTAAAAGAAAAATTATAATCTTTACTTATCATACGCGTTATTAATCCAAGTAAGTTAAATTATAAATCGAACTTCAATTATGAGTATTTTTGTTATCTTCTTTTGAATTTTTATCTTCTGTTTGACCATCTGTAAAATGTCACTCTCGATAACAATATTATTTAAAAATAATTAATAATTTCAATTATCAAAATATATTAGGAATTATGCAAGATTATGCATAAATTTTTTTTTCTGTTAATAGTTGAAAGGTTCTAATCATCCGCTCTTTTGCAAGACATCTCTTTATACAAAAATTCCATTTTTTTTTCTTTTCATACAATTTACAAAGGATGTTCAGTACCGATTCTTGTAGTACTGTTCAACAAGTTTTGATTCATTATTTCGTGTGGGTCTATTTGTCCGAGGGTGTTTTAGGTAACTTGCTAGCAATTGTAACCAAAACGTCCCAGAATTTGAGCATAGTGGCACGATCGTTATTTTCTATGAAATGCTGACGCTTTTCATAAACTAGTCTAATAGTGGGACCCCCTAACGCAGAACCTCAACTCCTCACCAATGTATCAGCAGTCCGCTCTCTCTCTCTCTCTCACTCTCTCTCTCTACTCTCTTCCATCCTTTTGCTATTGCCTACTTTCTTCAGAAAAGAGTCGAAAGTTTGCAGCATCTATCCTCCCTGTCTTCCTCTGAATGTGCTTCTCTCTCCTAGGGTTTCTGCATCATTTGAAGGTCCTCTTCTGCTGCACTCGAATTTTTGAGAGATCCTGCGGTCTCTTCACTTCGTCTACTTTCTTCGCTCATCTCTCTAGTTCTACTTCTTGCAGATGACAGATTCTAAATTTGAGCTTTGAGCGTTGTTAGCTTTCTGGTGAGCATTGCGATTTCGTTGAACTGTCTGCATTGTTTCTTTGACGATTCTTCTATTCATTCTTCTTTTTTTGCATGTTTGAATTTTTCTCGTGTTTCGCTACCAACTTTCTAGGAACGTAGGCCCTGACTTTGCATAACAGAGCATAAAATGGCCTCGAGAGGAGGGTTGGATCAGCAACCTCCGTTGCAAAGGCGAATTACGAGAACGCAGACAGCTGGAAACCTCGGCGAGGCGATATTTGACAGTGAGGTAGTGCCATCATCGCTCAGTGAGATTGCACCAATTCTTCGTGTTGCCAACGAGGTTGAGTCGAGCAATCCAAGAGTTGCTTATCTTTGTAAGTTCATTTTACAGCTTCTTTTTGGATACATGATTGTAGACATGGTTCAGAATGCGTTGTGGCAATGCTTGGTTACCTTTGCTTATATTCGTTGGTTTTCTTATGCGTCGAAGCACTTGAAGATCTTCAATGGATGTGCCTGGTTGCATTATAATTTCACCCAGTGGTTCATAATGTGTGTCGTGGTCTAAATGCGTGTAGTTTACTTAATGCTTGGTTACGGTTGCTTTATATTGGTTGGTTTTCTCATGCTTCGAAGCACATCTGTTGAAGAACTTCGATGGATGTGCCTAGTTGCATTATAATTCACCTAGTGTTACCTGTCCGCAGTGTGCAAGGCTTTCTTTCTACTTGCTCTTTTGATCATCACTCTGTTGAAAGTGTATTAAGAATTATTTTCTTACATGCCGTTCATATGGTATACAACAGTATTCATGCCTTTGGTTTCTTTTATTTTGGTTATTACAAGGTGCTAGAAAACCAAAAATCCATCGAAACTGCTCTGAATGTTGATTGTTATATAAGGAATGAGCAATACTTTAGTAAGTGATTATAGAAATATAGAGATATTTTCCTTAATGTTTAGCATGTTGGCCAATTTAGATTTTTTAATGATCGTTTAGCCATTTTACTCTGAATGGATTTGTTATTCATTTTCTTTGCATGTCTAGTCTCGATGTAAATTTCTTGATTTTCCTCTAAAAATCCAAAAGAAATGTCACTGGAAATTTCTACAAAAGCAGTTATTTGAAGTCCCTAATAACATGAAAAGTAGCATTTTCTTTTGAAGTTAGTAATTTTCAATATTTTGTTATTCATGAACTTAGGCATTGTTTTTCAACAATTTTCTGCTACTGTTCTTTGTTAAAGAGTGTTTTTTTTCCAATTAATACGTTCTGTTTTTGTTATCTATTGTCTTTCTAATGCTTGTTTCTTATTTATTGTAGGCCGGTTTTATGCATTTGAGAAGGCCCATAGGTTGGACCCAACTTCTAGTGGACGTGGTGTCCGTCAATTTAAAACCGCTCTCCTTCAAAGACTTGAACGGGTTAGAATTCAGACATTCATTAATTTTTATTGTTGTTTCCAACTTTTGATGAAGTTGATGTCATATTTATAGCATCTACTGACTTTTAAAAAATATGTCTCTGTCTTGAGTTTGTAGTGATATAAATAGAGCTTTGTCACTTTCTCTTGCTCTCACTCTCTTCCACATTCATTTTATTGAGCTATAACATTTCTATTCCATGTATGTTTATAGTGTGTCTTTTTAATATATCTTTCATACGATTTCTTACTTTTTTTTATCAAGTGATCAGTCTCTTATTATATATTCTTTTTAAGAAGCAAGTTTGTATTAATGAGAAAGCTACATGCACAGGTGGAAAAAATTTTGTTCTCCAATTTATTAGGATTTTGGCTTTTTACCATTCTTTCTTTCACGATGGCTTTATACATTTATAATCCTAATAAACTTCAGGAGAATGATCCAACATTAATGGGAAGAGTTAAGAGAAGTGATGCACGAGAGATGCAGAGCTTCTATCAACATTACTATAAAAAGTATATTCAAGCATTGCAGAATGCTGCTGACAAGGCTGACCGGTTGGTTCTCACTAAAGATAAACAGTTTCTTTTAGCTGGTAAAGCTTCGAAGTAGTAACTGTTTCTTCTCTTTACTTGACTGTCTATGTGTTGTTTATTTATAGTGCACAGCTTACTAAGGCATACCAGACTGCTAATGTCCTCTTTGAGGTTTTGAAGGCTGTTAATACGACACAGTCCATTGAAGTTGATCAAGAGGTAAAATCATAAAGTTTTTCCATGATGTAAAGTGGATAATTATGGATATTTTACTTGATGTGCTATTGCAAGTTCTTGTATTCAGGCAGTTCCATTCAAGGAGCTTATTCATTTTCCTTTTGACATGATGACCAATAACATTTTATTTAGATTTTGGAAGCTCAAGATAAAGTGGCTGAGAAGACGCAGATTCTGGTTCCTTACAACATTCTTCCTCTTGATCCCGATAGTGCCAATCAAGCAATTATGAGATATCCTGAGGTTGGTTTTCTTTGTCAATTTTTTCTTGGTGAAGCTACTTTTCTACTACATTTGTCTTTTCTTAATATTTTTTATTTAGCTTAATTACTTTTGTTTACTCAGATTCAAGCTGCAGTTGTTGCTCTTCGTAACACAAGGGGTCTCCCTTGGCCCACAGATCATAAGAAAAAAAAAGACGAAGACATTCTGGATTGGCTTCAAGCAATGTTTGGATTCCAGGTTACATAGTAGCCAAAATTGTGTCACTGTTCTTGGAGAGAGCCACACATGAGTAGCCAATCTTATTTATTGTTTTTTTGTTTATAGAAAGATAACGTGTCAAATCAACGGGAGCACTTGATTTTACTATTGGCAAATGTGCACATACGTCAATTTCCAAAGCCTGATCAACAACCCAAGGTTTGTTACCTTCTTAATCACACAATTAAGTTTTGGATTTGTACAATTTTAATCATTTTATTTTGTGTAATCATCCATTGACATAATCTGTTTAGTATTTAAAAATCACCATATCTTCAACTCGACTTCCCCTTGATTTTCTAGATCGTGATATAGTTGTTTAACCAATTCGAGGTTTTCATCCACACTTGCGAGCTCATTAACACGTAGAAAACTAGATTTTTCGAACCTTTAATTTAAAGATAATGTATATAAACGCTTACCTAACATTTGTATTGTGCGATGGTTGGTTGTCATGGGCTAGTTGTACCTACCATTTCTTTTTTGGGTCAATGAGCTTTTTTTAAATGTATATTGATTTAATTAATTGTGAAAAACTTTGATGCTATCAAATCAAAAGGAAAAGTCCCTCTATTGCGGTATAACCGCATTTTGTCCCTTCTGCAAGGGCTATGTAGAAACTATTTATCACATTATGATCCAACGGGATTTTATTAGGAGCATATGATTGTGATTTTCTTTTACTCTTTCAACTGAGCATGGTTGTTCACTCATACATTTTGAGTTTTCTCAATAATGTACTTGGTAAGGAAGAATTTCCCAAGAAGTTTAAGGTAATCTAGAGATTGAAATTTTGGCCAATTTTAGGCTATTTGATTTCATCGCAATGCTTCTTCGAGGACAAAACGCCAAACATCAATTTTTGAGATGAAATTAAATTTTTTCTTGCCAAATGACTTTATAGTTCCAAGTATTTTAAGAGTTTTTAATTTAATTTGGTTCTCTTCAATTGGATGAAATTTGTTGTAAACTAAGTGATGGAATTAGCTCAATAGAAGACTTTGCACAATTCTCTTTGATCGAAAAAGTTTCTAAAAATCTTTCAAGCACATTACTTGGGAGGATTTCTTCTCTCTTGCTCTTATGTGCATTCTCTTTCTCAATACAAATTGTTCAGAAAAACTAGATATAACTTAAATTGGTGCTATATGTATATTTTATGCATTCGAGATGGTAAATGAGCTCCACTGCATCATCATCATCATCATCATCTTAATTTTAGTTTGATTTCCAGTTCTTTTTCATGGTCAAAAGTTTTTGCTGTCGAAGCACGTCTTTCGACCAAATCTTAATATATTTTGTTAGTTTTGGCTGTTATAGTTGGAGGACAGTTCTAGGATTTTTATGACAAATATTTGATGATTGTACCAGTTTTGGGATAAAATCGATGGGATAAACTTAATTTTTTTATATGGAAATGGACTCATATTTCTAAATATTTTAAGATCTTTCCTTTTTTTTTTTTTTTTTCTTTCCTTTCCAATTAGAAAGAGATAACAACTTCTGGATATTTTTTTTCAATTTCCTGTAGAAATTACTACTTTTACTTCAAAAATTTTTTTCTTATTAAAAGATACAATACATCTTCTCAGATGAGTAATAATTTTGATAGTTTGCTTTGTCACTAACACACTTATGCATCTTTTTTGCTTAGTTGGATGAACGTGCTTTGACAGAAGTTATGAAGAAACTTTTTAAGAACTATAAGAGGTGGTGCAAGTATTTGGATCGTAAAAGTAGTCTTTGGTGAGTTCTATTATATTAGAGAGGGAATCTTTGGTTCTTGAAGTTCATGAACTATGTCTAAATTTATATCGTGAAGTTTATTTCTGTATACATGTTTGACGGGCTTTTTTGTAGAAATAATATAATGCTTGAGCAAAATAAAATGCTTTTTTCACTTCTCATGTCTTGAGTTCTGAATGCTGCAGGTTGCCTACGATACAGCAGGAAGTGCAGCAACGCAAGCTACTATATATGGGTCTGTATCTTCTAATTTGGGGAGAAGCTGCAAATTTGAGATTCATGCCAGAGTGCTTGTGTTACATATATCATCATGTGTGCCCTACTAACTTTTTCTCATTTTATATTATATTTTTTTTTATGTTTTCATATAACTGATCAATAGTATTGGGGTTTTGTATAATCTGTTAGTTGTTGTATGTGCTGTACCAAGTATTATGTGGAAGTTGCGTGTTTATCCCATTTGTGTATATATGATATTTTAATGCATGCTACAATGTTCATGCAGATGGCGTTTGAATTGTATGGAATGCTAGCAGGAAATGTTAGTCCTATGACAGGGGAAAATGTTAAACCAGCGTATGGTGGTGAAGAGGAAGCTTATTTGACGAAAGTTGTGACTCCTATTTATGAAGTGATTGCAAAGGTGTTTTAGCTATTTTCCTTTTTTTTTAAAGCATGAGTGGTGCTACATTTTGATGAATGTCCCATTCACCATCTAACCATAAGCTTTGTAGGAAGCTCATCGAAGCAAAGAAGGGAGATCAAAGCATTCCCAGTGGAGGAACTATGATGATCTAAACGAATACTTTTGGTATTTGTGCTCATCATGTTTGGCTAATGTATTACTTTGAGCCTGCATGTCTTGTGACTTATTACATCTGATTTGACTATAGGTCAGTTGATTGTTTCCGGTTAGGTTGGCCGATGCGAGCTGATGCAGATTTCTTCTCCTTACCAAGTGAACATGTTGATAAAATTGGGGTAAGGGATTTCGTAATTTTGTGTTGTATCTGTCGAGCATCGGAATACTCCATTGCAAAATTACTTCTAAAAGAACACACAAAACGAAAATAGAAACACAACGGCTCTGGCGAAACACCGGCCAACTCACTCGGAAAACCCTTATCATTAGGATAACAATTCATCAATATTCATAGACATAATCATCTCTACCCTTTCCCATCTATTTATAATGCATTTCTTTCCTCCTTCACACATAACACCAACTCCTAACAAACTTGCCACCCCACCATCTTTATTTCTGAAACTACCCTCCTCATTCACTACTCAACAATACTCCCCCTCCAAAATCGACTCGTCTTCAAGGTCGTGAGTAGGTTGTCGGATCTTCATGTCTTAATGACGTGTTGGTTTCCCTCGATTCCTAACATAATAGAGCAAACATAAAATGAATGTCCAAACCCTTGAGGCGGTTTCTTTGATTATTTGATCTTTAAATTTGTAATTTTTGAGACCCTTTGGCACAATATGCACGGTTGTAGATCCGCTTAAATCAAACACATCCTTCACCACTATTTGTTTGGCCTAGCCGATTTGAAATGAATCTTTCTCTTTTTCCGTTGATTTAGCCCAACCCAATTGAAAACAAACACCTTTTTTCACAAAATTTTTGGCCCAGCCTAGGTCCACTTCAAACCTAATGTATAATTGAAATCTCCTCATTTAGTTTTGGAACATGCTCGTAGTGCATATCATGCGATGCGGGGCTTATTATTTTTGTGACCTTCAATTACTAAAAGAAAACATTTTTGAGTGACTGCTCTGTTATTTTATATAAATTTTTTACGTCATTGTTAATGGCTCAATTTCAATAATAAAAGTAATAAAAAAGCAGCCATAGAAAAAATAAAGAAAAAGTATATAGCCTCTAAGCTTCATGTTCTTGGTGCTATAATCTTCAATGGGAAAATCTGTTGTCTATAATCATTAATAAGTTTATTGTTTACCTAGCATCCCTTTGTCCTTTGGCCTTTGAAAAATATAATGTTTTGCATTGATTTAATTTATTTTTTTCTTTGCAGTACGTGTCTTTCTAATGAGCTCAGTTAATTTTTTAATGCTGGTATCCAGGAAAGTAAGCCAGTATCTAGGGATCGTTGGGTGGGAAAAGTCAATTTTGTGGAGATACGATCATTTTGGCATATTTTTAGAAGTTTTGATCGAATGTGGAGCTTTTTTATACTCTGGTTGCAGGTTTGGTTTTGTTTTCATTCATTTATGTTGACACATTTTTTAAAAATATTAAAGAATGCTGCTGATCAGTTATTCATTTTTCTCCAGGCTATGATCATTATTGCTTGGAATGGTTCAGGGCAACCTAGTTCACTATTTGAGGGTGAGGTGTTCAAGAAAGTATTAAGTGTGTTCATAACTGCTGCAATCTTGAAACTTGGTCAAGGTAGGTAATGGTGGTTTATCATTTGAAGTTATTTAACGCCTTTTGCTGATGCTTTCTGGCTTTTTATCAAGTTGGTTGTGATTTTTTTTTGGGGAGCAGGGGGCGAATTTAAATTACAAGTTAAATATCTAATATACAGGCTAAATTGGTCAATTGTTGTATCTTATGCAAATTTAGCTTGGTGCTATTTTTCATGCTTTTTCTTTGTGATATCAATTCGTTGACATTTTAGAAAGATTGACAAATGTGGATTGCAACACAGTTACAATAGCTATTGGTCTATACTTAGGCTGCAAAGAGCTTGTTTATCATATATACATCAGAAAAATACTTGAAAGAAATCAACAATGATTTTATTATGGAAAGAATTACTAATTTATGACATTCGTGGAGGGTTGAAAATGTAGTCAAGTAAATGAAGTCTTGGTTTGTGTTGTCACATTTTTTGATCTAAACCTCTTTATAAGTTATTTATTAAGCTTTGTTTATGTGTTGCAAAATTTATCAATGTTGTGTCATAGGTTTCATGTTTATCTGCCATTTTGTATGGTGATAGACCTCATTCCCAGATTAGCTACTAAAATGGGTATTAGTTAATAGAAGTTAGCAGATTAGGTTAGCAAAACAGTTACAATATGAATGTACAAATAGAATATTAAAGGAGTGAGATATAGACTTTTTGTGAGAAGAGAAATAAGGAGGATAGACTCTAGAATCTCAAAATTCTAGAGATCAGTTGCAGTTATTTTTGTAACTCTTCAATAAAGAGGTAATCTTTCTAATAAGTTCTCCAAATCTAGATAGGAACCGTTTGATTCCTATGAGAAGTCCAATATTTGATGTTGTATACTATGCATAGTTAAGAACGAGTTGATCCAAGTTGTGGAGCTGGAGCTACTAATACTTGGGTCACAAGCTGGACCTGATTCAAAAATTTATTACCAACCTATTGGTAATTAAGTGTACCTTCAGAAGGCAGTTCAGTTCAGATTTAGCCTAAGGAACTGGACTGACCTGGCTCTATTCTGTTACAGTCAGAAAATTTACTAAAGTTTCTTAACCTAGTGTTATTGATTGAAATCTTGGATTGAAATCTAGCTACAATGCAAATGAGGGGAAGGCAACAGACATTAACTTAATTCTCTTACTCTTGCAAGTAAATTGGATATAAGCAGCTTGTTCTTAGAATATTGTAGTAATATAGTTGTAGGAAATATGAGTCTGTTACTCGAGTTTCAAGATATAATAGTCTCATGGCAGCATAAATTTTGTGAGATTGTGTGTGGAGTAGTGTGAGATTGTGTGTGTAGTTTAAAATATTGTTTAGGGTAATGTGATGCAAAAGAAATAAAAAATTTCAGTAAAGAAAGTTTCTTTTTCTTTCCTTGAAATGGGGAAGTGGCATTATTATCGTTGATGTTGATGCAAAAGTTTAGGATGGGGGGGGAAGTGGCATTATTATCGCTGTTATTGATGCAAAAATTTATTCTTGTAAGGATTTGATGTGTATGTTTTTACGAGAGAGAAAAATAGGATGAAAAGATTATGGTTTCTCTTGTCAATATGCAGCTGTCCTTGATGTAATTCTCAGCTGGAAAGCACAGCAAAGTATGTCATTTTATGTTAAGTTACGCTACATTCTGAAGGTGGTTTCAGCTGCTGCATGGGTAGTAATTCTGCCGGTTAGTTATGCTTATAGCTGGAAGAATCCTCCTGGGTTTGCTCAAACCATCAAAAGTTGGTTTGGTACAGATGCAAATTCACCTTCCTTGTTTATTTTGGCTGTTGTCATATATTTGTCGCCAAATATGCTGGCTGCAATACTGTTTCTATTTCCATTCATTCGTCGATTTCTTGAGAGTTCCAATTATAGGATTGTGATGCTCATGATGTGGTGGTCTCAGGTATTGTAAACAATTCTTAATTAACACTGTTTCTTGTATTCTTGAAACTTATTATTTAGTTTGATTAACTTCTGCTTCCTCCATTATTTGCAGCCTCGTCTCTATGTTGGGAGGGGAATGCATGAAAGTACATTTTCCCTTTTCAAGTAAGAACTAACAATTTATGAGTCGATTGGTATCGTGTTATAAATTTTTAAATCGCTCATCAATCAAACATCTTTAGGTACACAATGTTTTGGGTTCTTCTAATAGTAACAAAGTTGGCATTCAGTTACTATATAGAGGTATGTCTACACTACTATTTTACTCTTGAAAGTTCGATATATCCCATTTGATAGCTCTGAACCCGAGAATCAGAAAGTTTCACTCTGGCCAAATTGAAATGTTTTAACTTGTGTTATTTATTAATGTCTAGCACGACTTCTAAGACGTTTTCCTCCTAAAAAATGAGCAGTTTCCTCGTGGAAACCTAAGCATTTTTCTCATGCATTGAAAGTCGACGAAAAAATGCAACTATTTCCTATTTTTTCCTACTGATTTATTTGCTTTATCGTTGTCTTCTCAGATAAAACCCCTTGTGGGTCCAACAAAAGCTATTATGAGTGTACACATAACTGCTTTCCAGTGGCATGAATTCTTTCCACGTGGTAAGGGAAAAAGTATTATATGGTCTATATTGTTTTCACATGTATAAAAAATAATGTTTAGGTTATTTGCTTTGCAGCAAAAAACAATATTGGTGTTGTGATAGCACTTTGGGCCCCCATCATTCTCGTATGGATTACATTTTGTATTGCTTATGCTTGTCAGGTTTTATTTTTCTCATCCTTCCTTTCTTCTGTCTAATTGGCCAAATTGCTATAGGTTTACTTTATGGATGCTCAGATTTGGTATGCAATATTTTCCACACTATTTGGAGGTATATATGGTGCATTTCGTCGTCTGGGAGAGGTTTGTGAACCTTTTCTGACCCTATTTTACCTTCAGTTTATCTTACACACTTTCATTTGTTTAGATTTTAGTAGAATTTATAATTTATACAACCTTTTATACTTGTGTTTTCAACTCTTTTTTTATTTTGTATGTTTCACGAACTTCTTATTTGTATTGTTTCCAGATTCGAACATTAGGTATGCTTCGATCTCGTTTTCAATCCTTACCTGGTGCCTTTAATGCTTGTTTGATCCCAGAGGAGAAAAGTGAGCCCAAGAAGAAAGGACTGAAGGCGACTCTATCTCGCAACTTTGCAACAGCTAATATTTTATTTTTTATTTAGTTAACCTTTCTAGGATTTTGTCATGTGTTAAAGCAAAGAAGTGTGTAATGATGCAGATCCCATTAAATAAAGAGAAAGCAGCTGCTCGATTTGCTCAGTTATGGAACAAAATAATTACTAGTTTTAGGGAGGAAGATCTTATAAGTAATAGGTAATCTAGAAGTGTGCTGTGTGAAATTTCTGGTGGATGAATTTTCTTTACGCTTTATATGTTGCAATTTTCATAAACCTTTTGTTGTGGTGTAGATAATCATTATGCCTATATTTCAGGGAAATGAACCTTTTGCTTGTTCCTTATTGGGCTGACCGTAATTTAGGCCTAATCCAGTGGCCCCCCTTTTTACTTGCTAGCAAGGTTTCTTTCTTTCTTCTTTGTTCTTTCTCTTTACACTCACATAAAGAGTTTACTAACAATGTACTACTGGTGGAAATGTTAATGTTAATGTGTTGTCAGATTCCAATTGCACTAGACATGGCCAAGGACAGCAATGGCAAGGACCGGGAACTGAGAAAGAGAATTGAGTCTGACAGCTACATGTCGTGTGCTGTTCGTGAATGTTATGCTTCTCTCAAGAACATCATTGATTTCTTGGTTCAAGGAAAGCGGGAGAAAGAGTAAGCCCTTGTGAAATATATGACTTATAATCACATCTACTTTCTGATCCGAATTATCGTTCTACGGAAAATAAATTCTTTTGCTAAAAAATGAATGCAGATGTAGTTTTGATTTTATTTTTTCCTATATTACTAAGTTTAAAGCGATGAGGCATGGCTACAATTTGCGATTATTTGTTTTCTTAGGAAAATGTAAGGAAATTGACCAATAATGGCTCATTTTCAATCCATCCAGATATTAGTTAAAATGTTTAGGCTGGAGACAGATATTTGTAATTTCAATGACACAAGTATTTCTAATTTTGATACTTATCATATTTACAAGTTTTTTATTTTTTATTTTTTATTTTATTGATGCATCTATTTACTGTAACATGAAAATTTAGGAATAACTTTCAGTTGACTAAAATTTTTCTAATCTAGTCTAATTTTAGGTTGAAATTGAGAAAAAAAATTTTGGGATTGAAATTTAAGGAAATTAACTTTAGGGTCATCGTAGTTGGTATTAAAACACTAGGTTTAGAATGATTTAGTAGATTATCCGTATGTCTATCATGCAACTGGAAGCCGATCGCTTTAGCAAGTATTTTTCTTAATTAAATCATTTCGTTCATATTTTGTAATGCTTATTTCTATATTGTACTTGCTTCTATATAGAGCAGGAGCACGTTAAATTGTGAATTATAAACTGGAGGATGACATGTGACTTAGTCTGGAGTGGTATGGGTCCCAAGACAAGCTGTAAATGTATTATGATGAAATTAGAAAGATTGAATTTTTAGATGTTGATTTAGGCACGAGGGTGAGATTGTAACATATGAATATTTAGGGATAAAAAGCTGATTTAAAATTTTGCTAATCAATTCTAATTTGAGGATTTAGGGAAAAAAATTTAGAGCTAAAAAATTCAGGGAAAGTAATTTTAGGTTCATTTATCATGTTTTATATGATTTTTCTTATAACTATTGTTCTTGGGATTTTTCTTTTTAGGATTGGACTCTTTATAAATCTCTCCTTATTATATCATGATTGTTTTTTCTAGGGTTATAGAGTATATATTTTCAGAAGTTGGCAAGCGCATAGAACTGGGTACCTTGACTAGTGAATTTAAAATGAGCGCTCTTCCTAGTCTCTATGACCACTTTGTCAAACTAATAAAGTTCTTGGTAAGGCCACATCAATTTTTATTAATCATTAGCACACTCATGAAGTAATTTTTGTTTGTTTTATAGTACAACGCATTCTAAAATTGTTCATTATGATTTTTACAGTTAAGTAATAAGCAGGAAGATAGTAATCAGGTTGTTATTCTGTTTCAAGACATGCTTGAGGATGTAACTAGGGACATGATGATGGAGGATCACATATTCAGGTGTGCATCTTGATTTTATTGAATTCTATTGTACTGCACCTTTATTTAATGTTGATGATATTTCAATGAATAGTTTGGTTGATTCAAGCCATGGAGGATATGGCCATGAAGGGATGACACCCCTTGACCAACAATATCAGCTATTTGCACCTACTGGAGCTATCAGATTTCCTGTTCATCCAATGACAGAAGCTTGGAAGGAAAAGGTGTGACATGATAAAATTGTGTTCCTATCATTTTACTAGAAGTTTTACTTGCAAAAGTTCATGCAATAAGGAAGTAGAAAACTTCAAAGAAAAAAAGTTTGTGGGGGCTGGGGTGGTTATGGGGTGGCTGGGGATAAAAGAGAACCAAAAGAATCAACTTTGGTCGGTTAAAAAAATGAAAAGATTCTTGGATAAAAAAAAAAACAGCTACAAATTTTAGATCAAATTTTAGATGAAAAGAATCTTCCATGCACAAGAATTAATTGTTCCCAGTCGAGCCTCTACCCTTCGACATGTCAAAGAACAAATTTGCCTTCCAAGTAGTTGATCAAGAAATGAAACGAAAAAGGGGATAGCACTTGAAAGAAATTCTTTTTTCATTCAGGAAGCAAAAGATATTCAATATTGTCCACCTTTGTCAGTGGAACATTTCACTTTAAACTTGTTCAAATTCTGCCAGCTTCAAATAGTGGTAGGATTATTGTTTTGAAAAATAAATAATGGTTAACAAACTTTGATTTTAGCCGTGACTCCTGGATCTCAACAGTGCTCCTCTTATTCAAATATGGTTTATAAGTCACTTCAATAGTTAGATGCTATCTCTTTCATTGCTTCACCTGTTCTATTGACATGCAATCAAGAAACAAAACTACAATAAAAAACATTAGTTTGATTTTTTTCTTCCAAATTTAAATACGCCAAGTGTACATATTTTGTCGAAGAGGGTTTGAGTTTTGCATATGTGGTTATTCTTTTCAAGCTTGTTCTCCTTTTGCATCTGTATGGTTTTCCATTTCAAGCTTGTTCTCCTTTTTGCTTTCCAGTTGGAATTTTACTAAAATTAGTCAATTACTAGTATTGCTTTTCTAAAGTTTAGATCCCCGGGTCCTCCATCCTGATTTTTTCTTTATTGAAACTTTTGGCCTCTTTGATAAGAAAAAAAAACACTTGCAATACTGATAAGAAGTTAGCAGAAGTTGATGAAAGTTAAGGAAATAAAGTTAGTAAGAGTTTGTGGAAGTTAAGTGAAGATAATAAAATACTTGTAATTGGGTAGTATAAATAAGATATATGAATAGCAAAGGTAGGTAGA
Source organism: Begonia masoniana (assembly GCA_022432975.1). Lineage (NCBI taxonomy): Eukaryota > Viridiplantae > Streptophyta > Magnoliopsida > Cucurbitales > Begoniaceae > Begonia > Begonia masoniana. Next base: position 7,805,673 of record CM039515.1, read on the forward strand.
AATTGTATGTGGTAATAAGGGAAATTCTAGACTAAATATGGAATTTAACTCTAATAAGAAGTTAAGAAGTAAGTAGATAAGAAGTTAGTCGGAGAAAAAAAGTTAGTGAAAATTCTAGAATTATAACTTTAATAAGAAGTTAGTAGGAGTTGGTGGAAGTTAATAGAAGAAGTTAGTAGGAGTTAGTGAAAATCAAGTAAATGTAGTAAAATACTTGTAATTGGGTAATATAATAGGAGATACGAATAGCAATAGGAAATACGAATAGTAAAGGTAGGTAGAAGTTGTATGTGGTAATAGAGGAAATTCTAGACTAAGTCAGTCTTGTAGTCTCGAAGTTCCGGCGAATTTGTAGTTCTATGTTGTTTCGAATAGGAAAAATGTTGATTGTTGTGATTCGGATTCTATTAAATGGTATCAGAGTGATAGAAAGTAAGGTAAAAGAAATTATTAGGGGTACAAATGTAATTAGATGCTTAAGAATTAGTGGGGTTGTGGTTTGTTATGATCACAAGAGTGGGGTGTGTAGTGAAAGTGACTTGTAACCGTCTAAAAGAGTCCATATGGTGGAGTCTCGAAGTTCCAGGACATTTGTAGTTCTATTTTGTTTTGAGTAGTAAAAGTGTTGATTGTTGTAATTCAGACTCAAACTTCTTGCCATGTTGTTTTAATTAAATCCTGCATAAATATTTTTATCAAGATACAAGATATATTTAAGAGAAGAAAGAAGGAATAGAATTTCTGAAGTATGGAATTTAATCCTTTACGAGTATCTGCCAAATTATAAAAATAAAATAAAAAGAAAAGAAAGAAAGAAAAAAAAATCGAAGAAGGGGTGCAACACCAGTTTGCCTCAAATCTAATTTTTTCATATGAAGCAATAAAATTATAGAAAGATTTTTTGAACGATAGAATCTTTTCCTAAATTGTAAAATCCACCAAGAACTGGTAATCTTTGATGATAAAATGGCTTCTGAAGTGGGATTGTGTTTGTAAGATTCAAGAGAAGGTGTTTTCTTCTGTCTGATTTTCTTAGTTGATGTGTCTATGACACATTTGAATGAATACTTCTTTCTTTCAGATTAATCGGCTTTATCTTTTGCTTACCACCAAAGAATCAGCCATGGATGTGCCGTCCAACTTAGAAGCTAGAAGGCGAATTTCTTTCTTCTCAAATTCACTATTTATGGACATGCCTACTGCACCTAAAGTTCGAAACATGCTTTCTTTCTCGTAAGTTCGTCACTGATCCATAGTAGAATTTTTCTTGGGTGATTCATTCAGTCCAATTTCATACGCTTATTTTTAATACAATTTTGTTTTTATAAGAAAAAAATAATTAGAACAAAGACTGAGCAGATCTTTATTTTCCTTTCATCGAATCTTGAAATAGGTCTTGTGGAATTGGTTGGTCTTTCCTTTTATGTAAAATTACTTTCAAGGCAATGGCCACCAATATAGAACTGTTTGCACAGTAAATGGAAGCATGTGAAAATAAGACATTCGATCATTTTATTTTTTATCAGTAAATAAGTTTAGTTTAATAAATGCATTATCAGTAAATAGAACTGTTTGCCTACTAAATGAAAGCATATGAAAATAAGAAGATTGTTTGTTTTTTTTTTTTTTTTTATCTGACGGATTGCACAGTAAGATAATGATTTGTACTAGAGGAAAGCTTGCCTTTTGTGGAGCTTTTCTATAGTTTCTTTTAGGATATAATAAGTTTTTTTTTTTTAGAATTTTGAAAAGTAAATGAAAGCGCTTGAGAATATCAAATCTTTACTTTTTGTGTAGTTCAGACTTAGTTCTGTAGCTGACTCCTAGACTTAGGAGCAGACTTATTTTCACTTTTCAGTATAAGCAAACTAATGAATTCTTGTACTATTTTTTCCCATATATAGGATATTTATCTGCTATATGATTTAAAGTATTTAAGGAGGGAAAGAATTAAGGGGATACGGAAAAAGTGGAGATTTGTGGCGGTCTAGTTAGTGTTGGATACCTATCAGCTACCTAGTGATTTTAGTTAATATTTTCATTTAGAGCTTGAGTATCTCTTTCCAGTTCACAATGGTAGAAAGACGTATTGAAAATAGATTTCATCCTATTTGAATTCGTATATATGGACTCCGATGTCTGTTGAAAACAACTCCATCACTGACTTTGGCTTTGGTTACTCAACCCAACAATTCTCCATTTGAATGAGTCGTGTAGAAGTATATATTTAGATTATTCCATACCAGTGACTAATAATATTGGAGAAATAAGCTGCCTTACTTCTGCTTCATAAGTTGTTCAAGTGACTACTTCTGTTAACAAAAACTATGAGTGACTTAAATTCTAGCTCTAAGCTTTCCTGGTTGTTTCTGTAACCAAATTTAATTTGTTTTAAAATTTATTGAATGTCTTTGCTTTGCTCTTCTGCATGTTGTAGTGTTCTGACTCCGTACTGCACTGAGGAGGTTCTATTCTCTCTGCATGATTTGGAAGAGCCAAATGAAGATGGAGTCTCAATCCTTTTCTACTTGCAAAAAATTTTTCCAGGTGTTGTTTTGATGGTATTAGTATTACTTGTGTAAGAATAAAAGCAATTTTTTTATAGTATTAGTATTACAGGTGTTTTTTGATCGTATTAGTATTACCTGTTGATTTTTTTTTTCTTTTTCTTTTTTTGTATTTTGGACTATTACCTCTTCATTTATGTTACTGCTGTTTTGTTTACGTAAGAATTTATATTGAGCAAACTCAGTGATGGTAATTACAAAAATGTGGGCTTAGAATAGCTCAGTAAAATGATGAAGAAACTATAGTGAATTTTTCATCATGGCAACTGTTATACTTAAATTCTGTTGCATTTTGTTGATCGATGGAAATTTGCAGATGAATGGAACAACTTTCTTGAGAGAGTGAAATGCACTAATGAAGAGGAACTTAAAGGATCTGATGAATCAGAAGAAGAACTTCGTTTGTGGGCATCCTATAGAGGCCAAACTTTAACTAGAACTGGTTTTTTCTCCCTCTTTCTCCTTTTGTATTTAAACTTGCAGAGGCTAACTATTTTCAACTGCCATTAATTTTGCCATTTGATATATTTTCTGGAATTGATAGTGAGAGGAATGATGTATTTTCGAAAGGCTTTGGAACTTCAGGCTTTTCTTGATATGGCTAAAGATGAAGGTAAATGTTCGCTTAAACTGCTATTACTAGTCATTATTTAAAAGAAAAAAGAAAGAAAGAAAGGAAACTAGAATTGACTGATTATTATATACTTCCAATATAATATTAAGTCTCTTTTTTTCATAAGAATAATTGTTCTCTCTGATCTCTTATTGTTTATAATTGCTCTTGCTCAGATTTAATGGAAGGTTATAAAGCTGTAGAATTAAATTCAGACGATAACTCTAAGGGAGAGAGGTCATTGTGGTCACAATGTCAAGCTGTTGCTGATATGAAGTTCTCTTATGTAGTATCATGCCAGAAATATGGCATTCACAAGCGATCTGGTGATCAACGTGCACAGGACATTCTGAGACTCATGACAACGTATGATTTTTGTTTGTTGTTTTCCTGAAATAGATAGAAGTAGCTTTAAATGGTCATATTTTTTGAGCAGATATCCATCCCTTCGTGTTGCATTCATCGATGAAGTGGAAGAACCTAGCAAAGATAGGTCAAAAAAAATTAACCAGAAAGTTTATTATTCTGCCCTAGTGAAAGCTGCATTACCAAAGTCCATAAATTCTACAGAGCCAGTGCAAAATTTGGATCAGGTTCTTTGATTTATATACAAACCTCTCTTAGTCGTCCATTAGAAAATTTATGTTTTTGATTGCATTTTTTATTTTTGTGAGAAAACAAGATGTATCAAAGATGGATCGAAAAAAATTAACCAGAAACAAATGTCTATACTTTTTTTAAAGAAAATATTTTATTCACTTTTCTGTTTCCCCTATTTAATGTGTTAACCAAAGTTCCATAGTCTAACATTTTTGAAGTCTTATATTATTGATATTTTCTTATCCCATAAAAGTATTTCATTCATTTCTTAATTGGTATGAATTTCATATCAATTGTGTAAATGGATTTCTTCGGATGTATAAGCTACATTTCAACTTTCTAATATAATGTTAGGACAAGCAGACCCAAACAATTATTGATGGCAAAATCATTAGTAAGAATGATGGCCCTTCAAATAAAATTTTAGACCAGAATTTCAATGGAAGTTCTTTAACCATTGTTCGATCTGACCCTCCAGTTCTGCCTCGCCAATATAGTTTCCAAAAGTTTTGGTAAAAACCCTGAATTTGCAAGTGGAAGACCATAACTTCCTTTTTAGTACAAAATTGCATGGATTTAATGGGACCTAAAGTTTGAGTACATGAAGTTTGCAAGATTTCTATGTCCATCGGTGTGTGTTATAAAGATTAAATCACGTGTGTTGTGGTGTATATGAATGCTTGTCATGTTTTTACTTGGACGGCTCTTGATGTTGACGCGACTTATAGAGGGCGAGATAATACCATCGTATTCTAGTGGCGCAATAAGAAAATCATCATGGTTCTATATCTTTCTGCGTCAATAAACAAAGTATATTCTCTTGGATGAATTCTTTGCAACTATAAAATTCGAGGGCGAGTTCTTTTAAGGCTAAGAGATTGACGTAGGACAAGCAGACCCAAACAAGCTCAACAAGCCCATCAATTGTGATTTAGTTTTATTTGAATATTTTTTTTAATTTAATTTTAGTCGTTTTAATTTATGTTTTTTATATAAAGTGTTGAGCGTTAGACTTTTGATAATTAATATAATTTTTTCTATTTACAGAGTTATTTCTATGATATTATTTTATTTTACTGTTTCGATTACAAAACAAAACTTCCGCCGCATCATAATCTGTCAGTTATACAAATGTTCTCAATTGAAAAACCACAAATGTATCACATTTGCGTTAATAGAATAGTCATCTCAGAACAAAGTAAGCTCAAAATTGGTAGGTGCTTTATTTGTTTTGGTCTTGCTCTATATCACTTTTTTCTACTCATATAATCATTCATCTTTCCTACTTTTATAGGTAATTTATCGAATAAAGCTTCCAGGTCCTGCAATTTTGGGAGAGGGAAAACCTGAAAATCAGAATCATGCCATAATATTTTCTCGGGGGGAGGGCTTGCAGACAATAGATATGAACCAGGTATTCTTAATAAAGAGAATTCACTTGTATCTCTTATTCTGCTGTTAGTTGCTGAAAATCTCCTCATCTAGGATAACTACATGGAAGAAGCTTTGAAAATGAGAAACCTGCTACAAGAATTCCTTAAAAAGCATGATGGTGTGAGGTATCCATCAATACTAGGACTCAGGGAACATATATTTACTGGAAGGTAAGTTCTTGTTAGTCATTCATGAATTCATCCGTCCTTGGTGTATCATTTATATTGGATATTGTTTCTCAATCTTGCTACCATCTATTTTCTACTTTTTGGTGCAGTGTTTCTTCTCTTGCTTGGTTCATGTCCAATCAGGAGACAAGTTTTGTTACCATAGGTCAGAGGCTGTTGGCTAACCCTCTGAAGTAAGTGGTCATCACTCTATTGTTCAGCTTTGAACTGAAAAAGGAAGAGAAGATTTAGAAAGTAAAGGACTTTTAGTCAATCAGTCTTATAGTATCATGGTTTACGTCATGTTTGCAAACAATTCAGGGGGATTATCCTTGTAGAATGTTAAAATCATGTATAAGACAAATAGCATTTATTAAATAGCAAAAATGTTGTTGATAAGAAAACTTTTGCTGAATAAGTGATGTTGTGACTTTCAATTAAGTCATCTTTCAACGTGTGATTAATGAAAAAATCTTCCCGGTCTTGTAAATTGCTCACCGTTCTGATCTAGGTTCCTTTTTTCTTATATCACTTTTTTCTACTCATATAATTCATTCATCTTTCTACTTTTTCTAGGTAGTTTATCGAATAAATGCTTTCCATGTCCCTGCCACTTTTGGGAGAGGGAAAACCTGAAAATCAGCATCATGCCATAAGTTATTTTCTCGGGGGGAGGGCTTGCAGACAATAGATATGCACCAGGTATTCCTTAATAAAGAGCTTCCATTGTCTCTCTTATTCTGCCTGTTAGGTTGCTGAAAATCTCCTCATCTAGGATAACTACATGGAAGAAGCTTTGAAAATGAGAAACCTGCTACAAGAATTCCTTAAAAAGCATGATGGTGTGAGGTATCCATCAATACTAGGACTCAGGGAACATATATTTACTGGAAGGTAAGTTCTTGTTAGTCATTCATGAATTCATCCGTCCTTGGTGTATCATTTATATTGGATATTGTTTCTCAATCTTGCTACCATCTATTTTCTACTTTTTGGTGCAGTGTTTCTTCTCTTGCTTGGTTCATGTCCAATCAGGAGACAAGTTTTGTTACCATAGGTCAGAGGCTGTTGGCTAACCCTCTGAAGTAAGTGGTCATCACTCTATTGTTCAGCTTTGAACTGAAAAAGGAAGAGAAGATTTAGAAAGTAAAGGACTTTTAGTCAATCAGTCTTATAGTATCATGGTTTACGTCATGTTTGCAAACAATTCAGGGGGATTATCCTTGTAGAATGTTAAAATCATGTATAAGACAAATAGCATTTATTAAATAAGCAAAAAATGTTGTTGATAAGAAAACTTTTGCTGAATAAGTGATGTTGTGACTTTCAATTTAAGTCATCTTTCAACGTGTGATTAATGAAAAAATCTTTCCCGGTCTGTACATGGATCACCGTTTCTTGATTCTTAGAGTTCCTTTTTTTTGGGTACAGTCAATTTATGTTTTTCTGTAAATGGTTTCATTCATTTCCTTGTTTCGTTTATGTAGGGTGCGTTTCCATTATGGACATCCTGATGTGTTTGATAGGCTATTTCACCTTACAAGGGGAGGTGTCAGTAAAGCTTCCAAAGTTATTAATTTGAGCGAAGACATATTTGCTGGTACGCTATGTTTATAATATATATATATATATATGTTCATGCTTTATTTTGTACTTGATTACAGAATATAATATTAGTCCTTTTGGTGCAGGTTTCAACTCTACACTGCGTGAAGGTAATGTCACTCATCATGAATACATACAGGTTGGAAAAGGAAGGGATGTGGGCCTTAACCAAATATCTAACTTTGAGGCAAAAGTAGCTAACGGCAACGGGGAACAGACTCTAAGTCGAGATGTATACAGGCTCGGACATCGTTTTGACTTTTTTAGAATGTTGTCATGTTATTTTACAACTATCGGGTTCTATTTTAGTACACTGGTACGGTATTATTGACTCATTAGTTTGGCTTTTGGAAGTAATATTTTTGAATATTATTAAGAATTTTTGTTTCTCATATTGCAGATAACTGTGCTTACAGTGTATGTTTTCCTTTATGGTCGACTTTATCTTGTGCTTAGTGGACTCGAAGAAGGCTTGAGCACTCAACCGGCAATACGGGACAATAAACCTCTTCAAGTGGCTCTTGCTTCGCAGTCGTTTGTTCAAATTGGGTTTTTGATGGCTCTGCCTATGTTAATGGAAATTGGACTAGAAAGAGGTTTCAGAACAGCATTGAGTGAATTCATATTGATGCAGTTGCAACTGGCCCCTGTATTTTTTACATTTTCTCTTGGTACAAAGACCCACTATTATGGAAGGACTTTACTTCATGGGGGTGCAAAATATAGGCCTACAGGTCGAGGGTTTGTGGTTTTCCATGCCAAGTTTGCTGACAACTATAGACTTTATTCCCGTAGTCATTTTGTAAAGGGTCTTGAGCTGCTGATTTTACTTCTTGTGTACCAAATATTTAGCCATACTTATAGAAGCGCCCTTGCTTATGTCTTGATCACCGTATCTATGTGGTTTATGGTGGGTACTTGGCTATTTGCTCCATTCCTCTTTAATCCTTCTGGGTTTGAATGGCAAAAAATAGTTGATGATTGGACTGATTGGAATAAGTGGATAAGCAATCGTGGAGGAATTGGTGTTCCAGCAGAAAAAAGTTGGGAATCATGGTGGGAGGGAGAACAAGAGCATCTTCGTCATTCTGGAAAACGTGGTATAATTGCTGAGATACTGCTAGCTTCACGATTCTTTATCTATCAGTTTGGTCTAGTTTATCACCTGAACATTACAAAGCACACCAAAAGTTTTCTGGTACTCATCTACATTCTTATCTCTTTTTGCCAGTTATTCATTATTTATTTTTCTTCATTAAAGATATCATTTTACTCTATGGCAGGTGTATGGCATATCATGGCTGGTGATCTTTCTAATATTGTTTGTGATGAAGGTAAGTAGCAAAAGAAATTAACATATTTTTTTAAGTTACGAACTTAAGTAACTAAAAATATTTGATATGCTTGCATGTTGCCATTTTATCGATTTTTGTGTAACTTTTTAAGTTTACAAAATGAGCGAATATCTCAATCATTTACTATTCCATCTTTTTATGAGTGAATATCATTTTTATCTTTTAATGCTTATATGCAAAACATTGTAATCTCAAACAATATAACCTCTTAATTGTTATCTGTTTTTTCTATGGATATTTTCAGACCGTTTCTGTTGGGAGGCGAAAATTCAGTGCCAATTTTCAGCTTGTTTTCCGACTTATTAAGGGTTTGATTTTCCTAACGTTCGTTGCTATCCTAGTCACTCTGATTGCCCTTCCTCACATGACAATGCAAGACATCATTGTGTGCTTACTTGCTTTCATGCCAACTGGTTGGGGAATACTTTTGGTGAGTTAATGCTTTCGTTTTTCAGTAGCTTTGATGAGTACATCATTAAAAAAAAATTCATGCACAAGTAACTTTTTTTAAAAAAGAAAAGAAAAGTTTTGGGTGAGTTTTTTTCTTCGTTATTTTAGTTTTAGTAATGCTTAAATTGAAATGAACTATTTAATCCAACTTAATATTTTGGTTGTTCATGGGTAGATGAAGTGATGTGATGAGAAATTTTCAGTTGAATTCAATGATGAAAATAGATGGGAGAATTATTAAAAACATTGTGTATTAAATTTAAAACTGTGTATTAATTTGAAACCATTTATAAACTACAAGTAAAAAATACATTTGACCAAAAATATTGTAAGAAAAGAAAATGTGAAATTTGAAGTTTCGCCCTATCATTGTTACTCCGAGTACTGTGTATACTTATTTTTTTTGCAAACTTACTAATTCTAAAATTTCAATTTTCATTACCTTCAGATTGCACAAGCCTGCAAGCCTATCATACACAGAGCAGGTTTCTGGGGATCCATAAGGACTCTTGCTCGAGGGTACGAGATTGTAATGGGATTAATGCTGTTCACCCCAATAGCCTTCCTCGCATGGTTTCCTTTCGTCTCGGAATTCCAAACTCGTATGCTTTTCAATCAAGCATTCAGTCGAGGGCTCCAAATTTCTCGTATTCTTGGTGGCCAACGCAAGGATCGATCTTCCCGTAACAAAGACTAAGCCAGCTGGTAAATTCTAAATTTTGTGTTCTTTCCATATTTAATTTTGGAATTAGGAAGCTTGATGGGATCTCACCATGCGGTGAGGCTACATTTTCTGTGATATAGTAGCAAATGATCCCTTGTGTTTTGTAATTTTCCACTACTAAAGAAACACATAATACCAATTGTTATTCCTATTTTGTAAGTCTTGTGATGATATTTTTATGCCAATCAAGTAATTCTTTTGGTAGACTTTTGTTTAATGGGTAATCTTGTATTTACCTTCTATTTTTATCTTCTAATTTATACTTTAATAATGACATTCATTAATTAGTGTAATTGATATAATATATTATAAATACTAAAAATAAGTTATTTATTGTAGCAATTAATGTCATGTCAGGTGGTTGTATAATTAAAAGGTAAAAAATTATAGAGTAATATGGATGCATTGAACTTTTAATTGAATTCGGTGTAATATGCACGCATAGTTTTGTTAGTTTTCTGGTATTACGCGTGTATAGAATGTATTTTCAATGTTGGAAAGAGGAGCTGGAATGTTCTAGTAACTTCTATTTATTATAGTAAATAAGAACAATCTAGTATTTTGTTAATAAATAGATATTAAATATTTTGTTAGAAATTTCCTTATGAAGTATGAAATAGTCGGTGTTCATATAATATTAATGTCATTTGTTGAACCACTACTGCCCATCCATTTATGACGAGTTCATCAAGGCTCAAGGCAATTTGCCTTAATTTGATTTAATTAATATAATTAATGAATTATTTTAACTCTCGGTCTATAAAAGGAGCCCCCTTCCTATTTGAACGGGCATGAACCGCTTCGAGAGAGAGAGTACTCGGTAATCTTGGTGTTGCGCCATCTGTTCCTTTCGGGAAAGTAAGGGAGAAACGTCAAATTTGGGGAATTTGTGAGATTTGATTGTTTTAGGGTTCTTCGAAGTAGACAATTTCTTTTGACGTTCCGATCTTTGAGCCTATCGTGTGGATTTTGCTCCATTTTGAGGTCGTATATTCAGTTAGGTTATCGCTCTTCGCGATTTATAGGTTCTGTTTTCAATCGGAAAGGTCAAGATAATTATTCGTGAGTAACATGAATGATCAGTCTCAGATGTTGAATCAAGCCCCGTTAACAACCATGACTCAGCCGCAGCTGATCAACCAGCCTCAGGTTATCGCGCAGTCTCAAATCCTGAACCAGCCTCAGATAATGAATCAGTCTCAAATCCTGAGTCAGCCTCAGTTACTAAAAAACCCTCACATGATGGCCCAGTCTCAGGCCATAAATCCGCAGCCTCACGTACAGCCTCAGCTCCTGAATCAATCTCGGATGATGATGAGCCAATCCCAACCGATGATGAATCGAGGCTATAAAATGTGGTCGCGCCCGCTGCCTCCCGTCGATGGTACTAACATAAAATACCAGAGTTCTTTGAATCCTTGTTTTGTTAACCAAAATCAGCCAAATCTAGGACGTAGCAATTGGAGCGGTAGGAATGTTACGGATAAGCGCAAAGCCCTTAGAAGAATGGAAAAACATGTACTTGGTTCCGCCGTTATTGGTCCAAGCAATGCTGGAGGATACATACCCCCGACTCTTAATGAGTTGCAGTCCCAAAATCGATTGAAAGCTCGGAAGTTTTATCCTAAGAGAAAGTATAATAATAGATTTGCTCCTTATGCTCCCCGTAATACTACATCCTTTCTCATTCGCGCAAAGAAGGCTGGCGGTATTGCCTCTCTTGTGTCCCCTTCCCCGGTGACACCTGCAGTGCTTCCTACTCCTATGTTCTCGCCATCTAGGGAGGTATTGGTAGACATGGCTAAGGAAGAATGGGGCGTTGATGGTTATGGGTCAATGAAAGGGTTGATTAGGCTTCGTTCTCCTGGAAATGAGGCAGGAATTGCATGACGAGGAGGAGGAAGAAGAGGTGGTGGGTCGAGTGAGAGTGATGTGGAGGAGCATGTGGAGATGGAGAGAAGGTTGGACCATGACTTGAGCCGATTTGAGATGATATATCCAAGTTATGGAGCTGAGCACAATAATGTTTTAGAGAATAGAGTGGATGACCAGGATAGCCATATTGCTCAACTAGAAGAGGAAAACTTGACATTAAAGGAAAGGCTTTTCTTGATGGAGAGAGAGTTGAGTGACTTGAGGAGGAGGATGCAGTTTCTTGAGAGACATAACCACGGTGTTGAGTATGCAAACGAAGAGGTGGTGGAGAATGAATCTGAAAATGAAAGTGAAATGGGTGGCGAAAATGACATGGAGATCGGAGAGAATGTATCTGCTAATGTACACGGCAGAAATGTTGATGCTGATTCGAAGAGAAATTATGTTTCTTTGACTAATGATGAAAACTTGGGAGACGTTTGCATTGAAATGTGTACGTCAAATAGAAGAAATTTAGATGATGACAAACTTGACGATGAAAAAGCAGTAGAACAATGTGTTTTATCTTCTGGATCAGGCATAGAAAAGAATGTGGGCGGGGAAGAAAAAATGACGGAGGAGCTTGAAGAAGGTTTTGGAATAAGAGAAAAGGTCAAAGATATAGAAATAGCGAATACCTTTGTCTCTGAAGGAATCACGAAGAAAGACATCAAAGATGATGAAGAGCAAAATGAGTCTGAATGTGTAGAATTAATGGTAAAAGAAAACAAATCCATTAACGAAGAAACCGGGCATAATTTTCTACCACATGAAAACGATGATATGAATTAGTAGTCCAAGGAAGAGATGGTGGAGAATGCAAGCTCAGAGAAGAGCATTCAATGATTGCGGTGTTCACTATTTTCGGCACTATTGTAAGTCGTCTCTCTGAAATTTAATCTCTTTAATGTGTATGCGTTGCAGTAGATGCAATTACCACAATTGTCAATTTGAAACTAGTTTTTCTATGGGATATAATTGGAGAAAAAGTGTTCTTGTAAGAATGAAAGGTCAACAATATTTGGTGTGGGATATAATCTTAATTCCAGTGGTTTTTATTCCTACATATGTTTGTTCAGGTGAATTTGAATCCATGTTCTTTAATATTTTGGTTATTTGTTTTTATATTTAACCATGTTTCTTGAAATTAGTACTGTGTTTTGTGGGACTAAGTATCTGAATCTCAGATGACATCTCATTGTTCCCTTATTTTTTTGGGTTGAAATGGGAAGTCTCCGACTTTCAGAAATGCAATAGATTATTTTGTTTCTGAACCCTTTCTCTAGTTTGTATGTATGACCTCTGAACAGTCATGACAGCAGAACCCAGGACGACATTTGTTCATTTAAGTAATAATATATTATTCATCGTCAATGTTCATACACTTAACATGATAGCTTATAAGAGAGGACATATCGGAACAACAACTGCAGCAAGTCTAGATTTTACTTGAATTTCACAGACAACGATCAGTGATGCATTGAAATAATAAAGTCAGAATGAACTTCCAGCATCTGAACTTGGCACTGCTTATTGACTGAGCATCTTGAGAGAGAGAGACAGAGAAGTTGGGTTGGACTTGGACTTCAAGACAGACCAATGACCCTCCCAGTAGCAGTGTCAAGATCAATGTCATAAAAGCAAGGCCTTGTAGGCAGTCCAGGCATTGTGCTCATCGTTCCCACCAAGGGGTAGATAAATCCGGCACCAATGCTGCCTCTCACGTCCCTTATCGGCAGTACAAACCCTGTGGGGGCTCCTTTTTCTGATGCCTTGTGTGAAAACGAGTACTGTGTTTTTGCCATGCAGATTGGCAGACTTGAAAATCCTTGCTTGCTGTACATTTCTATCTGTTTTTCTGCCTATTCCATAGAAAATAAAATAAGAAATGAATGTTTCATTTGGATGTGATATGAACTTGACATTAGAGGAGGACGAGCTTACTTGGTCTGAGTATTCAACTCCACTGGCACCATATGACTTGGCTATGGCTTCTATTTTCTCTTTGATGCCAACATCCAAAGGATACAAGAATTTCAATGACTGCCTAACTTTTTCGCAGGCTGTTTGAACTGCTATTCCAAGATCCACCTGAAGAAGATCACCACACACTTCAATTCTTTTGCGACATCAGCACAAAGATCCAAAACTAACCCATCAGAAATCCATATCCATCATTGTACCAAATGAAAACAAGGGTAGACGAGACGAGTTTCAAACTTTAACGTCAAGTAAAAAGGTTGAGGAATACGAGTAATTCTAAGATTGCTTGTACTCAAAACTTGCATCCATTTTACTTGACAATTTTTTGGGTCAGTTGGGTATTTGCATCTTCCTTCTATTAATCTATTTCATTTTTTATAAATAAAAAAATAACTCAGTGGAATGAATAAACTAACCGCTCCTTTTCCACCATGAGCATGATGAGTACAAATAATAGCATCAAAAGCACCAGCCGCCATTGCTGCATCTCTAACTGCATTAAGTTCTGCCTCTGTATCTGTAGCAAACTTGTTAACAGCAACAACAACATTAACACCATACGCCTTTGTATTTGAAATATGCCGAGCCAAATTCACGCAACCGGCCTGACCAGGTCCAAATTCTCGGTCAAATATGCATGGTCGAGAGGTTTTCCGGCGACAACTTCCGGCCCCTCCTCCATGCATCTTCAAGGCCCTTATTGTTGCCACAATTACAGCACATTGAGGAGATAGGCCGCTGTACCGACACTTAATGTTCATGAACTTCTCTGCCCCGATATCAGCTCCAAAACCAGCCTCTGTGACCACAAATCCTCCAGGTCCTACCAGCTTCAGAGCAATTTTATCAGCAACAATGGAGGAATTTCCAGTGAGCAATATTTGCAAATGGGCCAGCATGAACTAGAACTGGAGTTCCTTCAAGAGTCTGCATTAAAGTGGGGTTAATAGCATCCTTCATTAGCACAGTCAAAGCCCCACCAACGCCTAGATCGTCAGCCGTAACTGGATCGCCTGCTTTGCTATTTCCGATCACCATTTTTCCGAGCCTCTCTCTCATATCAGCAAGAGAAGTGGTAAGAGCTAATACTGCCATTATTTCACTGGCAACTGAAATATCAAATCCAGTTTCTCTCACCATCCCTTTCTCTTCAGGACCCTGCCCAACAGTAATCTTCCTCAAAAACCTGTCATTTACATCCATCACCCTTCTCCAAGTGACTGAATCCGGGTCTATATCAAGCCGTGCAAATTTTTTTACTTCTCCAGAAGTGAGATCCTCAGGGCTGGTTTTGGAAATACCAAGCTTTTTTAAACGTCTAAACATAATGTCGGTAAATTTCCGTTTTCCTTCTTTGTTTGGCGGGCAGAGCCGATTTAGGAGAGCTTTGTCCGACTGGGTTGACTCGTGGAAGATCCTAGTATCTATGGCAGCAGCTAGAAGGTTATTTGCAGCTGTTATAGCATGAATGTCTCCTGTTAAATGAAGATTGAACTCATCCATTGGAATCACTTGACTGTAACCGCCCCCTGCAGCACCCCCTTTGATTCCAAAAGTTGGTCCTTGGGAAGGTTGACGAAGACAGGTGACAACCTGAAGTAATTGCATTATACCAGGTAACATATCTTTACAGAGAGACAGTGAAGCTTGCTTGAATCAAACTAATATTCCAATGGCAGATTATTTTAGATAGAAGAAGGGGAAAAACAATGAAATGCTAAAAAAAATGTAAAATTTTTAAAAAAGGGTACACCTTTTTTCCAAGAAAAGCACCCAGAGCTTGACAGAGACCAACGGTAGTAGTAGACTTGCCTTCTCCGAGAGGCGTGGGAGTTATCCCTGCAACCACCACATAATACCCATCGGCAGATCCTTCAAGCTCGTCAAGTACAGACAGCAATACCTTAAATCATAAAACCGACATCGTCATTGATCATACAAATGACATTGTCACAATGAGGATTACTTAGATATTACACAGCACTAAATCATATTGACCAACTAGTTATAAACTCTACCACTAGACTTTAACTGAGGTTACAAGTACCAAGCATAAGCAACTAATCACTTGGTGCGCTAGAAGATTTTGGTGTGACCTGAATTCTATATAGATCAGGCCAACATGGTGGCTGACAATAAGTTGTAGCTATTGATGAAGAGCTATTGTTATACAAATCCAAGGTTCTGTAAGAATTCTAATAATTTAAAAGGGTGTGGAATTAAATTTGGATTATCTTGTCCTACATTTTCGTGAAATCCAAACAAAATAGACTAGAATCTGAATCCAGTATGCTCGAAAAGTTGAACAGAGCAATTACCTTGGCCTTGTATTTGCCGTAAAGATCATAATGAGCCGGGCTTAGATTGAGTTCTTTGGCTATGTCAGAAATGTGAAGAGGCTCCACTGAGTTGGCAATGTCAATATCTGCAGGCACAGGAGACACCACCTGGATTTTCCTCAGAGTATTCGATGAACTCATTTTTTTACAACCAATAAAGGAAGGAAGGATTAAGGATTGTTATCCTCCGTTTAGTTCGCTTCTCCTGCTGATATTTGCTAGTCCAACAATGGAAATGAATGAAGCTGTATCACTCAGCCCACTATATCTGCATCCGTCATTGAGACTAGCCAAAAAGCAAGCCACTTCTTTCCTTTGTAGAGAGAGAGAGAGATAACTGAGAGAGAAGAAGTCTACTCTTATCCTGCTGAAGTGGACAGCTGGGGAATATGGAGGTCAGAAAGAGACCAATCACAACCGCATGATTAGATAAACCAACAAACCACATTGTTTGAGCGTTTGGCCGTCGCCGGAGACAAAGCGACCGGTGGGCCACCCTCGGCCAGCCCATTGAATCGTGGGTATGACCAGACCCGCGCAACGGCGGACGGGCCATCCTCTGTCTTCCGCTCGGCATCGGTAACCTTGGCCCTCTGCCTCCGGCCATTCCATTGCAGCTCTTATCCTGCCCCTATGGTGACTCCCGTAAACAAGTCGGCCCATTTGCCGGATTTTTCCAGAGGCATAAATGGGCTTTGCAGGGACCATTTGGAGGCCTATATTTCATTGGGCTAGACCTCTCGGCTACCTTTAGGCCAGCTCGTTTGCATTGGATGATAGGCCAAAATGAAAGCCCTAGACAAATTATTGAGCCTTCCGACGGCTCGTAGTCAATGAATAGACCAGCCCAATGTATATAGGGCGGAGGGCCATGACAATGAGATGCCCCTGTATTTGGATCAGCTTATGGACTAAGTCTCTGGGCTTATAATACCCAAGCCCATCACCTCAACCCAGAATCAGCCGAAGACTATAGACTAGCACAGATCTAGCCCGTGGACTATATTACTGATCCAGACCACGTACTAAGCACATAGACTCAAAAATGGGCTAGACCCCGGACAAGAAGGAGGACTGGCTATTTAACCAGGCTAGGCGAGCCCACGATTAGCCAGGAAGTCTTCAGAAACGCCGCAAAAGATCGCAGATTTAGGGCTCGAGTGCATCTCCTGACTATTCGATGTTTATGCACGAGCGATCGATCGATCTCCGTATGCGTAGAGTCGCCATTACTTCCGGTCATTTCTTTCTCCTCTTTTGGAATCGGACTAATCACCTTTGTTTACTTACTAGGCTAGCCATGTACTAGCCCGTGGTCCGTAGAAAAAAGTAAGTGGGTTGAAAAACAATGGAGATGCGGGGTATCGATCCCCGTACCTCTCGCATGCTAAGCGAGCGCTCTACCATCTGAGCTACATCCCCTCATGTTCAATCCATTACCAGGAACGTAAAATAATAATTCATCAATTTTGCCTATTTGTTTTAATCTGCGAAGCAATATAGTGTCAAGTATCATGCTGTTTTTCAGTCAACTATATTCCTGAATTTTACTATAAAATATACATTTTCTTGTACGTGGACCCAACTTCGTCTATTGGGATGCTTAAGTTTTTGTCCAAGTCATATGAAAGACTTTCCAGGTTCAGCCACTGTCCATTTTTTAAAGTTAATATTTTCGTATTTTATTTAAATTTTATCTTATTAAACATGAGACATCCTAAATTTTCAATAAATAAATGGTAATATTAAATTTATTTTCTAATTTTACGCAACCATTTAATAAGTTACGCTTAATTGTCAACTGTATTTATTTTAATTAATTACCAATTAATTAAAATAAATCATCATTTGCGTTAGGATGATGATTTATTTTAATTAATAAGTTACACTTAATTGTCAACTGTATTTAGTTCGTGATTACTTATTAAATTATTAATTTTTATTAAGCCGAAGCTGATACTTGGTGCAAATTTCAATTTTCAGTTAAACCACTGGCTAAATATGTTGGAGATTGGTTGACACAACTTACAACTGCGAGGGAGGTTTCTGCTCCGATCCATTCACGAATGGATGGGAGATCGGATTCCAGTCCGAAGGCGGCTTTGCTTGGTGCGGAGGATCTTGGATGGAGCTGGAGGGGAAGACGTTCCGGAGGGGGACTAGTTCGGAGGTTCTCCACCAACTCACTCCGGCGACAGTTCGTGTCCAGGCTGCCTGAGAAGGTTCAATCAGGTCTGGACGACATCGACTCTCCCTGCGAAATTGATTTGTCTCGGACCTCAGGCGTAACCAAAGGTATCTCTCTCTCTCTCTCTCTCTCTCTCTCTCTCTCTCTCTCTCTCTCTCTACTGTGTGTTCGTCTGTGCGAGCGCGATGATATGAATTCTTTTTGGTTTCTGAGAGAGTAATCGAAAATGTTTCTTCAGCTAATAATTCATTTTTTCAAATCTTTTTTAGCTATATAATTCAATTTGGTTTTCATGTTTTAGAGCCAAATTTCCTGGATTTTCGTTGTAATTTACAGTAAGAAAACGTTCCATGGCTGTACATAAGAAGGATTCCCCTTGCGACTGGAGTTTGTTACTGTTTTACTTTCTATTTTACGCTGTAGGAGTAAAGAAATATTACGAACAACAATTTGCGACCCTGAAGTCTTTCGAAGAAGTTGATGCATTGGCAATAACGGATTCCATCAACGAGGAAGACGAAGAAGAACAAGCTCAACACGAGAGGGCGATGAAGATTTCTAATTATGCAAATATTGCACTCCTTGCATTGAAGGTTCGTAACTGTTCTCTGTTCTGCTTACTTCTTATTTTCCTTTATCATGAGCATGATTTTGTTCAACTGAATTTCAGATTTATGCTACGATTAGGAGTCTATCCATAGCCATTGCTGCGTCCACCTTAGATTCTTTGCTCGATCTCATGGCTGGTGGAATCCTCTGGTTTACTCACTCGTATATGAAAAAAGTAAATATCTATAGATATCCTATTGGAAAGTTGAGGGTGCAGCCTGTTGGCATCATAGTCTTTGCTGCTGTCATGGCTACACTGGGTGAGAACACTTCTAGAAGTCTGTATTTTATTTTCTATTGTACAATCTCCCTTTCACTTGTTTTATTTTTGTTCCACCTAAATTCTATTTTGCGTCCGGTTCAAAGTTTCGTTGTGTGATAAAAGTTTTTAAAAAAATACAGATATACAGGAGTATGTGATGGTTTCGCGTTATTGGTAGGAGGTGTGACATCATCAGTCCTCTTAGTATAAAGTTGTATGCTTTTGGTCGAATCCTCCATGATTTTGTTATTGGAATTAGCCAAAAACACATTGTATTAAGTAAAAAGAAAACTCTACTAATAAATTTTACATTTTTCATTCTCTCAAGTAATATGAGATTGGTGCACCCTCATTGGTATGAGGTCGACCCTTCACAATCTTTTGTTATTTTTACCTGGCTGTCCCAATCTCTCTCTTTGGGGGCTTTACGTCCTCGTCGGCTACACTTCTGGTTGGCAGTGATTCTAATATCATTTGTAACGTCTTAAGTATTACTAGTACAAAATTATCTGTTTTGTGCTGCAACCCGCACGGTTTTGTTATTGAGATTAGTTCAGAACTTATTGTATTAGGTAAAGAGCAAAACTCTAATTATAAAACATGCATTTTTCAATTTCCCAAGCAATGTGAAATTTTTGCACCTCTACTAATATGGATCGAACCCTTCATAGTCTTGGGCCCTCGTCCTTCTTATCTTCACATGGCAAGATGTCACAATAGGGGAGGTGTATGAACGTGTTTTCGAGTTTTCGTGTACAAGTATGTGAATTATGTTTGAGTCGCAATACTTTGATTGTCGTAATAAATTTCTTTCATCTACTAGTTCTTTTTCGTAAGATCTGTCTTCTGTCTTTGTTTTCCTTTTTTTATACACATATTTGTCATATGTTTTTAACATACGAGTTATTTTTCCCTGTTCAAACTGAACGTACGTTTAACAATCCAGATATTAGGAATGTAGTTTCATATTGACTTGTTGTCTTAGTAATTATTCAAGATAGATAAACTACTACCCACTACTTGTTCTTCCCTCGAGTTCCATTTTTAGGCTTGCATGATCATTATCTGCCATTTTCGTTTCAGGCTTTCAGATAATGATTCAGGCTTTTGAACAGCTAATTGAAGGCACCCCCTCAGAAGATTTGTCCACAGATCAATTCACGTGGATGTGTTCAATTATGATATTTGCCACTATAGTGAAACTTTCACTCTGGTTCTACTGTAAGAGGTCAAGAAACAAGATAGTCCGTGCATATGCAAAGGATCACTACTTCGATGTGATAACGAATGTAATCGGATTGATCGCAGCAGTTCTCGGAGATAAAATTCGCTGGTGGATTGATCCGGTCGGGGCGATTCTCCTGGCCATATACACGATGATTAATTGGTCTGGAATTGTATGGGAAAATGCAGGTCCTTTCTCACACTGATTTCTTTCCTCTTTTTATCCTTAAATCTATGCTTTTCAATTGTTGAACTGCAGAGCTGAGAATCATGTCTTCTTGATGTTAGTTTCACTTGTCGGACAATCGGCTCCTCCACAGTTCTTGCAAAAAATTGCATACCTTGCTTTGCTGCACCCACACATCCAGCGGATCGACACTGTCCGTGCTTACACCTTTGGCGTACTTTATTTTGTCGAGGTTAGTCATGTCCATTGTATCGATTATGTCCTCTTTCTTTTGCTTGATCTCCTTTGTTATAATTTTAATATATAGATGTCCTGTGTGTATTAAGCAATGTATACTGTAGTCATAGTCATGTCAAGCTTAATAGAAATGGTTATATATGGATTAAGTTATTGAGCTCGGAGCATATATGATAACATAGTTACAGTCTAGCGTGTAAAAAAGGATGTAATTTACTTAATTTTTCTGGACAAAATGATAATAATTACACTATTTTGATGAGCAGGTAGATATTGAGCTACAAGAGGATTTGCCTTTAAAAGAAGCACACGCCATTGGAGAGACGTTGCAAATAAAGATCGAAAAACTTCCTGAAGTAGAGCGAGCTTTCATTCATCTCGACTTCGAATGCGAACACAAACCAGAGCACTCTGTCTTACTCAGGCTCCCAAGTACTCGAGACTAATGTTTTTTTTTTTTGAAGTATTGAAATCGCGCAAATTATAGAACTCTTGCTTTCTACAAAACATCATTCTTCTTTGATATAATTTATTCCAATATGGTTGAGCTTTAGGCTCGAACCGATTGAGCCGAGAGCTGCAAACTATGGCCTACTAAATTCAAGAAATCTCGTCAATCTGATTGATCGATCCTGTTAAAAATTAAGGCATAGCAATTAGCCCTCGGACTGAAGTCATTCTTTCCCTTGAATCTTTAGTAAGTAACCCGTTATCAAATTATTTGCTTAACGAGACAGAGATTGCCAAGGTGACTCGTCAAAAATTACAACCTTAAAGATCCCAGACTCAGTTAGAGCCCATGATGGTCAGCTACCTACGCTCCATGCGTTAACTCTTGTATTGTAAGATCTACTTTGATACGTAAAAGAGAAATTATGCCTTTGATGCGAGTTCTCCAATTGAAGGAACTTGAGGTCTTTTAGGAAATATAGGTCTTTTTAGGTTTCCCATTTCGTTTCTATCTTCAAAATACATGTACATGCACTAAACTAGACTACTTCGGGTTTAAGATCCTTATGGACCACACCCGCTAGGTGAAAAATGCAACAACATAAAGTGGTTGAAGATCGAGGCCGACACATAAAAATGTGACACGAGATTTACATAAAAAATCTTAACGGGAAAACACTATAGGCAAATGAGAGGACTTCATCATCTGAAAATCAATACATTGAATTTTTTGATAATATTATACCGGAATTCTAATTTGAGATTCACAATGACGGCTCTCTAGTTGACACTAATTCCACCGTATAAAATATATTTTCAAGACATCAACAAATCTGTTTACTAAATGACTATAATAGAATTCTAATGAAGTTTACCAGAGAAGATAAAATGTTAAAACTAATAGTTGTCATTTGTTCGATTTTAAAATTTCCATATAACAGTTTAGTTATGTATTTTAACAGTCTCTATTTGTTTATTTAAACGGGAGCTTGTAAGATTAAAGGATATCGATAATTTGAAAAATTATTGTAAGAAGAGCTAACAAACCTCGTAAACGTCTACCATATTTTGTAATTCTGTTTCGTATTTTCATTTAAAGAGTCGCAAATTTCCATTTCAATTATAAAATTTTAAAATCAATTGATTTCACAATTAAAATAAACGAAAAACATGAAAATAGATTGGGGATATCGATATCCTACCTTTTATACGAGGATTGATGACAAGAGTTGTAATTTCTATTTCATTAAACGAGATTAAAATTAATTGATTTCATAATTAAAATAAATCATAGATATCTTACCTTTTATATCATGAATAATTAAAGAGATTAAAAATTAATTGATTTAACAATTAAAACAAGTTAGGGATGTCGTATCTTTTTCAGAGTAAAGTAGTACTATTATTCTTGGGTACGAACACGCCTGGAATAGTGGATAGCCTGAACTCGTAGCCAAACAAGCCACCTCCACCTACTAAATTCACCAGCTTTAAAAATTCCAGTTTCCCGCCTTCCCTCGCGTGAGAAATCTTTTCCC
The DNA here is from genome assembly GCA_022432975.1 of Begonia masoniana. NCBI lineage: Eukaryota > Viridiplantae > Streptophyta > Magnoliopsida > Cucurbitales > Begoniaceae > Begonia > Begonia masoniana. The sequence continues at coordinate 7,828,119 of CM039515.1, forward strand.
TCGAGTATATAAACCTTACCCAGCTGCCGCTCCTTCTGTCTTCTTCTTCTTCGCAGTCTGATCTGTATCAGGGTCACAATGCCGAGCAAACGTCAAGCGAAAACTCGGTCCTCCTCGGAAAAAGTCGTTTCCTCTCCCTCGAAGAAGCTGAAGCGCCTGGAAGACGAAGAAGCTGCTGCTTCTTCGGCGCCTGAAGTAGCACCTCCTTCTCGCAAGGCGAAGGCTGAGATTGCGAGCGATGAAGGGGCAGAGGCGAAGTTTGTTGGACTACCTGTTCCCGAGGAAGAAGCCAAAGAACGGTGGCCTCATCGATACTTAAGGAAGGTACTGTGTTTCTGCTTTCTTTTTCTTTTTTGGGCGAAGCCTTACTTTTTTCATATTCATTTATTTCAAATATGACGAGGCGATATTACTAATAAGTATATGAAATATAGAACTATAATAATTCAATGCACATTGACATTTTTGATAGGTTATTTAGAAGGTTTGTTTTGGTTTTGATGCATTATAATTTCTTTAGCTGGTTTGGATGGTGTATTGTTTAACTACCATAATTGATTTGGTTTGAAAATCACTGCAAGCGAAAGTTACTCTTATGCCATGACATGGTACAGAAGGACATCCCTAACAGAGAAGTTGAAGCTATTGCTTACAGAATTAACTTGGGATACGAGGCTTTATTGATATTTCATTTTCTATGCTGTCTCTCTCTAGATTCTCATTATTATTATTTTTGCTCATTCACATAACGATATATTGTCTTTCAGAAGAAACGCTCAGCAGCTGCAGAGGATTCAAAAAAGTAAGTAATGATACATTTTACTCTTGCTTTTCATAATATAAGAAACATTTTTTTTAATAATCTATATGATGGTATGAGAGAAATTTTTCAAAGGGTGAAAACGGGGTCATGTTTATCTCTTTGATTGGAATGAGCAAAAAACATGGTGCCTAGTAAGTTTCTAAGTTAGCTAAAATGAATCTTTATTTGTATTTTAAACAAATCTAACTTTGTCAATCATGAAGTTGCGATACCAATCATTTATTACTTTTTTGTTTCATATGTGAAAGTCTTTGTATAACATTTAATAGTATTTCCAATCTCTTTTTCATTCATCATTTGCAACAAAGGCGAACTTTCACAAATGTTGCGACTCGTAACATGGGATTGATTGTTTCCCTTCATCTCAGTGGTTGGAAATCCAATCTAACTAGGTGCTGAATGGGATTGAGGAAGATTATTGGCTCATTGTCGAAAATTTCTTAATGTTTATTGTTATTATTGCGGTGTAGAGACGACTCAGACAATTCAATCCAAGCACAATATCACTACCTACTGGCTGAAGATGGCAAGATTCATTATAATCTCTATGACGATGCTCATGTTAAGGTAAGTGATATTGTTTATCTTATACACTGTTAATTGCTGATTAGATAGTAAAATAATTGAAGGTTCTCTAACTCACAATTTTTTTACAAGTACTCAGGTTTATATTTATCTTTCATTCAGATAGTTGGATTGCATGACATTCTTTTTGTCCATTCTCATGATAGAATATCACATCTAAATTCATTGATGATCTCTTTACTTACTGCAATTATTATGAATGTTGACGTTCTGATAAGTGGCCACCAAACATTAATGAACAAGTTGATTTCTAAATTACCCCTACTGATTTTTAAGCTTTTTTAGGCTGGTGAAGGAGAAGAAGATTATATTTGCAAGATTGTAGAAATGTTTGAAAGTGTTGACGGGAAGCCATATTTCACAGCACAATGGTATTATAGAGCTAAAGATACGGTAAGTTGAGTGTGATGATTTGTTTCTGAAACTAAATTTTGACACTTCAATGGGCTAATGCATATTTTTCTCACTGTTTAGGTCATCAAAGACCATGAGAAGCTTATCGACTCTAAGCGTGTTTTCTTTTCAGAAATTCGTGACGACAACCCATTGGACTGTTTGGTTAAAAAGCTACATATTGCTAGACTTCCCTTGAATGTATGTCTTATACCCATCCCTGTTTTTAGTTTGATTGATCCAAAGGTGTTGTAACTTTTGTTTTTTGTGCAGGTAGATTCTGATACAACAAAACAATCCCTTTTGGATAATGATTTCTATTGTGACATGCAATACCTTATTCCATATTCTTCGTTTGTAAAATTACCGGAAGGTAACTGTTTTTTGAAATTGTTATCTATGAATTGCCTTGTTTTTGCAATGCAAAAGCCAATAGCTAATTTGTCTTTACTTTTATTAGGACGTGCAGATAATTGTCGAAATGGTAGTGAAACATCATCAACAATCTCATCCGATTTGGACATGAATGGAACGAGTGAAGTAAACTCTGGAGGGCCTGTTAATGACCTTCAAAAGCATGATAAGGCCGAGGTTACATTATTAGATCTATACTCAGGTTGTGGAGCAATGTCAACTGGATTATGCCTGGGAGCACAATTGTCAGGGTTAAATCTTGTGACAGTAAGTTGTTTCTACCTCTTAATCCATGCTAAGTTTAGCCCTAAAAACCACTGTTTTATTTATTTTTTGCTGACCAACAATATTTACAAACTTGTAGAGATGGGCAGTTGATCTGAACGAACATGCTTGTGACAGCCTTAAACTAAACCATCCAGAAACAAATGTACTTTTTCTTTTTTAACAAATTTCTTGTCATTTACTTTTCCATTTTATCCCCATTTATTGATGATGATCCAGCAATTTGATATTGCAAAGCAGGTCAGAAATGAAGCCGCCGAAGATTTTTTAACATTACTAAAAGAGTGGAAAAACTTGTGTGTCCATTTTACCTTAGTAAAAAGTACAGAAATGGACAAAAAATATGTGGATTTGTTCAGTGCTGAAGGCGAGGAAGAAGATGACACTGAAAGTGATGAAGAGAACGAAGATGATCCAGAGGTGTTCGAAGTTGACAACTTACTTGAAATATGTCATGGTGATCCCAAAGAAAATACAAAACCAGGCTTGTATTTCAAGGTATCATAATCTAATTATTAACATATGCATTATACTTATGCGTTGTCATTTAATGTATTAAGTCAAATATGTTCCTTGTTTAGGAATCTTAATTTTCTTCACTAGATATCTCTATGCCTTGAAATTATGTCTGTTTAGTTGACTTACAACCTTTAGATGCATTGATTCCAATTTTCTTAAAATTGTCGTGGGTGTGGAGGCTTAGTGTCGCATCGAATGTAGATGTAGATGGCAAATAATCTCTTTTTTGTAGGTTCGCTGGAAGGGTTATGGTGCCGATGCAGACTCGTGGGAGCCAATTGAAGGTTTAAGGTTTGCTACTACTGAACCTTAAATCCTACAGTAGTAGCATTATATTAGACTTGAATAATCAACTTTTTATATATGAATTCCTTTGGCAACTGAGTATTGGTTTTCCAATTAACTAACATTGTCAACTGTTGATGCAACAGTCACTGTGAGGAAAGAATCAAGGATTTTGTGACGAGCGGTTTCAAGTCGAAGATTTTACCTTTACCGGTAATGATGACTTTTGTTATGAAGTTGAGTCATTGATTGTGACTTTATATTTTGTTTACGTTGGTAGTGCAGGGTGATGTTGACGTGATATGTGGAGGTCCTCCCTGTCAAGGCATTAGTGGTTTTAATCGCTTCAGGAACCAGGAAAATCCACTGAAAGATGAAAAAAACAAACAGCTTATCGTTTTTATGGATTTGGTGGACTATCTTAAGCCTAAATATGTTTTGATGGAGAATGTAGTTGACATAGTGAAGTTTGCTCATGGATTCCTCGGGCGCTATGCATTGGGTCGACTGATAGCAATGAACTATCAGGTTCGAATGGGAATGTTGGCAGCAGGTGCATTTGGACTTCCACAATTTCGTATGCGTGTTTTTATGTGGGGTGCCTGGCCTACGGAGGTAAGTTTACTGACTTGTCTTTTGTTCTTCATTCTCATGTCTTTCAATCCGAACAGAATTTTGATTAAAAATGCAAAACTGAGTAGAAATAACTCTCTTCGGATGGAAATAAAATGCACATGCATTGTATGTAAGTTTATTAACAAAATAACTAATAAGAACCTTCTTCTACGGTTCATGAATATTAGGTGTAAGAAAGGAAGTTTAAATGGAAATATTTTAATATTCAGAGTTTATTTAATGAGATTTTTAATAGAAAAAAATATAAGAAATAAAAACTTATCTCTAGATTAAGTGTTGACAATTTTTTACTCTATTTGGCTCTATTGCAACTCCGTTATCTTTAACATTAAGGAGCTTACTTATTTTTGGAATAATATTAATTTTTACTACCAAGTGAGATTATTGTTTGAAATTTTTTTATGATTTATCATTTTAGTTTAGTTCTATTCTCTTTGTATTTTCTCTTTTCAATATATTTCGCTTAAGAAAAAAAGGTTAACTAATTAAAATTTGTGAATTTTTTAATTAATTGCTTCTCAAATGGGTGTTTTAGTATATTTTAATTATGCAAGGTTATTTTTGAGTGTGTTGTTGTTAACCAATATTCTGACAGTGGAATGTTTTTAAAGGTGTCTGAGAATAGGATGAGACATTATGTAGATTTGAGTATCAAGTTATTGAGAGTTTACGGATCTCGTGAATATTTTGTGTAATTGTTCCTATCTCAATATTAAGCATTAGTATTTTCTATTGATACAAGGAATGTCTATCCATAACCTTGCTCTAAAAAACAAATTATTTTCCCTTTTCAGAAGTTGCCACAATACCCTCTTCCAACCCATGATGTTATTGTTAGAGGTCTCATTCCTGTTGAGTTTGAGGTACGAGATTTTTTATTTGGCGACATGTTAGGCTTTTGTTTTACATATTTCATGGATGCAGATGAATGCTGTTGCTTACGATGAAGGCCAAATACCAGAATTAGAAAGCAGGCTTCACCTAGAAGATGCAATTTCAGATCTTCCTGCTGTATGTTTGTAGTATTTTATTGAGTGCTGTTTATGACATGGCTCTGTTTCACATTTTGATTCTTTTTCCTATCATATGTCATGAAGATTGGGAATGACGAACACCGCGATGAAATGCCCTATGATAATCCTCCTCAAACAGAGTTTCAACGATTTATCAGATCTAAAAAGAAAGGTGAACTGCTCCATCTTTACTTTACTGCTAATGTTTATTATTTTGTATGATTGAATTTGAACTTTATCTGGCACTGAGAAACAAAGTATTTTGAAAGAAAGAAGATACAGAAGAAGGGAAGAACTTTTCATTAAAAAAAAAAACAAGTACTTAATTTAAAACAAATATTCTCCAATCTTAAAGAGTTAAATTAAACAAATAGATCTTAAAGATGTTCGAATAATATGTCCACTTATTAATAGTTTCAAGTATTGACTGATTGTAGTTGAGGATAATAGGCATGAGATATTCGCACAAACTTAAAATATTCAAATATAAAGACCAAAGAAAACAATTAGACTACATGTGGGTAGACATGTTAAAAACTATATCAACAGTTAAATTAACATCAATCAAATATGTGAAATTGTCTTGCTCCTCCACCCATGATTGATTGATCATTGACAAATATGAGAATGTAAAATCACCTATTCACCCTCTCGAAGGACAGATAAACTTATGTAATTTTAATTTTGCCAATTATAATTTATTTTGCAGAATCATCAGGAATGCTAGATGTTCTCTATGATCATCGTCCGTTGGAATTGAATGCAGATGATTACCAACGTGTTTGTAGAATACCCAAGTTAAAGGTTTTCTTTTCCTTAACAAGATTGATCAAACATTTCTCATAACTAATTTGCTAAATTGCTCATTGATGTATTTATTGTTGTGCCAGGGAGCAAATTTTAGAAATCTTCCAGGTGTTCGTGTTCGTCCTGATAAAAAAGTTGAATGGGATCCTGACGTAGAAAGAGTTTATTTGGATTCAGGAAAACCTTTGGTAGTTTTTCTATCCGCCCTCCCACACTAGTTTCGTGGTTTTACTTTATTTCTTTCTTTTTTTGGTAATTCTCGAAAATGTGTTAATTTAGTTCATTGTTGTCGATGTGCTAACAGAAAGAAATCTTATAAGTACGCTATATTGTAAATCTTCTTCTAATTCAACACTTTAATATTATTTCATGATGTGATTTTTAAGTGTGACTCATTAATTAATATAGTAATTAAAAGTAATCATGAATAATTAAATAAAAATATTATTTACACCAATTAATGAATGTCATTTTAGAATGTAAGATTAAAAAATAAATTTGGTATTATTCTTTTTTATTCATTATGTAATTGGTTTCTTAAAACAAATTGTATGCAGTGTCTTATTGTATTGTGATTTTATAACAGGTTCCCGACTATGCTATGAGTTTTGTGAATGGGTCATCGTCGAAGTAAGTAAAACAAGTTTTTACCATTATTTTTATTTTTTATTTTTGATAGGAAGACTTAAAACTTATACTAAGGATAATCTACTTTCAAATCAAAGTTGGCTAAATAAAATTTTCTCTTTTGGATGTTGCTAAAGGCCTTTTGCTCGTTTATGGTGGGATGAAACAGTACCGACTGTAGTCACAAGAGCAGAACCTCACAATCAGGTTCCTTCTCTCTCTTACTTGGTATATAAATATTTATGCAGTGTTCACGATAAATTTCTACTAAAAATGATAGGAAAAAAATAAACTTAAAATAACTCTTTTGTTTTAGATTCTGATATATTTTCATAATTTAGTAGGTACCTTGATCTTAGGTCTCTCTGTAAATGTTTTTATTTATTGGTATCTATCTCTGGAAATGCTAAAGGAGCATAAACGGACTGTTCAATAGGGAAATAACTTTGTGACAAAGTTCAAGAATTGGTGTCTGTATGCCATGCTTTGTTGTAATATAATTATTTTTCACACATATTGTATCATTTTTTGTAGGCAATCTTGCACCCTGAACAGGATAGAGTTCTATCAATTCGGGAAAATGCAAGACTTCAAGGCTTCCCAGATTACTATAAGCTGTGTGGGCCTGTCAAAGAAAGGTACTTTATGTTGGTTCCAAAATTTATTACAAATGAAATCTGTTTTCTCTAACAGTGTTCGACACAAACATTATGTTTTATTTGCGATATGTTTTCTGTAGGAAAATCAATTATATGAACAAGAATAAAGTTCTGCTTTGATTTATTTCCTAATTGGAGGAAAATTGTTGTTTACCAATCACGGTTTCTGGTAGTTTGTTGTTAAGGATTTCCCCTCCTACTCTCTGGTGCATTTGTATTCTTTTAATACTAATCTGTTTTTTATTAAAAAAAAATTGTATGCAGTGTCTTATTGTATTGTAATTTTATAACAGGTCCCCGATTATGCTATGAGTTTTGTGAATGGGTCATCGTCGAAGTAAGTAAAACAAGTTTTTACCATTATTTTTATTTTTATTTTTTATTTTATGATAGGAAGACTTAAAACTTATACTAAGGATAAGCTACCTTCAAATCAAAGTTGGCTAAATAAAATTTTCTCTTTTGGATGTTGCTAAAGGCCTTTTGCTCGTTTATGGTGGGATGAAACAGTACCGACTGTAGTCACAAGAGCAGAACCGCACAATCAGGTTCCTTCTCTCTCTTACTTGGTATATAAATATTTAGGCAGTGTTCACGATAAATTTCTACTAAAATGATAGGAAAAAAATAAACTTAAAATAACTCTTTTGTTTTAGATTCTGATATATTTCCATAATTTAGTAGGTACCTTGATCTTAGGTCTCTCTGTAAATGTTTTTTTTTATTGGTATCTATCTCTGGAAATGCTAAAGGAGCATAAACGGACTGTTCAATAGGGAAATAACTTTGTGACAAAGTTCAAGAATTGGTGTCTGTATGCCATGCTTTGTTGTAATATAATTATTTTTCACACATATTGTATCATTTTTTGTAGGCAATCTTGCACCCTGAACAGGATAGAGTTCTATCAATTCGGGAAAATGCAAGACTTCAAGGCTTCCCAGATTACTATAAGCTGTGTGGGCCTGTCAAAGAAAGGTACTTTATGTTGGTTCCAAAATTTATTACAAATGAAATCTGTTTTCTCTAATAGTGTTCGACACAAACATTATGTTTTATTTGCGATATGTTTTCTGTAGGAAAATGAATTATATGAACAAGAATAAAGTTCTGCTATGATTTATTTCCTAATTGGAGGAAAATTGTTGTTTACGAATCACAGTTTCTGGTAGTTTGTTGTTAAGGATTTCCCCTCCTACTCTCTTGTGCATTTGTATTCTTTTAATACCAATCTGTTTTTTATTAAAAAAAAATTGTTTATCTAAGAAAATTTAACCTCAAACTTTCGAGAATTTGATTGAGATATGTGAAGGGTAGCCTAGCACTTGCAGGTAAAATATGAAGTTTGTGTGTTTGGGCAGATATATTCAAGTCGGGAATGCAGTGGCAGTACCTGTTGCTCGAGGATTAGGATATGGCTTAGGGTTAGCATATCAAGGTTCAGCTAAAGAGGAGGGACCTTTGTTTAGGCTCCCTTATAAATTCCCCAACACGTCCGAAGCAAATTCTTTTGCATCATCCCAAGAAGATGTTTGATTCAATTGTTGTATTTTATCCCATGAATATGTTATATTTATTTCGTATGTATGCCTATAACTGGTATTACAATGTGGTATTTTGTTTTTCAGATATTCATTTATAATTTTTATCGTCATCAATTCAAGGATAGAATGATTTAGATTTGCTGAGTTGAAATTATTGAGTAAATTTATTTCTTGCTTGCACATAGTTGAGTATAATTTATGAGGCCCTTCTTTGTGATGAAATTAACGGACCCCTATTACCATCTTTAGCTGGGGAAAGAGTTAACCCTTGCGTACAGTTCTTTTTTTCCAACAATAATGATATATGATAATGGCAAGATAAAGCTCTTGAGGAAGAATAAATTAAGAAAATAACATGGAAATTAAAGATAAACAAGACTAAAACTGGTGAAATCAAATATATGACTTACAGATTGACCATCTTTGCTCTTCGCTAAACCTCTGCCAAAGGCAATGAGTTTTGGTGCTAAGCAGATATTCCAACTCTAGTGTGAGATGAGACATTTGGATTCTAGTTTTGGTGCTAAGCAGATATTCCAACTCCAGTCCAGTGTGAGATTAGACATTTGGATTCTAGTTTTGGTGCTAAGCAGATATTCCAACTCCAGTGTGAGATTAGACATTTGGATTCTAGTTTTGGTGCTAAGCAGATATTCCAACTCCAGTGTGAGATTAGACATTTGGATTCTAGTTTTGGTGCTAAGCAGATATTCCAACTCCAGTGTGAGATTAGACATTTGGATTCTAGTTTTGGTGCTAAGCAGATATTCCAACTCCAGTGTGAGATTAGACATTTGGATTCTAGTTTTGGTGCTAAGCAGATATTCCAACTCCAGTGTGAGATTAGACATTTGGATTCTAGTTTTGGTGCTAAGCAGATATTCCAACTCCAGTGTGAGATTAGACATTTGGATTCTAGTTTTGGTGCTAAGCAGATATTCCAACTCCAGTGTGAGATTAGACATTTGGATTCTAGTTTTGGTGCTAAGCAGATATTCCAACTCCAGTGTGAGATTAGACATTTGGATTCTAGTTTTGGTGCTAAGCAGATATTCCAACTCCAGTGTGAGATTAGACATTTGGATTCTAGTTTTGGTGCTAAGCAGATATTCCAACTCCAGTGTGAGATTAGACATTTGGATTCTAGTTTTGGTGCTAAGCAGATATTCCAACTCCAGTGTGAGATTAGACATTTGGATTCTAGTTTTGGTGCTAAGCAGATATTCCAACTCCAGTGTGAGATTAGACATTTGGATTCTAGTTTTGGTGCTAAGCAGATATTCCAACTCCAGTGTGAGATTAGACATTTGGATTCTAGTTTTGGTGCTAAGCAGATATTCCAACTCCAGTGTGAGATTAGACATTTGGATTCTAGTTTTGGTGCTAAGCAGATATTCCAACTCCAGTGTGAGATTAGACATTTGGATTCTAGTTTTGGTGCTAAGCAGATATTCCAACTCTAGTGTGAGATGAGACATTTGGATTCTAGTTTTGGTGCTAAGCAGATATTCCAACTCCAGTGTGAGATTAGACATTTGGATTCTATGTCGCATTTATTGTCATGATCGGCCACAATGATATTTTATCACAGAGATCCATGCCGGTAATATCAAGTGAAAGGGTAAAAATTCGAAAAAAGTAGACTTCCGAGAAGAATATAGGCAACTGAGTATACCCAAATCAAATATCCCCATTTCTTGAAATTAACAGGAGAAACCATCAAATAGGAGGCGTACCAATAAAGAGACGGACTTGCAGAGAGAAAACGTGTAGAAACCTGTGAAAAGTTGATATCTGAGTAATCATAATTTAGTTGACGAAGAACAAAGAAAAAAAAAAAAAAAAAAAAGCGACATAAAAATAATGGTGGTGAAAATAATGAACATACATGATTCCTCGACTGATAACTATAACTAAAGACAAATGTAATATGAAAATTACAGCACATGCAAATCAATTTGAAAGGTCCCAAAATCAAAGACTTCTGTATTTTACAGGGCAAAAGGTTATATCCTTAAGATACAAATTCTTTATAGGAGCATGTTTTTCATATTATTTCTTAAAAAAGGAACTCATACTTGAAGTTCTGTTTCCAAAACATATCAGCTGTTTATTTTTTACCGCATAATGGACATAATTAATATTGGCAACTACCAATCTTCACAAACTCTCGTAAGCATTAATGTCATGGTCCATGGAGAATGAGACAAACCTGGACGTGCATGACAAAAAATGCAGTGGCGGCCATAATACCCACATGAAGAACAAAAGGAAGAACAAAAGGGGACAAGTATCCTTCATTTGTTTTCGTATCATAATCTTCAGGGAGAGAGGCAGGGCCATTTTCAACCATTTGTTTCCTCTGTCTAAGGCTCTCATCTCCTGTTGACAATAATAACTTTAAACTTGACAGCATAATGACAAAAAGATGGTGTGTACAGCTCAACAAATAAATGGACTCAACATTGTTTTTGTCCTAAGTTGTTCGAGAATGGAAAGCTAAAGGAATATTAATATAATTCTTTTTAGTTTGTAAAATTCGTCTTCAGAGAAGAATGAGTTCAACTACCTAAGTCGAGAGAATATAGACTTAGAAAAAATCATTACCTCGTAGCACGGGAAAAGAATTCCCAAATAAGTGATCAACACTTGATGTTGTACTAGTATTTCTAAAATAAAGTAAGGCAGCAGAATTCTTTCCCTCAAAAGAAGCTTGAAAACCCACCGAGAAGAAAGTTTTAGGCTTTGACTTAGCATAATGAATAATTGAGAAAAGAGCCAAAGATAATATCGGTGAGCCGAGTAGGAAATTTGGTAGCTGTTTAAATTGGAAGTACCTTAAAAATCCTACGCCCCTGGAATGCAAGAAACCTCAAAGATAAGTAGAATGCCTTGGCAAGTTTACTTTTCTTTTTTTGCTGTTCACTAGTTCCTCTAATTTAAAGCTCACTACAATATAAACCTGCATGTGAAGCTCTAAAACATATTTAGCCACTAACAAACTTTTCAAATTCTCGCGTAATATAGTAAAGAAACATGAATTTATACACAAAACTACAGTGATTTTCTAATTATTTTGAATCATCAAAATTAAGGACATTTGTTTACTGATAACGTAGGACATCAACTCATTCCATGCAAATGACACGCATAAAGACAAGATTAAAGAAAAATTAGCTCTTTAAGACCATGATGAATGTTATAGCCTCGTTAAGTTATACCAATTTTACAAAAATTGAAAATTTAGAAGGTATATTTAATTTATTTGGTTATTTTCAAAATATTTAATCATGCAGTGGTTTCAATGAGATCTTTATCATGTTCTTGAATCACAACCAAATATCTCATTAGCATAATTAAACGATCATTGGAACAAAATTACTACTGTATGGTAAAGGAAATACCAGTAATGACTTTGAATAAATTCATACAGAAGAGGGACTCTTGCTTTACACCATGGTCTCATTGCATCTGGAATGCGTCCGTAACAAATATTGTAATATCCATATGCTTGAAATGCAATAAAGGGGACAAAAACACAAATACAATGCAATGCTCCAAACATGAGAACCTTCAGCGCCAACTGACACATAAAAAGTATTTATCAAAAAACAAAACTTGAAATAATGAGGTTATGCGTCTTTTCATTTCATTCTAAGATATCTCAAAATACAACCTGACATCAACTACATATAGATTATTGATTCAGCAACTATCCTAACTAATAATAATCTAGAAAACATATTTAAGAATACATTTTGGATGAATCTCTCTTGATCAAAAGGAACTCAAACTAAGGGTAGAATTCTAGGACATCCAAACTCATGACCACAATGATGTTGTGATCTTTCTCCCTTTTCAAACTCTCCAGCAAACTCAAATTGATCATTGAAAAACAAAACTTTTGTAACTTGCAATAAGAGAGATGTCACAAGACTAACCATATAAACTTATGCTTAGACGCATTAACGTCTTTCTTTCATAATGACATAAAAAATCATTAGTAATAAGTTTGGGAATAGAATGAAAACACAGGAAGCTACAAACATTCATTCGTAAAAGTGATATTCAGACTGCATATAGTTTCTTTTCTACCAGAATCCTTGAGAAAGCTGTTAGAACAAACTAGATATAAAAAAATACATACACGTAGATTCTTTTTCACAGACAAAGCATCATAAGCCTGGTGCACAGTTTGAAAACAGATATAACCAGCATTAAGAACTCCATTAGACCTTGCACTGCCAGAAAGTGCAAGCCAAATAGTAGAAAGACTGTTTCTTCTAGTCATCAAGTGGTACAATCCTCCAAGAGAAAAAAATGAGTAAAGACTTTCAGAATATCTGCAGTCAATAGAATTTGAAAAAAAAAAAAAAACAGCTTATTATTACCGGTAAGATTTATCCAAAGAGAGAAAAAAGTATTTCATCACGTTCTCTTTGATTACAAAATCTAATCTCTCTATGCTATTGCTGTTTGATAACCAAATTTCTTAATTTTTTTTTTCTCTTGATCGAATGATACTTTGGGAAGGGACAGATACAAACAAAAGATACGCTTACATTGATGAATAAAATATTGAAGCAGGATTGAAACAAAATAGAATTGAAGCCCTTAACGCTGCTTTATGGTCCTTCAATACTATGAGTGAAAGCCTGTTAGAGTGAGGAGGAGAAATAAGAAGTTTTACACAGAAAATTAAATAGATCCACAGAAGTAGATGGCTAGAATCAAAGATCCATCATATGATTATAACTTTTATAAGAGCAATTCATTTCTACAGCAGACAAACTACATGGTTATAGCAAGAAAACATGCTCAAAATAAGGATTTGTTGGAGAAGATTTACAATGAATTAATTGCCAACTTCAGAGGAGTTAGTTTTGTTTCAATTTCACCAGTTCAACTAAGATTTCTCATACCAAGACATTACTACTGATTTCTCCACCGAAGAGAAAAGAACAATAAGTGTAATCCTTGAGGTCAGAGCATCTTCTGTAGCTCACCCTTTTGTACAAATATTCTGGTTCTAATAAAAAAAATTTAGTATTATTTAAAAAAAAAAAAACAATGATATTACCATCAATTAGAAGAACTAATAGACAGGCCCATGAGACTATAAATCATAATTAGCATAATAGATGGAAACAATGATTAGCTCTTGTTACTCAGGTATGTAAAGGGATCGTTCACTGGCAAAACGATTGAAAATCACAGTCGATGATCAGAAAAAGGATATTGGCAAGGTAAATATCACGAAAGGATGGTATTTAGTGCAGTACAATAGCATCAATGCCTTCTTGTTAAGCTACTTAATCAACTTTGAACGTGACAAAATTTTTAATTTCACATCATTAGCCATGACACTGGCATGCAGTCTAACATGCAAAGATTTATGAAGAACCGCTTCTATGTATATAAAATTTTTCATATGCCTTACAAAATATCAGAAGTAGCTCAGGAGGCAAATACTGAAGTAACAAAAAAAAAAAAACTACCTGTAAAAGTAATGAGCCGCAAACAGGAAAGCAATGTTATTGATTAAATATCCAGATAGCCCCATCACAGCTCTCTGACCAATAAACGGAACCAAAGGCCTGAGCACTGTCACAAAATGCAAATTTTACCACAAAATCTCTAACCTTAACCAAAAAAAAAGTGAGCAATGCATCAAATGGGAAACATCAAACGGTAATCAAAACCAACAGAATCAAGTCCATCAAAGACAATCCAACTATAGGACATCAACGAAATTGTAAACGATAAAACTAATTGGTTTCGATTGAAAGATATGGTATTGTCGAACCCACTGAAGAAAACGACAATTCAGACAACAAAATCCCAAATAAGAAGGCTAACAAAAAAAGAAAACCAACCTGTTCGAGATACCAAAGAAATGCAGAGAGGAAGAAGGGGCAAAAAGGCATAAGACTGTTCATATTCATAACCACACTGAGCAATGCGGAGGAAGTACACCCCATCCCAAACAACGGTGTCTTCAATGGCGGAACCGATCCTAGGAAAACGAACGGATTCTTCAACTATCGACGGCGAAGAGGAGTCGATCAGACAACTAGGGTTTAGAGATGCGGAGGTGTCGTAAGGGCTAATAACGGCGCGCCAAATGCAGATTAAAGTCAGCACGAAGAGCCTGGAGACGATTGCCAATTTGTGAACAGTACGTAAATCATCATTACTCAATCGAAGGGTGGTTTTCGCCATTGAATCCAGATTCTTCGTCAGAGAATTCAGACGGAGAAGATCAGAGCACAACCGACGGCCCAACTGAAAGTAACGAAACACAGTACGGCCGCACCTTTTCTCCGGAAGGAAGGCCAAAATGGTAATTCTACCTCCTTAATTTTCTCTTCTAACAAATTATACCATTTTTTATTTAAAATTATTAGCATTAATCTAATTAAAATAATTTTTGATTAGTTGATAATTAATCATCAGGGTAATGCTGGCTTACCGACTATTTTACACTCTAATTTTACTCCCTGATATAACGATCAGTCATTAGTAGAATTAAGATATATTTAAATTATTTATAATTTATTTTAATTATTACATCAATAAATAAATGTCACGTAAAAATTAG
Source organism: Begonia masoniana (assembly GCA_022432975.1). NCBI lineage: Eukaryota > Viridiplantae > Streptophyta > Magnoliopsida > Cucurbitales > Begoniaceae > Begonia > Begonia masoniana. The sequence goes on from CM039515.1 coordinate 7,843,310, forward strand.
AATTTAAAAATAATCATAATTATTGATCTCATATTATATTTCTCGATTAATTTTCTATAATTTTCTCAGCCTAAACTTTGATAACTGTCCTATTTTATCTTAGCTGTTAACAATTCATATTATTATATTTCAGGCCAGTTTGGTATATTTTAATAATCACTAATATTTGTTCTTTTAAAATAATTAGATGTAAAAAAAAAAACAATAACTATGCAGTAAATTAATTTTCTGAAAAGTGATTTTGTCAATTTTAATGTTTTGACAAAGTATGATATTCAATTATTAAATTACATAAAAAAAATACATTATAATTGAGAGAAAAAAACAAAAAGTTGGATTGTTTGAGTGGTTAAATGTCATTATTTAAATTTAAAAGATTTAAATTACCAGGAACACAATCTTAAAAACTACAATTTTAACTTGACAAAATTGACGTGCTTTTCAAAAATAGAATTTTATTTTTTTATTAAACATTTTATAGCAGTTAAAATTATGAAATAATAACTTTTAACCATTAAAAAACAATCTTAAATGCATCACTCATGATCATGCATCAGTATCAATATCAATATCAATATCATAGACAAACGTGCGATGTATATAACATGTGAATTCATAATCAAACGTAACATCGGATGCTACCTAATTGTCGCGTGAAGTTTTTCTTCCGCTAATTTCACTACCGGACGATAATATTGGTCAATACAGTTAGGTCATTATAGGCTTAAATTGACATAACTCCCACCCACTAGCTAAGAAATTAATTGGATTAGGCTAATTGCCTTTACAAGTAGCTTCCAAGGAGTGGCGGCATTTATTGTAAAGTTGTTCAAAATTTTTTCTTAATATTCCAATATTTCCTCGTAATATATGAATGAATCGAGACATGAAGCTGGCAAAGCGATAGCCTGTAATTTGCTTGAAATATTTAAAACCATAATTATTATTTTATATTTTATCTACAAACCATGTGCTATTTTATCTTTTATAGACAATTTGGGTATTTTTTTTTTAATATTTTATATAATTTACCAAATTATTATTTCTCATTATTAATTTGTAGAATAAATATAACGTCATCCGACGCACCAAGTACAATATTTGTCTGTTTTGGGCTGGAGCCCGCACGGTTATGTTCTTGGAGTTAGCACAAAACATGTTGTGCTAAGTATAAAGAAAAACTCTACTTATAAACCATGCATTTTCTACTATTTCAAGCGATGTAAGATTGTGCACCCTCACTGGTATGACTTGTGTCATCACGTTGGATCCTCTTTGCCTTTAAATGACAGGCTATCACAATAAACTAACCTCTTGTTCTTATACCTCTAACAATTTTTTCCAATTCATTCATGTAGTTCTAGTTTTCTCAATAAGATTATTGTAGTTTCAATTTCATTTTTTAAATAGTCATTCAATCTATTTTCTCTACTAGATTTAACAAAAAAAAAAATTACCTGATAATTTGTTAGCCACGTTATTTATTTTACGTTCGATAAAATATTTAATTTGAGTAAGATAGCCTATATCAGTTTATGAATTTTTAAAGCTAAATCGTAACTTTCTTAGTTAATTTAGTTTGAAAATGACACGAAACAAGACTCTATCTACTCCAATTAATTATTTTGACAAACATGAATAGACGACGAAGGTGAAAAAAAATTATAACGTGACTTTTTCCCTTCAATTAGAGGAATATTTAAAAATGAAATCGAAAATATAAGATAAATGTAGGAGAAGTAGATTTACGTATTGATTTTCTTCCCTTCAAATTTGATGTTCTAACAGAAAAGAACCCTAGATAGAGAAAGAGGGAGCCCAAAACCACTTGGAAACTTACTTCTTCCCAAAAGAATATCCAAAATAGGGAAAGAAGACTCATAACTCACAGCTGTAGGTGGTGGTGGGATAAGCAGATTCACGTGAATTTAATTGCTGTTCAATATAGTTGGATACCCACTTGTTATCTTCACAATTGAAATTATTTACAAGTCATATCTTAAATTATTTTTAAAAAAAATTGAACTTCTATCATTCAATTATCATTAATGTGTACTTTGCTATTAATTTATCTTTTAAATTCAACACTTGTGTGTCATTCTCACAATTTCTAACTCGATTTCGAGTTTTAATGCATAATTAACAGAATTTGAAATGGTCTGATGGGAGATCGATGTAATTCTAAGTTGGGTTAGAAATCATTGTGGAGTTATAAATGAGGTTAAAACAACGTATTATATGCTTATTGGATTGACGAATAAATTGACGGTAGAGTCCAAATTACTAATAAATAAAAGATGAAAGTTTGGTTTGTAAAAAAAAAAAAAAATTAAGATCTATTATATAAATGACACCAAATATTATGATCTAAATTACATTTTAATTATTTAAACTAGGTTGAACAATAATGATACCTAAGGACGGCCAACTTCAATCTTATCTACGTCAGAGTCAGACATATCGAACATTGTATGAAGTCTCGATTTCACTAGTATATTATTGTCTACGTTATGCTGAATCCAATACAAATTTGTTCTTGGCTTTTATTACAAAACGCATTGTACTGAGTTGCAAAATGTGCTCCTCTTTTATTATGAATCCGACCCTCACAATCTACTGCATTTTGGATCGTCATTGCTTTCTCATGATAGATTGTCACACATTGAATTCAACCAAGTCGATTTTCTGAAGAGCATCGGAGTCACTTTGGTTCTCAATCCGAGTTTGTTAATCATCTTTGTCATCATATTAATGTTACAATGGTCGCGTCTATAAAATTATGCGAAAATATTTTATAAACACATTTAAATTGATTTTAAAAAACAAACCAATATCCAAAACTAGTAATAATTTACCAAACTCTTAGGATAACTACTTTCTACTCGTATTCTCATGTAATTAATTTCTTGATGTTCTAGGCATCATATAATTAGGTCTATACATAAAAGACAAAAAACCTCTTCACATGTGAAATAACCTTATCAATAAATGCCCACAGGCACAATCTGAGAACAATTCCCATTCCACAGCCATTGATTTCTGGTCTAAAATCTCCATAAAAACCAGGAAAAAAAAAATAGAACTTTGCCAAAAATCAGACAACCTTCTCTCTCCCCCTCCTATGGCGTCAAACTCTGCAACCTTTCCTTGTTTCCTCACTGTAGCTCTACTTTTAATAGGGTTTTCAACCTCGGATATTGATCAAGACAAGGCAGAATGCGCCGATAAACTCGTGAGTTTGGCTACTTGTCTTCCTTACGCCAGCGGCGAAGCGAAAGCGCCGACTTTGGATTGCTGTACAGGCCTCAAAAATGTCATCGATCACAACAAAAAATGTCTGTGTCTTCTTTTGAAAGATCGAGATGACCCTAATCTTGGGTTCAAACTCAATGCCACGCTTGCTTTGGCCCTTCCTTCTGCTTGTCATGTCGATGGTAACATCCCAGAATGTGTTGGTAAGTTTGTTCTGTTAATTTTGATGAACTAGCACTTTTTATTTGGCACAATATACATCATAGTCCTGTCCAATACGACTTGCGAAGATTGTGGAGAGGAGGATTTTTTAATTTTATTTAAAATGATTTTTCCTTTTAATAGCTCTGAAAATAGGATTAAATCTTAATAATCATGGAAATTAGTTGTTAATCTCGTGCTAATTATTGAGATTCTTGATGATAATTGAGGCCAAAGCGTTTTCGGTGGTTCAGCACAAAAAAAGTGATAGTTCTTTAAAATGAAAAACAATGTTACATTTTAGTTGTAGAGAATAACGTTAGTTTTACCGTTTATATATACCGTCGACTCTCATGGTACTCTTAGTATAATATTGTCCACTTTGATCTCCAGCCCATACGAATTTGACGTATACACTCTAATTTTTACTTTTTGATTGATGTTCATTCGTTAATCTAATAATTAAAATAAATTTTAAATAGTTTAAATCTAGAATTAATGAATTAATGGCAAAAAATAAGTAAATGGTAAGATCTTTCATTCGAGAAGCTCAGTGACTCAAAAATTAGGAATAATTCCATCTTCCAAAACGAGAAAATGGAGATACCCATTAAAGATGAAATAATTAACTTGATTATTTGAAAAAAGAAAGTAGTATTTATATTAAAAAAAACTATAATTTTCAAATATTATGATTTTTATCCTTCTCTTTTTCAATCGGTGTGCAGATCTCTTGCATCTGCCACGAAATTCCTCAGAGGCCAGATTTTTCGAAGGAGCATCGAACACTACAACAAGCAGTGGTAAAAATGAATTATATTTTTTAAACTATTTTTGAGAACTGTATTCTATGTTCATTATTGATATATCATTATCATGGTTGTGTAGCAGCTGTTAGCCCTGCAACTGCGAAAGCTCCGAGCTCAGAAGTTAAAAATGGAGGAGGAAGAAGACAGAGATGGGTGGAAATGGAGACCATCTTTGGAGTTCTGATTTGGGTTTTCACTTTCTCTCACCTACTCTCTCTTCTTTGATAAGATTTCATCTCTTTCTCTCTCTACCTTATTAATTTATATACACAAGGAACCCTTGTGTAATGAATTTGTCTATCGAACATATATAGATTATAAATTGTTATTTACGAATATCTACCATTTTTAGTCTCTTCTCATGATGATAATTTCTCTCTTAGTTGAATCACGAAGATTGCTCTATCAAACAAACTTGACAAGCAAATTGTACTTTCCCATTTACTAGTAGTAGTTGTAATTTTAGTAGTTATAAGATTCATATCAATTAATCGAGGGTGTGACAGTCCGTCATGCGAAAGTTAGGACGACACAGTGTGAAAGTCCAACTCATATAAGTGAAGATGTTCAATCCAGCATCGCTTGATAGAGTAGAAAATACATGGTTTATAACTAGGATTTCACTATTTAACTAATACAATGCAGTTTGAGCTAACTTCAATTTGATTTAAGACTTCGACTCAATGCAGACAATATTGTATTAGTAGCACTGGGGAACGTTACATTTCACTTTTATTTTTTGTTTAATAAATAAATGTTTGATAATAACCATATTAACGTGAATAAATTAAGAGCCGGTGACATATACGGTTGAATTTGATTATCGAAAGATCCTTTAAAAATAACTAAAACTATAAAGACTTAATTAAAAATATTAAACTTGATGAAACTAAAAAAAAAAAGATTAAATTAAGAAGAACAATAATATATTCTAATTCTACCCTTAATTTCGGTATCTATAATTTGTAGTTCTTTTATTCGACTATGAATATTCGTCGTGCTTTGAATAGCTAAAGATTAATTTCTTCGAAGAACAGGAAATCTTCGTTTGAATCATGTCTTCTCTTCCTCTCTACTCGCTTCTGAATTTTCGAAGCCTACGAATCCATGGCTACGGTCAGATTCTCCATTTTCTTCTTCTTCTTCTGCTTCAGTTTCGTCGCCTCTTTTGCTCTTTGAGGCACCTTATAATTGCACTGTTTACGAGATTCTTTCCAAATTCGGCCTCACAAGTGGCCTTTTACCGGACTCGGTCTCCGGCTACAATCTTTCTTCTGATGGTCGATTTGTCGTTGTTTTGCCACAGCCTTGGTATGTGCAGTTTGACTATTTGGTCTACTACGACCAGACCATCACCGGAAAGCTCGGCTGCGGTCCCATTACTGATCTGAAAGGAATTTAGGTGCAGAGATTCTTCTTTTGGTTCGATGTAGATGAGATCCGAGTTGATTTGCCTCCTGCTGATTGCATTTATTTTCTTGTCGAGATTATTAACAAGAAGCTCGATATTGATCAGTTCAACACCGTCCATTCATGCTGTGATGGCGATTGCTATAAGTTTTAGGCTAGATTACTATGATCATACATTCATAGATCTTTAACGACAATAAAAGAAAGAATGCAGGAAAAATAAAGAGACAATCGATTTACGTGGTTTAGTTGTCAATAAAGACAACCTACATCCACGGCAGCTCGATGCGACCTCGAAATGCACTATCAACCTCAAATGTACAGCAATCTCCCTCAGATCTCTCGGATCTCAGAATACATCACAAGAACTCTCAAAGAATACACAATCGCATCACTCATTCCTTAACCAGGAAAGGAAATAGACAAAACCTAAATCCTGATGATCAAGGTGATCACTACGCACAGCAATCGATCACACTCTCAGAGATCTTGACATCAGCAGAGAAGAGATCGCCAAGAAAAGAGAAGAAAACCCTCGGGAGAACAACTGCTGCTTCTTGAATAATACACTCTGGAAAAAACAGATTAGAAACTTAACTTAAAGAGAAGTGGGTAGATCAAGCAACCGGGTTGTGGGCCGGGTCAGATCCACCTCTAGCAACTCGTTGGGTTGGGCTGAGGATCCGGCCAGCTGGGCTTCACAGGACTGGGCTTCACCTTCCAACAAACTCCACCTTGAAGCAAGTCCAACAAAAAAATATCATCGGTATCTAGTGCATTCACAGGCTATCAAGCATCTTCATTGCTGCAATTTTGATACCTAAAGATTATCCTAGCCTCAACAAGTCCAAGCAATGCCTGAACTTGAAAATAGAGACAATTTTGGTACCAAAATCGGAAGGATTATCCTCAGAGGAAACCTTCTGTATCTTCATAGTACCTACATCAACAACATCTCTCACATAATGGTATTCAATATCAATATGCTTAGTTCTATCATGATATACAGGATTTTTACTCAAGTAAATAGCACTATGTGAATCACACCAAATAACAGGAATATCACAAACAAGTTTAGCTTCAGAAAGTAAACCAGATAACCAAATAGCTTCCTTACAACAATCACACAATGCTATATATTCAGCTTCAGTAGTTGAAAGAGTAACTAAAGGTTGTTTTTGTGATTTTCACGATATGCAATTACCACCAATAGTAAAAAAGAAAGCAGTAGTAAATTTTCTTTTATCTCTATCACCACCAAAATCAGAATCAACATAACCATTTAAAGTAAACACATCTGATTTTTTGTATATTAATCCTATAGAACTATATGAATTTACATAATTCAAAACCCATTTTAAAGCATTCCAATGTTCAATCCCTGGATTAGACATGAATCTAGATAATAAAGATATAGCATATGACAAGTCAGGTCTAGTACTAATCATATAATACATGAGAGAACCAATAACATTTGCATATGGTTTATCTAACATAGATTCAGTAGAATTTTTAAGTGATTGACCCTTATGCAAAATAAAATGATTTGCAAGAGGCATATGAACATGTTTCGAATCTTCATTACCAAAATTAGATACTACCTTTTTCAAGTATGACTGTTGATGCAATTTTAACATGTTACTCTTCCTATCTCTAACAATATGGCATACCAAGAATCTTTTTAGCACTTCCTAAATCTTTCATGTCAAATTCAGAATTTAAAGAAGCTTCAGATCACATATAAAAGACATAGATTTGCAAATAAGTAACATATCATCAACATATAACAGCAAGAATATAGGCACATTATTCACAGTTTTAAAATAAAAGCAACTATCATAACTACTTTTAGAGAAGCCAATACTCAAAACAAATGAATCAAAACGTTTGTACCGCTGCCTAGGAGATTGTTTCAAACCATAAAGAGATTTATGTATCAAACAAACCCTATCATGATAATTTTTGTCACTAAAACCCTCAGGTTGTGTCATCACAATATATTCTTCTAACTCCTCATGAAGAAATGCAGTAGTAACATCTAATTGCTCTAACTCAAGGTCAAATTGGACTACATATTTGAAACTTACTTCTTTCCAAACGAATATCCAAAATAGGGAAAGAAGACTCAACTCACCGGTGTAGGAGGTGGTGGGGTAGGCAGATTCACGTGAATTTAATTGCTGTTCAATATAGTTGGATACCCACTTGTCATCGTAACAATTGAAATCATTTACCAATCATACCTTAAATTATTTTTTAGAAAAATTGAGCTTTTATCATTCAATTATGATTAATTTAGACTTTACTATTTATTTTTTAAATTCAGCACTTGTGTGTCATTCTCACAATTTCTAATTCGATTTTGAGTTTTAATGCACGATTAATAGAATTTGAAATGGCCTGATAGGAGATCAATGTAATTCTAAATTGGATTAGAAATTATTGTGGGGTTAGAAATGAGGTTAAAACAACGGATCAAATGGAATACGTATTATATACTTGTTGGATTGACGAATAAATTGACAGTAGAGTCCAAATTACTAATAAATAAAAGATGAAAGTTTGGTTTATAAAAAAAAAAAAATTAAGATCTGTTATATAAATGACACCAAATATTAGGGTCTAAATTGTATTTTAATTATTTGAACTAGGTTGAACAATAATGATACCTAAGGACGACCAGCTTCAATCTTATCTATGTCAAACATATCGAGCATTGTATGAAGTCTCGATTTCACTAGTACAATATTGTTCACTTTATGTTGAAGATAACACAAAATTGTTCTTGGCTTTTATTACAAAACGCATTGTACTGGATTGCAAATGTGTGCCTCTTTTATTATGAATCTAACCCTCGCAATCTACTGTATTTTGGGTTGTCATTGTTTTCTCAGAGCAGATTGTCAAACATTGAATTCAACCAAGTCAATTTTCTGAAGAGCATAGTTGTCACTTTTGTTCTCAATCTGAGTTTGTTAGTCATCTATGTCGTCGTATTAATGTTACAATGCTCGCGTCTATAAAATTATGCAAAAATATTTTATAAACACATTTTTGAATTGATTTTAAAAAACAAACTGGTATTAATTTACCAAACTCTTAGGATAACTACTTTCTACTCATATTCTCATGTAATTAATTTCTTGATAATCTAGGCATCACATAATTAGGTCTATACATAAAAGACAAAAAACCTCTTCACATGTGAAATAACCTTATCATTAAATGCCCATAATCTAAGAACAATTCCCATTCCACAGCCATTGATTTCTGGTCTAAGATCTCCATAAAAACCAGAAACAAAGAGAACTTTGCCAAAAATCAGACGTACTTCTCTTTCCCCCTCCTATGGCGTCAAACTCTGCAACCTTTCCTTGTTTCCTCACTGTAGCTCTACTTTTAATAGGGTTTTCAACCTCGGATCTTGATCAAGACAAGGCAGAATGCGCCGATAAACTCGTGAGTTTGGTTACTTGTCTTTCTTACGTTAGCGGCGAAGCGAAAGCGCCGACTTTGGATTGCTGTACAGGCCTCAAAAATGTCATCGATAACAACAAAACATGTCTGTGTATTCTTCTGAAAGATCGAGATGACCCTAATCTTGGGTTCAAACTCAATGTCACGCTTGCTTTGGCCCTTCCTTCTGCTTGTCATGTTGATGCTAACATCCCAGAATGTGTTGGTAAGTTGTTCTGTTAATTTTGATGAACTAGCACTTTTTATTTGTCACAATTACTTATATATCATAGTCCTGTCCAATACGACTTGCGAAGATTATGGAGAGGAGGATTTTTTAATTTTTAATTTTATTTAAAATGATTTTTCCTTTTAATAGCTCTGAAAATAGGATTAAATCTTAATAATCATGGAAATTAGATGTTAATCTCGTGCTAATTATTGAGATTCTTGATGATAATTGAGGCCAAAGCGTTTTCGGTGGTTTAGCACAAAAAAGTGATAGTTCTTTAGAATGAAAAAACAATGTTATATTTTAGTTTCAGAGAATAATGATTAATGAATTACGGCAAAAATAAACAAATGATAAGCTTAACATTAATCTTTCAGGAGAAGCTCAGTGACTCAGAAATTAGGAATAATTCCATCTTCCAAAACGAGAAAATAGAGATACCCATTAAAGATGAAATAATTAAATTGATTATTTGAAAAAAGAAAGTAGTATTTATATTAAAAAAAACTATAATTTTCAAATATTATGATTTTATCCTTCGCTTTTTCAATCGGTGTGTAGATCTCTTGCATCTGCCACGAAATTCCTCAGAGGCCAGATTTTTCGAAGGAACGTCGAACAGCACCGAAGGGAGCAACACTACAACAAGCAGTGGTAAAAATGAATTATATTTTTTAAACTATTTTTGAGTACTGTATTCTATGTTCATTATTGATATATCATTATCATGGTTGTGTATCAGCTGTTAGCCCTGCAACTGCGAAAGCTCCGAGCTCAGAAGTTAAAAATGGAGGAGGAAGAAGACAGAGATGGGTGGAAATGGAGACCATCTTTGGAGTTCTGATTTGGGTTTTCACTTTCTCTCACCTACTCTCTCTTCTTTGATAAGATTTCATCTCTTTCTCTCCTTACCTTAATAATTTATATACAAAAGGGACCCATTGTCACGGGTCAAATTTCGCTTCCAAAATTTTCCACCCCGTGATGGCAACCAAGCACTCGCACTTGGCTCAGCCAACTCACCCCAAAAGATTGGACCAAGACCGAGACAAAAAGACACGAGAGGAATAAGAGTGAAACACCACAATTTACGGGAAACTCGATCCCAACCCTTCTCTTATTCCAAATACGAGAACTAGGCACAAAAAAAAAACCTCTCCACGGCACACCACAATACTCAAGATCCTCCCACTCGAAGTTGGATACTTGGTTTGGTGCCTCATGGCCCTATTTATACACAAAATGACTCCTACCATATTAATGCATAATCATAAATCTAGCCCACTAACATAAATGAGAGCACTAACATAAATGAGAGCACTAACATAAATGAAGCACTAACATAAATGATAGCACTAACATAAATGCCCTATTGCTTTCCCACGTGGGCCTGCCCCATCGGCCCAGTGCTCGGCCCAGCGCCATATGCCTGGGCCAGCGCCCAGCGCCCCGCATCTTATGCCGCGGCCTGCGCCCCGCCTTGGGCCTGCGCCTGGGCTAGCGCCCTGCCCAGCGCCCTGCTTGTCTTATGGAGTGCACCTCATCACTCCGCTTGCATTGCCTTGCAACCATATCTCAAGAGCTCCGACTCTTGCCACCATAAGCTTGATATCTCGCCCAAGCTCTTGGCACGGCTCCTCATCCATGCCGATCACTACACTCGCATAGTGACTTGTTTACCTCGGTCAAATAAGTGTCTCGCCTCATTGACACGGCGCTCTCGCCTCCGGTAATATCGGGGTGTGACAATTCTCCCCCACTCAACTCGTCGACGTCCTCGTCGACCCTCAAGCTATGCCCACCTCTTGAAATGCCATAGACCCATGTCCGCTCACATGACCTCTACCCGCCCATTCCAAGTTGCCTCCGGACAAAATGTAGCACCCACTTGAGTTGTAGATGTATCTCACCTACACACGGTATTTTTGGGTATCTCCCATAAACCCGTATCACTCATAACAGCTTCCCGAATACTTCTCGAAGTCAAATTCCGAAAGTTGTCCCGCGCTCGTGCACCCTTCTCCATGCACGCCTAATTGGCCCCTTCGTCGATGCCGAGTCAAAGTGCTGCAGCAAATACGACTCGCTCAGGCTGCGTCGACGGGGTGTGTTCCAAATTAGTTCTCAATGATTTGGAGAGGAGCACACCTCGCCATGCTCCCATCTCCCTCGCAAGCATCTCGTTCTTGCTCCTCATTTGCCACTTTCTCGAAAATGGCATTCAACCTTTGCTTCGTCGGGCAATCTCTCGCACGGTGTGGTCCCTCGCAAATGAAGCATCCCCTCGTAGGACCCTTCCTCTCCACATCACCTCTCTTTGATGTGTTTGCTTCCACCACTGCCTTGCCCTCAAAAGGTTTGCTCGGTTTGCCATGATGTGCCTTCTCCTCTTTGTTTTCGGGCCCTCTTCCCTTGGATGATCCCCCAATGTCTACCAATCTTTCAGCGGCGGCCATGGCAGAAGATACCTCTGTAACTCCTACTCTTCGCATCTCGGTTTGCGCCCATGGTTGTAGCCCCGAAACGAAGTTAAACAGTTTGTCTTCCTCCGACATACCTTGGATATCCAACATCAAAGATGAGAACTCGGACACATAGGCTCTCACGGTTGTAGTGTGTCTTAGGTTCTTAAGGGATTGCCTTGCCAACCAACTCGTGTTGCAAGGTAGGAATTGCTCCTTTAGCTCCCTTCGAAGTGCCTCCCACGACTCAATTCGTGGCCTCCCCGCAATGTGGTCTTCGGACACTCGCGTCCTCCACCAAAGCTTCGCGTCTCCATTTAGATACATACTGGTAACCGACACCTTGTCGTCTTCCGCCACATGACTTGCACGAAAATACTGCTCCATATCCCAAAGAAAGTTCTCCACTTCTTTGGCCGAACGGACACCATCAAAAGATTTGGGTTCGGGCACCTTGATCCGATGAGTACTCCCACGCTCATTGGGACTATCCATAGCTCTCTTGATCAAGTTGATCTCCGCCTTTGCCCATTCCATTGCTTCATGAAACTCGTCAAGGCTCTCCTTCACTGATTCCAACAAAGCACTATAATCTTTCGCGATGCTAGTATAACGTTCCTCCATAATGGCCGAAATACCAGCAAGTTGGGTTGTGAGTTCTTCGACTAACACGCCATGATGCCCGGCAAACGTGAATAAGCTCTCCGCCCCCTCATGAGACTCGCCCACCACATTTTCCAACCGAAGCACCCTCTCCTTTAAATCGTTCATCCTCGTCTTTTTACCAATCTTGATCCACGAAAATCGCCACGAAAATGGCTCTGATACCAAATTGTCACGGGTCAAATTTCGCTTCCAAAATTTTCCACCCCGTGATGGCAACCAAGCACTCGCACTTGGCTCAGCCAACTCACCCCAAAAGATTGGACCAAGACCGAGACAAAAAGACACGAGAGGAATAAGAGTGAAACACCACAATTTACGGGAAACTCGATCCCAACCCTTCTCTTATTCCAAATACGAGAACTAGGCACAAAAAAAAAAACCTCTCCACGGCACACCACAATACTCAAGATCCTCCCACTCGAAGTTGGATACTTGGTTTGGTGCCTCATGGCCCTATTTATACACAAAATGACTCCTACCATATTAATGCATAATCATAAATCTAGCCCACTAACATAAATGAGAGCACTAACATAAATGAGAGCACTAACATAAATGAAGCACTAACATAAATGATAGCACTAACATAAATGCCCTATTGCTTTCCCACGTGGGCCTGCCCCATCGGCCCAGTGCTCGGCCCAGCGCCATATGCCTGGGCCAGCGCCCAGCGCCCCGCATCTTGTGCCGCGGCCTGCGCCCCGCCTTGGGCCTGCGCCTGGGCTAGCGCCCTGCCCAGCGCCCTGCTTGTCTTATGGAGTGCACCTCATCACTCCGCTTGCATTGCCTTGCAACCATATCTCAAGAGCTCCGACTCTTGCCACCATAAGCTTGATATCTCGCCCAAGCTCTTGGCACGGCTCCTCATCCATGCCGATCACTACACTCGCATAGTGACTTGTTTACCTCGGTCAAATAAGTGTCTCGCCTCATTGACACGGCGCTCTCGCCTCCGGTAATATCGGGGTGTGACACCCATTGTGTATTGTGTAATGAATTTGTCTATCGAACATATATAGATTATAAATTGTTATTTACGAATATCTACCATTTTTAGTCTCTTCTCATGACGATAATTTCTCTCTTTGTTGAAACACGAAGATTGCTCTATCAAACAAACTTGACAAGCAAATTGTACTTTCCCATTTACTGGCAGTAGTTATAATTTTAGTAGTTAAAGATTCATAACTATTAATTGCAGCATTGCTCACTTGATACAATATCATCTCTTTTTCTACTCTATGTTTATAACTCTACTAGTATTTCACTATTTACATAATCCAACGTATTTTTAGTTACTTCAATTTGATTTAGGATTCTGATCCAATGCAGATAATATTGTATTAGGAGTACTGGAGACGTTACATTTCAATTTTTTGTTTAATAAATAAATGTTTGATATGAAGTATATATCAAATTTAATAATTCATGACATCACATGGTATATTTTTACATTATAAGTTAAGAAAAAAAAAATTTAAGATGACATGACATATTGCATCAAGTGAAATTGTCACACCAACCTAGTAATTATAATGGCTAAATTTAAAGCATTGATTTTTGTTTAAGATACATTATTGATTTTCCGTGTGTTAGATTTTATTTTTATTTAATTATTCAAATTTTAATTCTTTCAATTAATTTTTTTTTTTTAAGTTTTTGTCTCGATTATAAATGATTTTTGGATCAATTTTCATCCATAAACATAATGATAAATATCACGTATGTTAAAAAGTATATGCTAGCAAATATATCTCATTTGACTTAAGTCAATTAATTATAATTTTTTTAATGTAAATGACAATATAAATCTCAAACTCAAGGGGTCGTGGCAATGCCATACTCTATAGTTTTATTTGTGGGCAATTAAACCGTATTGTTACGTTTATTCGCAACAAATACTTTCTCCGTTCAAAAACTGTTAAGTCAAGCATGTGATGTGCACTCAGTGATAAGAACAGAGCTCCAATCTTATGAAAATGAAAGAGGAACGATGATCAAACCTCATCTGTTGAAATCTTTGCCTTCGATGACGATGACATAGACGAAGAAGAGGAGATCGCAGCACAAAAGGTTTGGTATTTGCATGTCTTTAGTTTTCTTGAGTTCAGGGCTTTGCTATTGTCATCAGCTGCGCAGCACGTCCGTGCCTTCACGTTTTTTTAGCGAAGAGGTATCAGCTGCTCTTTCAGGCACCTTATAATTGAACTGTTTACGAGATTCTCTCCAAATTCGGCCTCCCAAGTGGCCTTTTACGGGACTCAGTTTCCGGCTACAACCTTTCTTCTGATGGACAATTTGTCGTTGTTTTGCCCCAGCCTTGCTATGTGCAGTTCGACTATTTGGTCTACTACGAGCATACCATCACCGGAAAGCTCGGCTGCGGTTCCATTACTGATCTGAAAGGAATTCAGGAGCAGAGATTCTTCTTTTGGTTCGGTGTAGATGAGATCCGAGTTGATTTACCTCCCGCTGATTGCATTTATTTTCTTGTCGGGATTATTAACTAACAAGAAGCTCGATATTGATCAGTTCAACACCGTCCATTCATGCCGTGATGGCGCCTGTGTTGGTTCTGGACCCAGGAAGATGGTGAACTCACAGTGAAAGATGTGCAAAAGAATTGATATTAATCATCGATATTTTACAGGCTTTATAATACTAACTAACTAACTTAATCATCAAGCATAAAACTATAAAATCTAAACAACCGAAAGTTAAAACACCAGAACAAACAGAAAACTAAAAATCAGGAAATATAGCGAGAGTTGTTTCTCTCTCGATCTCTGGATTATTTCTCACAAATCTCCCCCTAATCCAGAGACGGCTCCAAATCATGAACTCCAAGCAGCTGACGCATGGTTGCTATCTTCACTCCCGACAGCGCCTTTGTTAGTATGTCTGCTCGCTGCTCTCCAGTGTTAACGAACTCCACTGCAATCTGCCCTTTTTCAACACACTCTCTGATAAAATGGAATCGGGTATCTATGTGTTTGCTACGCCCGTGAAATACTGGGTTTTTCATTAACGCTATGGCAGATTTATTATCGATGAACAATGTAACTTGCTTTGGCTCTGTTTCTGTTAGCTCACTGATTAAGCTTCTCAGCCACAGTGCTTGACAAGCTGCTTCGGTTGCTGCCATGAACTCTGCCTCGCATGATGAGAGTGCTACTGTCTTTTGTTTTTGTGAGGTCCAGGTCACTAGATTTTCATTCAGATAGAACACCATTCCACTTGTGCTTCTTCTTCCATCTGAATCACCGGCTAGATCACTGTCTGAGTAACCGAAAATGCTGAGCTCCTGAGATCCCTTCACATAAGTAAGTCCAAAGTGGATTGTACCCTTCAAGTACCTGAGAATCTGCTTAACCACGTTGTAGTGCATTGTTGTGGGTTTGTCCATGTATCTGTTTGCCATTCCCACTGCGTAAGAGATATCTGGTCGAGTGTGTAGTAGGTATCTAAGACACCCTACGACGCTTCTAAACTCAGTGGCATCCATTGGACTTCCTTCCAGGTCTTTGTGCAGTTTTGTCTTGGGTTCCATCGGATATTTGGTGGCATTGCAGTCTGCCATTTTAAAACGGGACAGGATCTTCAAGGCATAAGCTGATTGTTTGAGCAGAATTCGTTCCTTCTGTTGATCCACTTCGAATCCTAAGTAATAAGACAGAAGGTTCAAGTCGCTCATCTCAAATTCTATCATCATTTGTTGCTTGAATTTTCTTACTTCTTCGATGCTTCCTCCTGTAACAATCAGATCATCGACGTACACTCCGACAATTACCCTCGTTTCTCCTTCATTTCTTATGTATACCGCCTGTTCTTGAGTGCACTTTCTGAAGCCCAGTTCTCTTAGGCTTCTGTCCAAGCGCATATTCCATGCTCGTGGAGCTTGTCGTAATCCGTAGAGTGCTTTTGATAGTTTGTACACCTTGTGTTCCTGATTCTGTACCTCAAAACCATCTGGTTGGGTGACATACACCTCTTCTTCTAGCTCCCCATTTAGGAATGCAGATTTTACATCCAGATGGTGTACTTCCCAGCCGTTATTTGCAGCAAGTGCAAGGATTACTCGAACTGTGTCAAGTCTTGCTACTGGTGCAAATACTTCTTCAAAATCAACTCCTTGTTTTTGCACATACCCCTTTTCCACCAGCCTTGCTTTATGTTTCACAACCTGCCCCTCTGAGTTTTTCTTTAGTTTGAATACCCACTTCAAGTCGATGGGTCTGTGACCAGATGGTAGATCAGTTAAGGTCCACGTGTTGTTTCTTTCAATGGATTTCATCTCCTCCTTTATTGCTTCGTACCAACAGGTCTCGGTTATGGCTTCTTGGAAACATGCTGGTTCATCAGACATCACCATCATTACTTCATCAAAATCAACCAATTCCTCAGTATTGGCGTAGATATCAGTGATTGTCCTGAAACGAGTGGGTCTGTCTCGAGGTTCAGGAGGGGTTGCTGGTAGGGTTGGAGTTGTTTCGGGAGGGTTTGGTGGAGATGACTCTCCTATATCTGTTGCTGAAGGGGTGTCAATCGCATTTTCTGCTTCACTCGTTGGTTCATCAGAGTAGAACTTATCCAACATGACAAATTCTGACGATACCTTTTGATTAGTAGCTTCAGTATTCCATGGCCATTTTTGATCTTCTTGGAAAATAGCATCTCTGTTTATTTGTAGTTTGTTTCGGCTCGGGTCAAACAGACGGCTAGCTTTGCATCCCTCTTCTACACCCAGGTACACCATGGGTGAGCTTCTATCGTCAAGTTTCCTGAGGTGGGGGGCTGTATTTTTCGCATACGTCACGCAGCCGAATACTCTCAGATGTGCAAGGTGTGGCTTTCTTCCCATCCAGGCTTCAAATGGGGTTCGGTCTTCTAGTGCCTTGGTAGGAAGTCGGTTCAGTAGATAGACAGCATGCCTCACTGCTTCTCCCCAGAGTTCTGCAGGTACATTCATACCTTTGAGTAGGGATCGTGTCATAGACATTACTGTGCGATTTCGGCGTTCCACAACTCCATTCTGCTGTGGTGTGTACGGGGCCGTGAGATGCCTATCAATTCCATGATCTTGGCAAAACCGAGTGAACTCGGTGGACAAGAACTCGCCACCGCGATCAGTCCTCAATGTTTTAATCTTGCGTTCGGTTTGGTTCTCTGTTAGCGACTTGAACTTCTTGAATGTCATGAAGGCATCTCCTTTTGCTGCCAAAAGATACACCCACGTCCACCTGGTGAAATCATCAACGATCAGCATGAAGTATTTGTTACCACCGAGTGTGCATGGTGATATGGGCCCACACAAATCAGCATGCAGAAGTTCTAATGGTTTAACAGCTCTGTATTTCGTCTGGGATGGAAATTTCAGTCTGGAGTGCTTAGATATCACGCAAGCCTCACACAGTTTGTTTGGTTGAGATAGCAATGGCATGCCAACTGCCATTTGCTTCTCCCCCAAGATTTTCAAATCGTGAAAGTTTGCATGGCCAAGTCTTGCATGCCAGAGCCACGTTGGATTATCCAAGCTAGCCAAGAGACAAACCTGCTTGGATATCTTCAACTGTATCTTATACAGACGGTTTTGTGTTCGTTTTACAGAGATCAAAAGTCTTCCACTTCTGTCAACAACTTTCATGGTGTCTCCTTTCATAAGTACCTCGGTTCCATCTTCTGTTAGCTGTCCAAGGCTTATGATGTTGCTGCGAAGCTTGGGAATGTAGTACACTTCTCGGAGTACCTTTTGGTCGCCATTTTTACAATCGAACACGACTGCTCCTTTTCCCATAATTTGGATTAGTGATCCATCGCCGAATTTCACTTTCCCAGTGATGGTTTCATCCAGTTCTTGGAACTTCTCGCGATCCCCAGTCATGTGATTGCTTGCGCCATTATCAAGGTACCATACATTTTCGTTTTCTTCCCTTTTTTCGTCTCGGTACAACTCCGGTGGCAGTCTCTCTTCGCCGAGGAGTATAACATTCCGTTCCTCTCGTTCAGTGAGTGATTCCTTTTGGAACACGGCCATCAGCAGTGCTGGTTCTTCATCGGTGTCGCGGGTGAGATTTGCTTCATCATCCCGGTGTTTGCTGCGGCACTCAGACGCGTAGTGTCCCATTTTCTCACAATTCCAGCATTTTATGTGACTTTTGTCGCGGGCGCCATTGTTGGAACTTCCAGTGCCGCCTGCGTTTTCTTTTCGCGGCCCATTCCGACCCCGGCCTCGACCGCGACCTCGCCCTCGCCATTTGCCACGGTCTGCTCCGTTGTACCCACGCCCCTTTCCACCAACCGAGGTGTCATTCTTTATCCCCTTCTGTCGCTCTTGCCACTCGGCGTGAGTAAGCAAGAGTTGACCTTCAGTGCTATTTGAATTTCCTCGTAAGCGTGATGTTCGTTCCTCATATGCCTTTAAACGCCCTATAGCTTCCTCAAAGGGCATGGTGTCGAGATCGTAAAATTGCTCAATCCCGGCGACAACGGGAAAGAATTTTTCAGGAACGGAATCCAGCAACTTTTTAACCAGAGAGGAGTCTTCAAGTGTTTCACCGAGGGTGGAGAACTTGCTGGTTATTGCACCAATTTTACCGGCGAAATCATCTATCGTTTCGGTCTCTTTCATTCGAAGCGCGTCAAACTCACTTTTCAGTGTTTGTACTCGAGCTTTTTTGACTCGATCACCACCCAGATACCTCGTCTTGAGGCTATCCCAAGTGTCTTTCGCTGTCTTCTTCGTTGCTATCTGGAGAAGAATGTCTTCGGGAACGCACTGCAAGATGTATGCTCTTGCTGCCTTGTCCTTCTTTTCATCAACTTTTGCTCCTTCTGTTGGCTCCACCGCCTCCCAGACTCCTTGAGCATCAAGGATCGCTTCAGTCTTGATCGCCCATACCGCGTAATTGTGAGGGCTCAGCATTGGATAGTGAAACGACACCCCGCCGTTTTCCTTCGCTCCATGCTGGTGGGCGTTCGACATCTTTTCTGAATCGTGAAAGTTACTCAGCCTCGCTCTGATACCAGATGTTGGTTCTGGACCCAGGAAGATGGTGAACTCACAGTGAAAGATGTGCAAAAGAATTGATATTAATCATCGATATTTTACAGGCTTTATAATACTAACTAACTAACTTAATCAACAAGCATAAAACTATAAAATCTAAACAACCGAAAGTTAAAACACCAGAACAAACAGAAAACTAAAAATCAGGAAATATAGCGAGAGTTGTTTCTCTCTCGATCTCTGGATTATTTCTCACAGCCTGCCTTAGCTCGTGGAAACGGATTTATATCAGGTATTGATTTCCATGTTAGCTGCATTGCAAAGTTTTTTGATGTAATGTATCTAATCAGCAAAGACGTTAAATGTTGTGTTTGGAAGTTCTTGTGATTCAGCACTTTTGAGACTGATTGGAGAAGAATCTCTTCAAATTCATCTTTAATTTCCATTCCATGTTTATCTGCAGTAAAAGATCATTGACAGTATTGTTGAATTCAATCAGCAAAAATATTGTTGTTTTTACTTGTAATTTAGATTTGTGAGTCCTTTTCCTCTTTAACTCGTGCTAGATGATTTTTTTTTTTTTTTCTAAATAAAAATTTGCACTCTAGATTCCAAACATAAGAAGTTCAAACAGCAGCTGGTATCTTAATTTTTTTTTTTACGAGATGGACTTTGAAGTTTAAACCATCAGGAAACAAGTCTTTAGCGATAAAAATCGTTAAATGCGACTCAACTTGACCAGTTTTCTGTAGAGCATCAAATGGAAATTTCTACTATTTTTTCGGCAGATATTTTGGCCCATCAAGCCAAATTCTTTTCAGTGCAAATTAGCTACTTGCATTCCTGATACGAGAAACCTCTAACTTCACCACAAAAGCACGCTCAAAAGTGGAGGTTTGGACTCAACATACATACTAGCTCAGACGATTCTCTAGAACCGATGTGGGATTTACATCATTCCCATACCATTTAAAGGGGACTGCCTCAGTCGGCGATCTATTGGATCTGTAAAGACAACTGTCTCAGTCGGTGATCTATTGGATGTGTTCACACCAACCCACAGAGATTAAGTTCTGATACCAAGTGATATGAGAAATCTCTAATGTTAGGATTAGACGCCTTAATCCACCTGTAACAAACGATTAAAAAAATCGAAAAAGAAAAACGAGAAAATAATGGACACCAAATTTTACGTGGAAACCCTAGAAAGGATAAAAAACCACGGCAGAGGAGAGAATCAATATATCAATTCGTACAATGAGTTTTGTGACTCAAGCATCAATATATAGAGAAAATGTAAAATCCTAATATTGATATACGGGCCCGACCCGGCCCAACTAGAATTCGGGTCACACCAAATTCTAATAACTCCACCTTGACACGAATTCTACATGAGAGATCGAACGGGCTACTCGGCCCAATGCAAAGCGAATCCAGAACACTGAACTATGACAATCTCCACCTTCAACGAAATTCCAGTGTAAGGAAACAAATCTGCAAAACTCCATTAAAAAAGCTCCTCTACCACAAACACAGGATATCACAGAAAAAACGAGAAAATAATGGACACCAAATTTTACGTGGAAACCCTAGAAAGGATAAAAAACCACGGCAGAGGAGAGAATCAATAATATCAATTCGGTACAATGAGTTTTGTGACTCAAGCATCAATATATAGAGAAAATGTAAAATCCTAATATTGATATACGGGCCCGACCCGGCCCAACTAGAATTCGGGTCACACCAAATTCTAATAAACTCCACCTTGACACGAATTCTACATGAGAGATCGAACGGGCTACTCGGCCCAATGCAAAGCGAATCCAGAACACTGAACTATGACAATCTCCACCTTCAACGAAATTCCAGTGTAAGGAAACAAATCTGCAAAACTCCATTAAAAAAGCTCCTCTACCACAAACAACAGGAATATCACAAACAAGTTTAGCTTCAGAAAGTAAACCAGATAACCAAATAGCTGTTGACTTAAATAGTGTTTAAGTCTAAAATATGTTTTTGATGATGTGTTTTTGTATGATCAGTGATGTAATTTGATTATGTTTAATATCTGAAAATAATAAGTTATGCATTTGAATTTAATCGGTTGGAAATGCCCTTAGAAAAGGTATTTTAGTTGTTTGACAAATTTGTTTAAGTGCTCAGGTTTTTAATAAGTGTACAGGGCTGAAAATTGATAAACAAAATGTACATCTTCTATACATGTTCTGATAAAAGAAGAAAAATAGACATACACCGCCAACTAAACGACAAAGGCGGAGTCGTTCAAAGAGTATATCTTCCAATTGCTTCAACCGATCGCTAAAAGATTACTCAAACCGATCGCTAAAAGATTACTCACACCGATCGCTAAACGACAAAAGCAAAGTCGTTTAAAGGCAACATGATCCGCCAGCTAAACGACAAAATAGCTGCATATACCGATGGCGGTTCAATATTTCAAAGTTGCTTCCACCGACAGCGGTTCAAGTTTCTAAAGCTACATCATCCGATGGCGTTCCTCGATTCATCATCCGATGGCGCGTTTAAAGATGCATCATCCAATGGCGTTTAAAGAAACATCATCCGGTGGCGGTTCAACATTTAAAGCTGCATTTACCGATGGAGGTTCAACATTTTAAAGTCGCATCATCCGATGGCATTTCAAGGTGCTTATGCCGATGGCGTTTAATGATACTTATGCCGATAGTATTTTAAAGACTTCCACCAATGATCTTCCGCCAGAATTCAAAATAACCGCGAAGATACAGTGACGTCGTCCAGAACTTAAACTCCAGCGTATTAATGGTGACGAGCAAACAGCAGCTCCAGAAAGCAACGACTAGCTGTCTCTGTACGGATGCTGCTCCAACGGTAATAAAAATTCCATATTTGGATAAGGAGCATTGAAGTTCAATAGCCGATTGCAGACAGAGTATTTGCGTATTAATGGTGACGAGCAAACATCAGCT
Organism: Begonia masoniana; assembly: GCA_022432975.1. Classification (NCBI taxonomy): domain Eukaryota; kingdom Viridiplantae; phylum Streptophyta; class Magnoliopsida; order Cucurbitales; family Begoniaceae; genus Begonia; species Begonia masoniana. The sequence goes on from CM039515.1 coordinate 7,865,773, forward strand.
CTAGAAAGCAACGGCTAGCTGTCTCTGTACGGATGCTGCTCCAACGGTAATAAAATTTCCATATTTGGATAAGGAGCATTGAAGTTCAATAGCCGATTGCAGACAGAGTATTTAAGTCAAGGAGATAGCTCGAAGAAAGAACTTTTTGCAAAAATCAATTCTGAGCCCTAACGAGCGTAATTCTCATACTTGTAATTTTCATCTACTTCTCTCAAAATTCTGTAACTGGAGATTTCTATCTTTGAGAGAGTGTAGTCTGTATTGAAAAAAACTCACTATTCTGAAGAGGCAGTGGATTGTTGCCCGTGAAGAACAATCCAGTTTGTAAAGGCAGTAGATCGAAGCCCGGAATTTCGATCTTGTTTTTCTCGTGAGGAGAAGGTTAAGAATCTTCAAGGGAGAGCCTTGGAGCGTGGACGTAAAAAATCCCGGTGTTAATTTCTCTCTCTCTCTCACTATTTTATTTGATTGCTAGCTGTTAGCTTAGAAATTTGAGACAAAAGAGAAATTGATTAGATTAAAATTTAAATTAAAAGTCTAATTCACACCCCTCTTAGACAATCTCGATCCTACAATAGCTTCCTTACAACAATCACACAATGCTACATATTCATCTTTAGTAGTTGAAAGAGTAACTAAATGTTGTTTTTGTGATTTCCACGATATGCAATTACCACCAATAGTAAAAAAGAAAGCAGTAGTAGATTTTCTTTTATCTCTATCACCACCAAAATCAGAATCAACATAACCATTTAAAGTAAACACATCTGATTTTTTGTATATTAATCCTATAGAACTATGTGAATTTACATAATTCAAAACCCATTTTAAATCATTCCAATGTTCAATCCCTAGATTAGACATGAATCTAGATAATAAAGATATAGCATATGACAAGTCAGGTCTAGTACTAATCATATAATACATGAGAGAACCAATAACATTTGCATATAGTTTATCTAACATTTTCATAGATTCAGTAGAATTTTTAAGTGATTGACCCTTATGCAAAATAAAATGATTTGCAAGAGGCATATGAACAGGTTTCGAATCTTCATTACCAAAATTAGATACTACCTTTTTCAAGTATGACTGTTGATGCAATTTTAACATGTTACTCTTCCTATCTCTAACAATATGCATACCTAGAATCTTTTTAGCACTTCCTAAATCTTTCATGTCAAATTCAGAATTTAAAAAAGCTTTCAGATCACATATAAGAGACATAGATTTGCAAATAAATAACATATCATCAACATATAACAGCAAGAATATAGACACATTATTCACAATTTTAAAATAAAAGCAACTATCATAGCTACTTTTAGAGAAGCCAATACTCAAAACAAATGAATCAAAACGTTTGTACCGCTGCCTAGGAGATTGTTTCAAACCATAAAGCGATTTATGTAACAAACAGACCCTATCATGATAATTTTTGTCACTAAAACCTTCAGGTTGTGTCATCACAATATATTCTTCTAACTCCCCATGAAGAAATGCAGTAGTAACATCTAATTGCTCTAACTCAAGGTCAAACTGGAGTACATATTTGAAACTTACTTCTTTCCAAACGAATATCCAAAATAGGGAAAGAAGACTCAACTCACCGGTGTAGGAGGTGGTGGGGTAGGCAGATTCACATGAATTTAATTGCTGTTCAATATAGTTGGAAACCCACTGTAACACCCGACTTTACAGGATTTCATAATTTCGATATATAATGGCATTTTTGTAAATATGTCAAATCAAATCCGTTTTATGAACAGAAGGTTTCGTTGGAATCCTAATAATTAATATGGATTTTAGGAAAATTATGGGATTTTTCGGAGTAGTAATGCTTAATTCCGAGTAATTACGTTTCTCGAAATGTAATGGACGTTGTAGTAAAAATAGTAAACGAGATCCGATTTGCAAACGGACAGTTTTAATAAATCCCAAATAATAAGTTGGAGTTATTGGCAAAATAAGAAAATTTGGAGAACCCGAATCGTTAACTAATTAACGAAACAAAGGACGAAACAAATAGAATTAAGTGCAAAGGGCAAAACGGTAATTTGCCAAATCAAATGTATAAAATAACCTAAACCTCTTTTCTCCTCATTTCTTCTCTGCCGCGAGAAAACCAGAGAGCTCTGATGATTTTCTCCCCGCGGCGATTCCTCCAATCCGACCTCCGTTTTTCCTCCGTTCGTCCTCCGTTCTTCACGTTTTTTCCTCCAACCGACGCCCTAGGTATGAATCTACGATCTTAGAACGTTTATTTCGACTTTTTACGGAGTTTGAACAATTCGGGTTTCGTTTAAAAACGCGATTTAGGGTTCGAAATTTATAGATTTGCCGTAATTAAGGATATAGTGAACGTATTGGACGTTATTGGACGAAGTTAAATTGATTTTTGGAAAAAGTTAAAAATTGGTGAATTTTCGGGTTTTTAGGAAAACTCGTTAATTGTGATTTTGAACTATCGAACACTAATTGGTGGTTTAAATGCTTCGATTAGTTAAGTTAGAACTTTTAGGAATTTCCTTAGTTAAGGTTTTGTTAATTTTGACGTTTAGAAGCTTAAATTAGTTTTAACGTCGATGTTGTGTTCTGCCTCAGACAAACAACGCTCGTGGACGGAGCTTGAGCTGCATCGAACACGAAGTAAGTTCTCGTGATTTTCTCTGGCCGATTGGCCTACACCGTACGTCGAAGTCGTCTTGAGGAGTTTTGGTGATGCGGATGTTTAAATTGTTTTGGTCGGGTAGTTAGGATTAGTTATGTATAGGTTATGCTTTTAAATGCTTTATTGTCTCGATGGTACGAATCATGTATGTTTACTTTCTGTCGTATTGAACTGTTCACGCATCACGTGTTTTAAAAGAACATAGAAAATGAATTTCCGCATGATGTTTTAAAGAAAATGGCGATGTGGCCTGAAGTGGGGCACGACCTATTGTGAAGATCGATTACGGGTTTGTCACAATACCACATCTATTGCATACTCATACAGTTATACAGTTATAGGTCATTCGAGATGGGGCTCAGGCACGGCTGTACGCGTTGTAAGCGTGTACCCCCCTCTTCTAGCTGGAAAGAGTAGTCTTACCGCTGGATGTGCTCTCTCCAGTTAGGAGGCTGAGATCTCGGTGACACCCACAGAGTAAAGATAAAGAAAATGTTGCATGATTTCTGAACTCATATGCATAGCATGCATTTATATTTACGAGAGCTTGCTGAGATTTTTATCTCATAGGTGTCTGTATGGTGTAGGTGACTTCGACATAGGTGAGGACGAGATTCCTCCACCTGAGGAGTGATGCAGTTGACGGAGGATAGTCACGGGAGTGTGTTGGCGTAGTCGAGGCGTATTTTGACCCGTGGGACTCATGGTTAGATGTTTTGTGGACTTTGGGAATTGTCGGGCTGAAATATGTATAAAGTTAGAACATTTTAGGGTGCTTGATTCTGATAGTATATAGGTTTATGTTTGATGTTTTAAACGTTTTTGGAAACCTGTTTATAAACTGTTTTTGTAAAGTTTTCATTGGACCTGCGTGGTAATTTAAAACACGAGGGATTGTCAATTTTTAAACGTATCCACGCAGTTCGTTTTTATGAAAGTTTAATATATGTTTAGGCCGTTTAATTGGGATTGATAAATTGCGAAGTGAGTTAAGTTTTGTTGAAATGTTAGAGTTTATAGTGTGCAAGAATGGAAGAATGCATGAAGAAAAAGGTAAAGAATTGCTCTTTGGAATTTCGGATTCCAGAGAACGTTAGTATGAAAAATAAAAGAAAAAGATGAAGAAGAAAGTGGCGACTGGGCGCGGGAGGTGAGGGGCGACTGATCGCCCCTCTTTGTCTTGATACAGCGACCGATCGCTGGCACAGAGGGGTGACTGATCGCCCCTGCTGTTTGGTGCATCAGCGATCGATCTCCAAAAATTATGGAGATCGATCGCCCCTCCTGTTGTTGCCCTCGGCGATCGATCTCCTGAATTATGGAGATCGATCGCCCCTAATGTTTTTGGCAGCCTTGACGTTTCTGCCCTCCCCTTTAATTGAATTGTTTTAATTGTTTTTAGGGAAAAGTACCATTTAGACCCCAACGTATGGGATCAGTGGCCATTTGGTACCTAACATTTTTTTTGTACCCAATCAAACCCTAACGTATAAAACGTTTGCAATTCAAACCCTACCGTCAATTTTTCAGTTAAATTTAACAGATTTTTTTCAAAATTCCTAAACTACCCTCTCTCTCTCTCTCTCTCTCTCTCTCTCTCTCTCTCTCTCTCTCTCTCTCAAAATTCCTAAACTACCCAAAGAACCAGGAATTGAACCCGTCAGATTGTTGAAGTTTAAACGAAGCTCGACAAGAGATTTCAATCTCCCCATCTCGGACGGGATCGGACCCGAAAGATGATTGCTTGCGAGGTGTAGAAGAGAAAGATTTGTCAAGTTTCCAACAGTTGAAGGAATAGAACCAGTGAGAGAATTGTAGGAGAAGCTTAAGATCTTGAGCTTGCTCAAGCTTCCAAGTTCTGGAGGAATTTTTCCAGTGAAATGGTTGAAGCTTAGATTGAGAGAAATCAACTCAGAAAGGATGCTGAGAGAAGGAGGAATCTCACCAAACAAGTAATTATCGTGAAGATCAAGAGAAGATAAACGAGGAAGAGAAGAGAAGTTGAAGTCTTCAAGTGTACCGATTAAACCAAAGCCTGTAAGGTTGATATTACTAACATTTCCTCCATTATTGCATTCGATTCCAACCCAGTTGCAGGGAGTTGTAGCTCCCGAGTTTGGGTGGTCGGAAAGCTTCCAAGAAGGAAGGAAAGCTTGAGTTTCGTTACGGAGGCTTAATTTCCATTGGAGCAGTGATTTCACCTCTGGAGATTCTTCCAAAGAAAGAGAAGAAGCTGAAGCAAATGGGTGTCCATGGAAACGAGAAACGAAGAAGACGAAGGAGAAAAACAAGAGAGCTCGCATGGTCGTGTTTTCAAATGAAGAAAGTAAGATCTTCAATATTTCTTGAGTTCCTGAGAGGGGGGAGAGAGGGAGAGAGGGAGAGAGGGAGAGAGAGAGAGAGAGGTAGTTTAGAAATTTTGAAAAAAATCTGTTAAATTTAACTGAAAAATTGACGGTAGAGTTTGAATTGCAAATGTTTCATACGTTAGGTTTGATTGGATACAAAAAAAACGTTAGGTACCAAATAGCCACTGATCCCATACGTTGGGGTCTAAATGGTACTTTTCCCTTGTTTTTACTTTAATTATTTTTTCTTTAAATTGTTTTAAGGTTAATATGGTTTAAAACATAGACTTCAATTCCGATTTTCGGTTTAAATTCCGCCTAAAGTTTATTTAAAGTATAGAGATAAAAAATAAATAAATATATACGGGAAATTGGGTACAGTATTAGGGTCGTGACAATTTATGGTATCAGAGCCCCCGGGTTTTAAAATCAGTTCTGTAGACTGCTCGACTGCACAGCCACTACGCGGACATTCTTCATCAACTGTAAGTATGTTTATAGCTTTATTTGATTTCTAGTTTCTTAGAGGATTTGTTTGTTTTAATATTTATAGGAGTTACATAAATATGTTGCGTCGAGGAAATAACCGAGATGACCGAGACGATACGATAGACCACTTTAAGAAGTTCATTGCCCAGCAATCCCGACATCTTGACCAACAAGCCTGATACATGGACAGACAATCCCGTCAGCTTGACATATTGATAAACCGAGAAAAACTTAGGACTCAGGAGGTGAGTGCTCCCAGCAACCACGGTGTGGAGGGGTACCTTTGGGGATTTCAACTTCACCCAATAGAGAAAGAACAACGAAGAGGTGTTAAAAGAGTATATGACGGAAGAAAGGACCAGAACAAAGGAAGCCGGGCACAAGGAACTTCTCAGAAACCTTTGTGTCTGAAATGCCAGAAAGAGCGTTACGGAGATTGCTGGATGGGTACGAATAGGTGCTATCGGTGTGGAGAGGCTGGCCACTATATCAAGGATTGTCCACTATTGAACCGAATCCAGCTAGGTAGGGATCAAAAGAGAGGTGCACCGAGGGTAATTACCCCGATCGAAGCAGGGAAGGCTGCCCCACCGTCAGTCGCTTCAGGTATAGTTTTATCTTCACGGTTAACGGAGTGGAGAACAATAGAATAAAAAGTATAGTTTGAGAGATTGTTTAATGACAAAAGCTGTACGATAGATAAAAGTAGGTTTGAAAAATAAAGAGGTAAAATATAGTAGAAGGTGGGTAGAAAGAGTTCCTAGGAGTACCACGACAAGAAGACAGTAGGCTAAATATAGAACAATAAGGACTTATAGAAAGAAAGTTATGCATTAATCTGACTTAACCACAAGAAGATGTACACTAGAATTAGTTACTATTAGAGGGACGTAACTTACGAAATGTAAGGTCTAAATAAATAGAAATTGGACATTAGTTGACTAACCCTCATAGATTTAGAATGTGATCAGTCAAAAATGGAGTTAAAGATTAGATGTAAGGCTTACTAAAGGATACCTGAATTGTCAAAGTATAATAATACGACATAATAATAACTCGTATAATTTAGATCCTAGTGAGGAAAATATAATTAGATGAAAACGATATTCGAAGGAGAATTGGTTCTACTGAGGAATATTAGGGAATGTAATTGGTCAATGTTAAATTATGGACAAAAGACTTAGGCATAGCTTAGGCGTATTCGTACTGGCCAATGCCATGAAGAAAATAGATGGATCAAGTCAAAACCAAGACGTTGATAAATTTCGAGGGCATTAAGGGATGAGTAAAGCATAGACATATCGGGCCATCGGTACTGCTCGATCAAGGAATGTGAGACTAAATATAAGGGTTAGACTAAAAAAGTATAGGAGATTTAATTATGGATCTATAGTTAATACAGTTCAAGTTAAAGATCACAGCCTGAGACTTACCTCCGGTATGGAAGTAGAAACATCAGTGTGCGTTGGTCTACGAGGGTTAACCTTAACAAAAAGATGTTTCTGAATCCTTCTTTTGGAGAAATAGAAGAATAAGATTTGGGAACTTGAGGAAATTCGGATTAAAGACGTGAACTCATCTACAACAAATTTTTAAACAAGAAGACCGTGGGATGAATTATTTCACGAGAGTCGAATAGTATATCTAGAACCTGACTAGGAAGAACGAAAGAGGGCAAATCGTTTGGTAATTTCAAAGAAATCCTTATGTGATATCAGGAGTAAGTGGAAGAGATTGTTGGACTAAATAAAGGGTAAGGTTGGAAGTTTAGACCGGCGTTACACGACATATGATTTGTGAGTTTAGCAATTTAAAGAATAGAAAGAATGAGAATTGCATTGAACTCATTTAAATAAACTTAGAGAGAGACTAAGTTAGAAAAGTTCCAAAAGTTTGACGGTTAACAAGTCGATACCGATGGACACATTAATGATCTAAGGTTAAAATAAACAGCTTAGAACAAGTCTATGGCAAAACTTGAGAATTAAATTGTGTCTAGAGTTAATAAGGATTCGAGTCAGGCAGATGAGCATAATATAGATAGTGAGAGAAATTAGTTAAAGCCATAGCGATAGAATTCATTGAAGTAGTTTAGAACGAAATATGATGTTTAGGATAACCTAGTTACAACGGGACCTGAGTCCCTAGCGGGTAGTATCTTTAACTCCAATTAGACTCGCCGAGACCTCGAGGTAATCTCGACGAGATGGTTTGTGAAATTTAGAGATTTAAATCGTAGTTGAGAAATTTTGTTAAGACCTGCAAGAAGCCCAAGGAAGTGTACAATTTGGATACTGTTGACGGAGAAGTTCTAAGGGAACCTTACCGATAGATGGGTAAGGTCGTAGGGTAAATTGAGACTTAGCGTTGGAGTAAGTGATTTGAGAAGGCTCTGAGCACGTAAAGTGGTTAGGTACACATTCGGTAAACACGAGATTAAGAAGGATAGAAACTAAAGGAACTCAATTTGAGGAGTTGAAGTTAAAAATAGAGAGGAGTTCGGATTGCAACTTGGATGTTGTTAGGAGTCCTTGAACGATAATCAACCCAAATGACGTCGGGAAGTTGAAGTTATTTCGAGGATTAAGGATAAGAGACAATCTTTAGTAGAAACCAATTAATAAGTGAGAGAGAGTTTAATGTTTTGGGTGACTAAATGCAAACCAACGCGTGCTCGGGACGTTAAATGTGAAGTACACAGTTAGAGGTCATTTGGTTAAGACTTAGAGATTTGGTAAGATTTGATGCGTGAACCGAAAATGAGGACTACGATTAGGAAGTTAATGTAGAAATTCGGTTGGTGTGTATCCCGATTGTGAAAATGGTCGAGGGAATTGCATTGAGGTATGGGTTACAGCCCAGAAATTGGATGAAATTGTAGGCATTCAATTTGACTGGCGTTAGGAAGCTTAGGAATAGCTCTAACTTAGAGGGACAGCGGAAGAAAGACGTCGATAAAGAGTGAATTTTGAAGTTAGTATTATTAAGCGATTTAATCTGCGAGTGATTAAGTGAAAGTCGAAAGTTGGTACATGCGCAAGTGTTAAGTGACAAATATGTTGTCGGATTAAGTGATTGAGATTTGAGAATTTGGATTATGCTTAGTACGTGAGAGAGGACGTGTACGATCAAATCGAAAGTAGGGAATACGAAGATAGGGCCAATGTTGGAGAATATAGTAGGGTTTTGGTTTAGAACCACAAAGAAGGACCGTGAGTACAGACGATTAACCGAAGTAAAACGCCACATGACAAGAGACGTTAATATTAAGGACTATAAGCTATGACAAATTTTGAGAGCAAAATTTTAAATGAGGTGGATGGAATGTAACACCCGACTTTACAGGATTTCATAATTTTGATATATAATGGCATTTTCGTTAATATTTCAAATCAAGCCTGTTTTACAAACAGAAGGTTTCGTTGGGATCCTAATAATTAATATGGATTTTAGGAAAATTATGAGATTTTTCGGAGTAGTAACGCTTAATTCCGAGTAATTACGTTTCTCGAAATCTAATGGACGTTGTAGTAAAAATAGTAAACGAGATCCGATTTGCGAACGGACAGTTTTAATAAATCCCAAATAATAAGTTGGAGTTATTGGCAAAATAAGAAAATTTGGAGAACCCGAATCGTTAACTAATTAACGAAACAAAGGACGAAACAAATAGAATTAAGTGCAAAGGGCAAAACAGTAATTTGCCAAATCAAATTTATAAAATAACCTAAACCTCTTTTCTCCTCATTTCTTCTCTGCCGCGAGAAAACCAAAGAGCTCTGGCGATTTTCTCCCCGCGGCGATTCCTCCAATCCGACCTCCGTTTTTCCTCCGTTCGTCCTCCGTTCTTCACGTTTTTTCCTCCAACCGACGCCCTAGGTATGAATCTACGATCTTACAACGTTTATTTCGACTTTTTATGGAGTTTGAACAATTAGAGTTTCGTTTAGGTTTCATTTAAAAACGCGATTTAGGGTTCGAAATTTATAGATTTGCCGTAATTAAGGATATAGTGAACGTATTGGACGTTATTGGACGAAGTTAAATTGATTTTTGGAAAAAGTTAAAAATTTGTGAATTTTCGGGTTTTTAGGAAAACTCGTTAATTGTGATTTTGAACTATCGAACACTAATTGGTGGTTTAAATGCTTCGATTAGTTAAGTTAAAACTTTTAGGAATTTCCTTAGTTAAGGTTTTGTTAATTTTGACGTTTAGAAGCTTAAATTAGTTTTAACGTCGATGTTGTGTTCTGCCTCAGACAAACAACGCTCGTGGACAGAGCTTGAGCTGCATCGGACACGAGGTAAGTTCTCGTGATTTTCTCTGGCCGATTGGCCTACACCGTACGTCGAAGTCGTCTTGAGGAGTTTTGGTGACGCGGATGTTTAAATTGTTTTGGTCGGGTAGTTAGAATTAGTTATGTATAGGTTATGCTTTTAAATGCTTTATTGCCTCGATGGTACGAATCATGTATGTTTACTTTCTGTCGTATTGAACTGTTCACGCATCACGTGTTTTAAAAGAACATAGAAAATGAATTTCCGCATGATCTTTTAAAGAAAATGGCGATGTGGCCTGGAGAGGGGCACGACCTATTGTGAAGATCGATTATGGGTTTGTCACAATACCACATCTATTGCATACTCATACAGTTATACAGTTATAGGTCATGCGAGATGGGGCTCAAGCACGGCTGTACGCGTTGTAAGCGTGTACCCCCCTCTTCTAGCTGGAAAGAGTAGTCCGACCGCTGGATGTGCTCTCTCCGGTTAAGAGGCTGAGATCTCGATGACACCCACAGAGTAAAGATAAAGAAAATGCTGCATGATTTCTGAACTCATATGCATAGCATGCATTTACATTTACGAGAGCTTGCTGAGATTTTTATCTCATAGGTGTCTGTATGGTGTAGGTGACTTCGACATAGGTGAGGACGAGATTCCTCCACCTGAGGAGTGATGCAGTTGACGGAGGATGGTCGCGGGAGTGTGTTGGCGCAGTCGAGGCGTATTTTGACCCGTGGGACTCATGGTTAGATGTTTTGTGGACTTTGAGAATTGTCGAGCTGAAATATGTATAAAGTTAGAACATTTTAGGGTGCTTGGTTCTGATAGTAGATAGGTTTATGTTTGATGTTTTAAACGTTTTTGGAAACCTGTTTATAAACTGTTTTTGTAAAGTTTTCACTGGAACTGCGTGGTAATTTAAAACACGAGGGATTGTCAATTTTTAAACGTATCCACGCAATTCGTTTTTACGAAAGTTTAATGTATGTTTAGGCCGTTTAATTGGGATTGATAAATTGCGAAGTGAGTTAAGTTTTGTTGAAATGTTAGAGTTTATGGTGTGGAAGAATGGAAGAATGCATGAAGAAAAAGGTAAAGTATTGCTCTCTGGAATTTCGGATTCCAGAGAGCGTTAGTATGAAAAATAAAAGAGAAAGATGAAGAAGAAAGTGGCGACTGGGCGCGGGAGGTGAGGGGCGACTGATCGCCCCTGAAATATGGAGATCGATCTCCCCTAATGTTTTTGGCAGCCTTGACGTTTCTGCCCTCCCCTTTAATTGAATTGTTTTAATTGTTTTTACTTTAATTATTTTGCTTTAAATTGTTTTAAGGTTAATATGGTTTAAAACATAGACTTCAATTCCGATTTTCGGTTTAAATTCCGCCTCGAGTTTATTTAAAGTATAGGGATAAAAAAAATAAATAAATATATACGAAAATTTGGGTACAGTATTAGGGTCGTGACACCCACTTGTCATTGTAACAATTGAAATCATTTACCAATCATACCTTAAATTATTTTTTAGAAAAATTGAGCTTCTATCATTCAATTATGATTAATTTAGACTTTACTATTTATTTTTTAAATTCAGCACTTGTGTGTCATTCTCACAATTTCTAATTCAATTTTGAGTTTTAATGCACGATTAATAGAATTTGAAATGGCCTGATAGGAGATCAATGTAATTCTAAATTGGATTAGAAATTATTGTGGGGTTAGAAATGAAGTTAAAACAACGGATCAAATGGAATACGTATTATATACTTGTTGGATTGACGAATAAATTGACTGTAGAGTCCAAATTACTAACAAATAAAATATGAAAGTTTGGTTTGTAAAAAAAAAAATTAAGATCTGTTATATAAATGACATCAAATATTAGGGTCTAAATTGTATTTTAATTATTTGAACTAGGTTAAACAATAATGATACCTAAGGACGACCAACTTCAATCTTATCTATGTCAGACATATCGAGCATTGTATGAAGTCTCGATTTCACTAGTACAATATTGTTCACTTTATGTTAAAGGTAACACAAAATTGTTCTTGGCTTTTATTACAAAACGCATTGTACTGGGTTGCAAATGTGTGCCTCTTTCATTATGAATCTGACCCTCGCAATCTACTGTATTTTGGATTGTCATTGTTTTCTCAAAGCAGATTGTCAAACATTGAATTCAACCAAGTCGATTTTCTAAAGAGCATAGTTGTCACTTTTGTTCTCAATCCGAGTTTGTTAGTCATCTATGTCGTCATATTAATGTTACAATGGTCGCGTCAATAAAATTATGCAAAAATATTTTATAAACACATTTTTGAATTGATTTTAAAAAACAAACTGGTATTAATTTACCAAACTCTTAGGATAACTACTTTCTACTCATATTCTCATGTAATTAATTTCTTGATAATCTAGGCATCACATAATTAGGTCTATACATAAAAGACAAAAAACCTATTCACATGTGAAATAACCTTATCATTAAATGCCCATAATCTAAGAACAATTCCCATTCCACAGCCATTGATTTCTGGTCTAAAATCTCCATAAAAACCAGAAAAAAAGAGAACTTTGCCAAAAATAAGACGACCTTCTCTCTCCCCCTCCGATGGCGTCAAACTCTGCAACCTTTCCTTGTTTCCTCACTGTAGCTCTACTTTTAATAGGGTTTTCTGTACGTTAGTTTTCATGATTTTTTTCTTATATATTATCAAAAGAAACAACACGTACAACTCTTATTTGTTTAACAGAAAAATTATAGGATCTTTAAACAATAGATTTTCACATACTTCATAATCAAGGCAGACAGTGAACAAAAATCTCAGAAGCATAAAGTTGTTTTCCCTCGTAAAGATAGACATCGTGATTTCTTCTTTTGGCAAGGAAGAGATTTAATTTACCTGGATCCATACGTGAGAAGTGATTCTTTATTGGATTTTTCTCTCCCTTTCCCTTCGTTTCTTCAGTGAAGATTTTGATGAAGAAAAACCTTCTATGTTTTCGGCAGAGAGAGAGAGAGAACCAGAAAACCTCTTTTTCATATGCATAAAAGATTAATTTCCATCAAATTAATCCATTAATATTACAACAACCAATAGCATTTGCCCACCTTGAGCCACATCACGTGGGCATCATAAAGTGTTGCGTCTTCATAGAGTCTTCATTGAAGACTTTTGCAGCACAATAACTAATGGGTATTAAATGCCCAACATTCTCCCACTTGGCTTAATGGTCATAATCTATAATACTTATACGCAAAATATGGAGCAAATATAACATCATTATTGAATATATGATTAATATGGATCATAGCGGTCATATGTCTATTATAACGACACAGTTCCTTCCATGTATCACATACTAATTTTATACTCAACATCATCACTAAAAGGAATAACATAATGGTCCACATTAGTGTCTTTCTCAAAGACAAATCTCGTTTATAACTTCATCAGTTCATAATGTCATTATGAATGCATTCATTATAATCAAACAAAATTCATAAATATATATCAGAAACTATCAATAAGGAGCTCAAGAGTGTCTTGTACATAAAGAACACATACTTAAACATACAGTTAACTTTCAGAAATGCCCATTCGTTCAACATGTTCCGTAAATATCTTTGATGGCAATCCTTTAGTTACTGATCCGCGATCATAAGATTTGTGCTTATGTGTTCGATTGACACCTTTTGTTTCTGAACTTCTTCTTTAACGGCCAAGTATTTCAATTCTATATGTTTAGCACCTTTGGAATACTTGTCGTTTTTAGAAAAGAAAACTGCTGCAGAGTTATCACAATAAATTTTCAGCGGCTTGGCGATACTGTCAACAATTCCAAGTCCTGAAATAAAGTTCCGCAGCCATAAACCCTGAATTGTAGCCTCAAAGCATGCTACAAACTCAGCCTCCATAGTAGACGTAGCAGTAACAGACTGCTTCGCACTCTTCCATGAGATTGCGCCATCGGCTAAAAGAAACAAATAGCCAAACGTGGACTTTTTGGTATCCACACATCCAGCATAATCAGAATCTGAATATCCAACCACTTCCAGATGATCAGATCGTCTATAAGTGAGCATGTGTTCCTTCGTTCCTTGTAGATACCTAAGAACTTTCTTTGCAGCTTTCCAATGCTCTATACCTGGATTACTTTGATACCGTCCCAGCATACCGACAGCAAAACTAATGTCGGGTCTGGTACAAGTCTGTGCATACATCAAGCTCCCCACAATAGAAGCATAAGGAATGTCTTTCATTTGTGTACGTTCCAATTCATTCTTTGGACATTGATTGAGATTAAATTTATCTCCTTTCTGAATTGGAACAACACTTGCCGAACATTTCTCCATTCTGAATCTTTCTAGAACTTTATTAATATAGGCTTTCTGAGACAATCCCAACAATCCTTGTGATCTATTCCGGAATATTTCAATTCCAATCACAAAGGATGCCTCTCCCATATTTTTCATTTCAAAGTTCATATTAAGATATTTCTTGGTTTCGTACAGTAATCCAAGATCATTAGTAGCTACCAAAATATCATCAACATACAGAATCAGAAATATAAACTTACTCCCACTGACCTTTAGATATATACACCGATCAACGATGTTTTCCTTAAATCCAAAGGAGGTAATGGTATCATTAAACTTAAGATAGCATTGTCGGGAAGCTTGTTTAAGTCCGTATATTGACTTCTTTAATTTACACACCATGTGTTCTTGTCCTTTAATGATAAAACCTTCAAGTTGGTCTATATAAACATCCTCATCTAAAGTCCCATTCAAAAAAGCAGTTTTCACATCCATTTGATGGAGCTCTAAATCATAATAAGCTACCATTGCCATAATAATTCTGAAAGAATCCTTTTTCGAAACAGGAGAAAATGTTTCTTTGTAATCAATATCATCTTTCTGAGTAAAACCTTTGGCAACAAGTCTGGCTTTATTTCGTTCGATATTGCCATTAGAGTCGCGTTTGGTCTTAAAGACCCATTTACACCCAACTCTTTTACAACCTTCAGGCAATTCGACGAGTTCCCAAACTCCATTCTGTTCCATTGATTTTAACTCATCTTTCATGGCATCTAACCATTTATCAGAATTTTCACTTTCTATGGCCTGTGAAAATGAAACTTGATCATCATCAAGTCCTAAGTCACATTCGGACTCTTGAAGATAAACCACATAATCATTCGAAATAGCAGATCTTCTTTCTCTTACAGATCTACGTAATGGTATTTCTTGTGGTTCATCTATCATAGGTTCATTCACCTCATTATGTAGAGTTTGATCATTAATTTGTTGTTCGTGTAAGTCATGGATACCTTCAACAACTGTTGGAACAACAACTTGAGTAGAAGTTATGGGTATTGGAACTTGCACCCTAACTTCTTTAATTTCCATTTTACGTGGTTCCAAACTCCCACTGATGTCATCACTTTCAATGAACCTAGCATTTCCAGTTTCAACAATTCTCGTACTATGGCTAGGACAATAAAATCTATACCTTTTTGATTTTTCTGGATAACCAATAAAAAAAATCACTGGTTGTTCTTGAATCCAGTTTTCTTTCATGTGGATTATAAATTCTTACTTCTGCTGGGCAACTCCAAACATGCAGATGCCTTAAACTAGGTTTCCTTCCTGTCCACAGTTCAAATGGAGTATTTGTAACTGCCTTACTAGGAACCCTGTTTAATAAGTATACAGCAGTCCTTAAAGCATACATCCACAATGACAAGGGTAAAGATGAATTACTTAACATACTCCTAACCATATCCATTAAAGTACGATTACGCCTTTCTGCAACACCATTCTGTTCTGGTGTTCCTGGCATTGTGTATTGTGCACAAATACCACGACTTTCTAGGAATTTAGCAAATGGACCTGGATATTCAAAAAAAAAAAAAAAAAAAAAAAAAAAAAAAAAAAAAAAAAAAAAAAAAAAAAAAAAAAAAAAAAAAAAAAAAAAAAAAAAAAAAAAAAAAAAAAAAAAAAAAAAAAAAAAAAAAAAAAAAAAAAAAAAAAAAAAAAAAAAAAAAAAAAAAAAAAAAAAAAAAAAAAAAAAAAAAAAAAAAAAAAAAAAAAAAAAAAAAAAAAAAAAAAAAAAAAAAAAAAAAAAAAAAAAAAAAAAAAAAAAAAAAAAAAAAAAAAAAAAAAAAAAAAAAAAAAAAAAAAAAAAAAAAAAAAAAAAAAAAAAAAAAAAAAAAAAAAAAAAAAAAAAAAAAAAAAAAAAAAAAAAAAAAAAAAAAAAAAAAAAAAAAAAAAAAAAAAAAAAAAAAAAAAAAAAAAAAAAAAAAAAAAAAAAAAAAAAAAAAAAAAAAAAAAAAAAAAAAAAAAAAAAAAAAAAAAAAAAAAAAAAAAAAAAAAAAAAAAAAAAAAAAAAAAAAAAAAAAAGGACCTGGATATTGTCCATTTTCATTATAACTTCCATAATATTCACCACCTCTATCAGATCTTATAATTTTCACTTTTCTATCTAATTGTCTTTCAACCTCAGTAACAAACACTTCAAGAGCATTTATTGACTGAGATTTTTCATTAAGTAGATAGATATAACCATAACGTGAAAAATCATCAATAAAGGTGATAAAATATCTTTCTCCACCAAAGGATGGAACATCAAACGGACCACATATATCGGTGTGTATAATTTCAAGGAGCTGTTTGCTTCTTGTGGCTACTTTCTTACTTGTGTTTCTCGTTTGTTTTCCTTTAATACAATCAACACAAATATTTAGATCAGTAAAATCCAAATTTGGAAGAATTGATTGCTTTATCAATCTTTCCATTCTTTCTTTGGATATATGACCTAATCGTTTATGCCACAAATTAGCAGAACATTCATTCACTAAACCACGTTTCGTTCCCACATTATGATGCAAGGTTAAAAGAGTCTCAGCAAAACAATTATTGAGCTTTAATTTATATAAACCATCATACAGAACACCAGTACCAACAAGAGCATTATTTTTATACAAATTGAAACATTCATTCCCAAACATAAAGGAATATCCAACTGTATCAAGTTTAGACAAGGAAACTAAATTACGAGAAACAGATGGAACATAAACAGTTTGACAAAGATCTAATTGATATCCAGTGTCTAACATTAACCGGTAAGTTCCAATAGCTTCAACTGGAACTTTCACCCGATTCCCCATGAAGATAAACTTTTCATTTGGGCTTATGGTTTGGGTCGTAAGGAATCCCTGCATCGTATTAGAAACGTGAGTGGTACAACCAGAATCAATTCACCAAGTATTACAAGGAACTTCAGTTAAATTTGATTCGAAACATACTAAAGCAGTAGGCTTACCTTTCTTTTCGAACCATGCCTTGCGTTTCAGGCAATCTTTCTGATAGTGTCCTTGCTTTCCACAGAAATGACACTTATCCTTTCGTTGTTCCTTCTTGTGAATTTGGAAAGAGGACTTAGCTGCCGATGATAGTCCTTTCTTACCCTTTCCACCTTTCTTTCCTAGTTTCTTTCCAGCTCCTTCATAATTCATGAGATTGACAGCTTGAGTTCCTGGTTTCTTTAGCCTTGCTTCTTCCTGAATGAGCATGCTTTGTAATTCATGCACATTCCATTTAGTCCTCATAGTATTATAGCTCATATGAAATGGGCCATATTGAGGAGGCAAGGAGTTCAGGATGAATGTCACTAGGAAGTTCTCGTTCACTTCCATGCCCATGGATTTTAATCTTGCTGCCATGTTTGTCATTTTGACAACATGTTCATGCATGGTACGTGAACCATCAAACTTCATGGTGGTCAAAGTACCCATCAGTGTTCCAGCAAGTGATTTATCAGCTGATTCTGACTGAGAACATTCTTTCACAAATTTCATAAATTCCATAGCACTTTCGGTGTTCGAAAATGTGGACTTGATGTTACTTGCTACTGTCATTCGCATAAACATTAAGCTTAGTCTGTTTGATCTTTCCCAAGCATTATAGAACGATCTTTGATCTGTGCTACTAGTTTCAGTTATAGCAGCTGGTTTCTCACTTACAAGTGCTAAATCAAGATCCAGAACACCAAGGTGAAACTGAACTTGTTCACACCATTCAGAGAAATTTAGACCAGAAAACTTCACAACAGATGTAGCTTGCGAATGAAGAGCAACAGGAATAGATGCTGCAAAATATAAAACACGATTATACATTAATGCTTTGAGTAAGGCAATCAAACAATCATTAATATATATTGAAGTTCTCCTTTGGGTGACACAACAATACATAATTATAAACATAATTGATGCTCATCTTAAATTTCACATAATTGGTAATTAACATACTCGAAAATAGACATGTTTGTTATCTTTGGATATACTAAACACACCTACTCAAGGCATATCAATTTACCACAATCATATTCATAATTATAAAATAACCAATCCACCTTTGGGCGATTCAACATATTTTATAATCATGAAAATTAATATACTCATGTTACAATCTTATTCTCATCATGTCATTTTCATTATTGAGCATCACATAAAACATGAGTAATTACATTTAGTTAATTTTATATCTGAAAACAAACATTCTGATTCGGCCACTTTGGTGACTAACAAATCATCATAATTTAGATATCAAATTAAATATTAATAACATTCATATAAACAATTAACAATGACAAAACATAATTGTCATATTTATAATTAAAGAATCTAAACCTCAAGTATTATTTTATTTGTTCAAACTTAAACAATAATTTTTTTTTTTTAATGAACATTAATCGGCCGTGAACAGTAACTCCGGGATGAACAGTAAATCCGGCCATGAACAGTAACGCCGTTATGAACAGTAAATCCGGTATGAATAATAAATCCGGCATGAAACAGTAACGCCGCCGGTATGAACAGTAAATCCGGTATGAATAGTAAATCCGACATGAACAGTAACGCCGGTATGAACAGTAAATCCGGTATGAATAGTAAATCCGGCATGAACAGTAAATCCGGCCGGCGTGAACAGTATTATCGGCCATAAAAACAAAAACATCCAGATTCATACTTTTTGTTAAATAATTAGGCATCATACTTTTTGTTAAATAATTAGGCAGCAGATAACATACGAATCCATAACGGAAAATCAACAGTTCTAAAACTCATGCTCTGATACCACATGTACGTTAGTTTTCATGATTTTTTTCTTATATATTATCAAAAGAAACAACACGTACAACTCTTATTTGTTTAACAGAAAAATTATAGGATCTTTAAACAATAGATTTTCACATACTTCATAATCAAGGCAGACAGTGAACAAAAATCTCAGAAGCATAAAGTTGTTTTCCCTCGTAAAGATAGACATCGTGATTTCTTCTTTTGGCAAGGAAGAGATTTAATTTACCTGGATCCATACGTGAGAAGTGATTCTTTATTGGATTTTTCTCTCCCTTTCCCTTCGTTTCTTCAGTGAAGATTTTGATGAAGAAAAACCTTCTATGTTTTCGGCAGAGAGAGAGAGAGAGAACCAGAAAACCTCTTTTTCATATGCATAAAAGATTAATTTCCATCAAATTAATCCATTAATATTACAACAACCAATAGCATTTGCCCACCTTGAGCCACATCACGTGGGCATCATAAAGTGTTGCGTCTTCATAGAGTCTTCATTGAAGACTTTTGCAGCACAATAACTAATGGGTATTAAATGCCCAACATTTTCAACCTCGGATCTTGATCAAGACAAGGCAGAATGCGCCGATAAACTCGTGAGTTTGGTTACTTGTCTTCCTTACGTTAGCGGCGAAGCGAAAGCGCCGACTTTGGATTGCTGTACAGGCCTCAAAAATGTCATCGATAACAACAAAACATGTCTGTGTATTCTTCTGAAAGATCGAGATGACCCTAATCTTGGGTTCAAATTCAATGCCACGCTTGCTTTGGCCCTTCCTTCTGCTTGTCATGTTGATGCTAACATCCCAGAATGTGTTGGTAAGTTGTTCTGTTAATTTTGATGAACTAGCACTTTTTATTTGTCACAATTACTTACATATCATAGTCCTGTCCAATACGACTTGCGAAGATTGTGGAGAGGAGGATTTTTTAATTTTTAATTTTATTTAAAATGATTTTTCCTTTTAATAGCTCTGAAAATAGGATTAAATCTTAATAATCATGGAAATTAGATGTTAATCTCGTGCTAATTATTGAGATTCTTGATGATAATTGAGGCCAAAGCGTTTTCGGTGGTTTAGCACAAAAAAAGTGATAGTTCTTTAAAATGAAAAACAATGTTATATTTTAGTTTTAGAGAATAATGATAGTTTTACCATTCATATATACCGTCGACTCTCGTGGTACTCTCAGTATAATATTGTCCGTTTGGATCTCGAGCCCGTACGAATTTGACGTATACACTCTAATTTTTACTTTTTGATTGACGTTCAGTCGTTAATCGAATAATTAAAATAAATTTTAAATAGTTTAAATCTAGAATTAATGAATTAATGGCAAAAAATAAGTAAATGGTAAGATCTTTCATTCGAGAAGCTCAGTGACTCAGAAATTAGGAATAATTCCATCTTCCAAAACGAGAAAATGGAGATACCCATTAAAGATGAAATAATTAACTTGATTATTTGAAAAAAGAAAGCAGTATTTATATTAAAAAAAAACTATAATTTTCAAATATTATGATTTTTATCCTTCTCTTTTTCAATCGGTGTGCAGATCTCTTGCATCTGCCACGAAATTCCTCAGAGGCCAGATTTTTCGAAGGAACGTCGAACACTACAACAAGCAGTGGTAAAAATGAATTATATTTTTTAAACTATTTTTGAGAACTTTATTCTATGTTCATTATTGATATATCAATATCATGGTTGTGTACCAGCTGTTAGCCCTGCAACTGCGAAAGCTCCGAGCTCAGAAGTTAAAAATGGAGGAGGAAGAAGAAAGAGATGGGTGGAAATGGAGACCATCTTTGGAGTTCTGATTTGGGTTTTCACTTTCTCTCACCTACTCTCTCTTCTTTGATAAGATTACATCTCTTTCTCTCTCTACCTTATTAATTTATATACGAAAAGGACCCATTGTGTAATGAATTTGTCTATCGAATATATATAGATTATAAATTGTTATTTACGAATATCTACCATTTTTAGTCTCTTCTCGTGATGATAATTTCTCTCTTTGTTGAATCACGAAGATTGCTCTATCAAACAAACTTGACAAGCAAATTGTACTTTCCCATTTACTAGTAGTAGTTGTAATTTTAGTAGTTAAAAGATTCATATCAATTAATCGAGGGTGTGACAGTCCGTCATGCGAAAGTTAGGACGACACAGTGTGAAAGTCCAACTCATATAAGTGAAGATGTTCAATCCTGCATCGCTTGATAGAGTAGAAAATACATGGTTTATAACTAAGATTTCACTATTTAACTAATACAATGCAGTTTGAGCTAACTTCAATTTGATTTAAGGCTTCGATTCAATGCAGACAATATTGTATTAGTAGCACTGGGAAACGTTACATTTCACTTTTATTTTTTGTTTAATAAATAAATGTTTGATAATAACCATATTAACGTGAATAAATTAAGAGCCCGTGACATATACGGTTGAATTTGATTATCAAAAGATCCTTTAAAAATAACTAAAACTATAAAGACTTAATTAAAAATATTAAACTTGATGAAACTAAAAAAAAAGATTAAATTAAGAAGAACAATAATATATTCTAATTCTACCCTTAATTTCGGTATCTATAATTTGTAGTTCTTTTATTCGACTATGAATATTCGTCGTGCTTTGAATAGCTAAAGATTAATTTCTTCGAAGAACAGGAAATCTTCGTTTGAATCATGTCTTCTCTTCCTCTCTGCTCGCTTCTGAATTTTCGAAGCCTACGAATCCAAGGCTATGGTCAGATTCTCCATTTCTTCTTCTTCTTCTTCTTCTTCTTCTTCTGCTTCAGTCCCGTCGCCTCTTTTGCTCTTTGAGGCACCTTATAATTGCACTGTTTACGAGATTCTTTCCAAATTCGCCTCACAAGTGGCCAACCGGATCTCGGTCTCCGGCTACAATCTTTCTTCTGATGGTCGATTTGTCGTTGTTTTGCCCCAGCCTTGGTATGTGCAGTTTGACTATTTGGTCTACTACGACCAGACCATCACCGGAAAGCTCGGCTGCGGTTCCATTACTGATCTGAAGGGAATTCAGGTGCAGAGATTCTTCTTTTGGTTCGATGTAGATGAGATCCGAGTTGATTTGCCTCCTGCTGATTGCATTTATTTTCTTGTCGGGATTATTAACAAGAAGCTCGATATTGATCAATTCAACACCGTCCATTCATGCCGTGATGGCGATTGCTGTAAGTTTTAGGCTAGATTACTATGATCATATATTCATAGATCTTTAACGACAATAAAAAAAAAGAATGAGAAAGTTAACGACACTAAAAAAAAAAAGAATGCAGGAAAAATAAAGAGACAATCGATTTAGCGTGTTTTAAGTTGTCAATAAAGACAACCTACATCCACGGCAGCTCGATGCGACCGTCGAAATGCACTATCAACTCAAATGTACAGCAATCTCCCTCAGATCTCTCGGATCTCAGAATACATCACAAGAACTCTCAAAGAATACACATCGCATCACTCATTCCTTAACCAGGAAAGGAAATAGACAAAACCTAAATCCTGATGATCAAGGTGATCACTACGCACAACAATCGATCACACTCTCAGAGATCTTGACATCAGCAGAGAAGAGATCGCCAAGAAAAGAGAAGAAAACCCTCGGGAGAACAACTGCTGCTTCTTGAATAATACACTCTGGAAAAAACAGATTAGAAACTTAACTTAAAGAGAAGTGGGTAGATCAAGCAACCAGGTTTTGGGCGGGTCAGATCCACCTCTAGCAACTCGTTGGGTTGGGCTGAGGATCCGGCCAGCTGGGCTTCACAGGATTGGGATTCACCTTCCAACAAACTCCACCTTGAAGCAAGTCCTACAAAAAAATATCATCGGTATCTAGTGCATTCGCAGGCTATCAAGCATCTTCATTGCTGCAATTTTGATACCTAAAGATTATCCTAGCCTCAATAAGTCCAAACAATGCTTGAACTTGAAAACAGAGACAATCTTGGTACCAAAATCGGAAGGATTATCTTCAGAGGAAACCTTCTGTATCTTCACAGTACCTACATCAACAACATCTCTCACATAATGGTATTCAATATCAATATGCTTAGTTCTATCATGATATACAGGATTTTACTCAAGTAAAGAGCACTATGTGAATCACAACAAATAACAGGAATATCACAAACAAGTTTAGCTTCAGAAAGTAAACCAGATAACCAAATAACTTCCTTACAACAATCACACAATACTACATATTCAGCTTCAGTAGTGGAAAGAGTAACTAAATGTTGTTTTTGTGATTTCCACGATATGCAATTAACACCAATAGTAAAAAAGAAAGCAGTAGTAGATTTTCTTTTATCTCTATCACCACCAAAATCAGAATCAACATAACCATTTAAAGTAAACACATCTGATTTTTTGTATATTAATCCTTAGAACTATATGAATTTACATAATTCAAAATCCATTTTAAAGCATTCCAATGCTCAATCCCTGGATTATACATAAATCTAGATAATAAAGATATAGCATATGACAAGTCAGGTCTAGTATTAATCATATAATACATGAGAGAACCAATAACATTTGCATATGATTTATCTAACATAGATTCAGTAGAATTTTTAAGTGATTGACCCTTATGCAAAATAAAATGATTTGCAAGAGGCATATGAACAGGTTTCGAATCTTCATTACCAAAATTAGATACTACCTTTTTCAAGTATGACTGTTGATGCAATTTTAACATGTTACTCTTCCTATCTCTAACAATATGTATACCAAGAATCTTTTTGCACTTCCTAAATCTTTCATGTCAAATTCAGAATTTAAAGAAGCTTTCATATCACATATAAGAGACATAGATTGGCAAATAAGTAACATATCATCAACATATAACAGCAAGAATATAAGCACATTATTCACAGTTTTAAAATAAAAGCAACTATCATAACTACTTTTAGAGAAGCCAATACTCAAAACAAGTGAATCAAAACGTTTGTACCGCTGCCTAGGAGATTGTTTCAAACCATAAAGCGATTTATGTAACAAACAAACCCTATCATGATAATTTTTGTCACTAAAACCCTCAGGTTGTGTCATCACAATATATTCTTCTAACTCCCCATGAAGAAATGCAGTAGTAACATCTAATTGCTCTAACTCAAGGTCAAATTGGACTACATATTTGAAACTTACTTCTTTCCAAACGAATATCCAAAGTAGGGAAAGAAGACTCAACTCACCGGTGTAGGAGGTGGTGGGGTAGGCAGATTCACGTGAATTTAATTGCTGTTCAATATAGTTGGATACCCACTTGTCATCGTAACAATTGAAATCATTTACCAATCATACCTTAAATTATTTTTTAGAAAAATTGAGCTTTTATCATTCAATTATGATTAATTTAGACTTTACTATTTATTTTTTAAATTCAGCACTTGTGTGTCATTCTCACAATTTCTAATTCGATTTTGAGTTTTAATGCACGATTAATAGAATTTGAAATGGCCTGATAGGAGATCAATGTAATTCTAAATTGGATTAGAAATTATTGTGGGGTTAGAAATGAGGTTAAAACAACAGATCAAATGGAATACGTATTATATACTTGTTGGATTGACGAATAAATTGACAGTAGAGTCCAAATTACTAATAACTAAAAGATGAAAGTTTGGTTTATAAAAAAAAAAAAATTAAGATCTGTTATATAAATGACACCAAATATTAGGGTCTAAATTGTATTTTAATTATTTGAACTAGGTTGAACAATAATGATACCTAAGGACGACCAGCTTCAATCTTATCTATGTCAAACATATCGAGCATTGTATGAAGTCTCGATTTCACTAGTACAATATTGTTCACTTTATGTTGAAGATAACACAAAATTGTTCTTGGCTTTTATTACAAAACGCATTGTACTGGATTGCAAATGTGTGCCTCTTTTATTATGAATCTGACCCTCGCAATCTACTGTATTTTGGGTTGTCATTGTTTTCTCAGAGCAGATTGTCAAACATTGAATTCAACCAAGTCGATTTTCTGAAGAGCATAGTTGTCACTTTTGTTCTCAATCTGAGTTTGTTAGTCATCTATGTCGTCGTATTAATCTTACAATGCTCGCGTCTATAAAATTATGCAAAAATATTTTATAAACACATTTTTGAATTGATTTTAAAAAACAAACTGGTATTAATTTACCAAACTCTTAGGATAACTACTTTCTACTCATATTCTCATGTAATTAATTTCTTGATAATCTTGGCATCACATAATTAGGTCTATACATAAAAGACAAAAAACCTCTTCACATGTGAAATAACCTTATCATTAAATGCCCATAATCTAAGAACAATTCCCATTCCACAGCCATTGATTTCTGGTCTAAAATCTCCATAAAAACCAGAAAAAAAGAGAACTTTGCCAAAAATCAGACGTACTTCTCTTTCCCCCTCCTATGGCGTCAAACTCTGCAACCTTTCCTTGTTTCCTCACTGTAGCTCTACTTTTAATAGGGTTTTCAACCTCGGATCTTGATCAAGACAAGGCAGAATGCGCCGATAAACTCGTGAGTTTGGTTACTTGTCTTCCTTACGTTAGCGGCGAAGCGAAAGCGCCGACTTTGGATTGCTGTACAGGCCTCAAAAATGTCATCGATAACAACAAAACATGTCTGTGTATTCTTCTGAAAGATCGAGATGACCCTAATCTTGGGTTCAAACTCAATGTCACGCTTGCTTTGGCCCTTCCTTCTGCTTGTCATGTTGATGCTAACATCCCAGAATGTGTTGGTAAGTTGTTCTGTTAATTTTGATGAACTAGCACTTTTTATTTGTCACAATTACTTATATATCATAGTCCTGTCCAATACGACTTGCGAAGATTGTGGAGAGGAGGATTTTTTAATTTTTAATTTTATTTAAAATGATTTTTCCTTTTAATAGCTCTGAAAATAGGATTAAATCTTAATAATCATGGAAATTAGATGTTAATCTCGTGCTAATTATTGAGATTCTTGATGATAATTGAGGCCAAAGCGTTTTCGGTGGTTTAGCACAAAAAAGTGATAGTTCTTTAGAATGAAAAAACAATGTTATATTTTAGTTTCAGAGAATAATGATTAATGAATTACGGCAAAAATAAACAAATGATAAGCTTAACATTAATCTTTCAGGAGAAGCTCAGTGACTCAGAAATTAGGAATAATTCCATCTTCCAAAACGAGAAAATGGAGATACCCATTAAAGATGAAATAATTAAATTGATTATTTGAAAAAAGAAAGCAGTATTTATATTAAAAAAACTATAATTTTCAAATATTATGATTTTTATCCTTCTCTTTTTCAATCGGTGTGCAGATCTCTTGCATCTGCCACGAAATTCCTCAGAGGCCAGATTTTTCGAAGGAACGTCGAACAGCACCCAAGGGAGCAACACTACAACAAGCAGTGGTAAAAATGAATTATATTTTTTAAACTATTTTTGAGAACTGTATTCTATGTTCATTATTGATATATCATTATCATGGTTGTGTAATCAGCTGTTAGCCCTGCAACTGCGAAAGCTCCGAGCTCAGAAGTTAAAAATGGAGGAGGAAGAAGACAGAGATGGGTGGAAATGGAGACCATCTTTGGAGTTCTGATTTGGGTTTTCACTTTCTCTCACCTACTCTCTCTTCTTTGAGAGGATTTCATCTCTTTCTCTCTCTACCTTATTAATTTATATACAAAAAGGACCCATTGTGTAGTGTGTAATGAATTTGTCTATCGAACATATATAGATTATAAATTGTTATTTACGAATATCTACCATTTTTAGTCTCTTCTCATGATGATAATTTCTTTCTTTGTTGAAACACGAAGATTGCCCTATCAAACAAACTTGACAAGCTAATTGTATTTTCTTATTTACTGGCAGTAGTTATAATTTTAGTAGTTAAAAGATTCATAACTATTAATTGCAGCATTGCTCACTTGATACAATATCATCTCTTTTTCTACTCTATGTTTATAACTACTAGTATTTCACTATTTACGTAATCCAACGTATTTTTAGTTAACTTCAATTTGATTTAGGATTCTGATCCAATGCAGATAATATTGTATTAGGAGTACTGGAGACGTTATATTTCAATTTTTTGTTTAATAAATAAATGTTTGATATGAAGTATATATCAAATTTAATAATTCATGACATCACATGGTATATTTTTACATTATAAGTCAAGAAAAAAAAATTTAAGATGACATGACATATTGCATCAAGTGAAATTGTCACAACAATCTAGTAATTATAATGGCTAAATTTAAAGCATTGATTTTTGTTTAAGATACATTATTGATTTTCCGTGTGTTAGATTTTTATTTTTATTTAATTATTCAAATTTTAATTCTTTCAATTAAGTTTTTTTTTTTTTTTTTTAGTTTTTGTCTCGATTATAAATGATTTTTGGATCAATTTTCATCCATAAACATAATGATAAATATCACGTATGTTAAAAAGTATATGCTAGCAAATATATCTCATTTGACTTAAGTCAATTAATTATAATTTTTTTAATGTAAATGACAATATAAATCTCAAACTCAAGGGGTCGTGGCAATGCCATACTCTATAGTTTTATTTTTGGGCAATTAAACCGTATTGTTACGTTTATTCGCAACAAATACTTTCTCCGTTCAAAAACTGTTAAGTCAAGCATGTGATGTGCACTCAGTGATAAGAACAGAGCTCCAATCTTATGAAAATGAAAGAGGAACGATGATCAAACCTCATCTGTTGAAATCTTTGCCTTCGATGACGATGACATAGACGAAGAAGAGGAGATCGCAGCACAAAAGGTTTGGTATTTGCATGTCTTTAGTTTTCTTGAGGTCAGGGCTTTGCTATTGTCATCAGCTGCGCAGCACGTCCGTGCCTTCACGTTTTTTTAGCGAAGAGGGTATCAGCTGCTCTTTCAGGCACCTTATAATTGCACTGTTTACGAGATTCTCTCCAAATTCGGCCTCCCAAGTGGCCTTTTACGGGACTCAGTTTCCGGCTACAACCTTTCTTCTGATGGTCAATTTGTCGTTGTTTTGCCCCAGCCTTGCTATGTGCAGTTCGACTATTTGGTCTACTACGAGCATACCATCACCGGAAAGCTCGGCTGCGGTTCCATTACTGATCTGAAAGGAATTCAGGAGCAGAGATTCTTCTTTTGGTTCGGTGTAGATGAGATCCGAGTTGATTTGCCTCCCGCTGATTGCATTTATTTTCTTGTCGGGATTATTAACTAACAAGAAGCTCGATATTGATCAGTTCAACACCGTCCATTCATGGCGTGATGGCTCCTGCCTTAGCTCGTGGAAACGGATTTATCAGGTATTGATTTCCATGTTAGCTGCATTGCAAAGTTTTTTGATGTAATGTATCTAACCAGCAAAGACGTTAAATGTTGTGTTTGGAAGTTCTTGTGATTCAGCACTTTTGAGACTGATTGGAGAAGAATCTCTTCAAATTCATCTTTAATTTCTATTCCATGTTTATCTGCAGTAAAAGATCATTGACAGTATTGTTGAATTCAATCAGCAAAAATATTGTTGTTTTTACTTGTAATTTAGATATGTGAGTCCTTTTCCTCTTTAACTCGTGCTCGATGACTTTTTTTTTCTAAATAAAAATTTGCACTCTGGATTCCAAACATAAGAAGTTCATACAGCTGATGTCTTAATTTTTTTTTTTTTTTTTTACGAGAAGGACTTTGAAGTTTAAACCATTAGCAAACAAGTCTTTTTCATTAAATGCGACTCAACTTGACCAGTTTTCTGTAGCATCAAATGGCAATTTCTATGATTTTTTCGGCAGTTATTTTGGCCCATCAAGTCTTATCGGTGCAAATTAGCTACCTGCATTTCTGATATGAAAAATTTCTAACTTCACCACAAAATGCGCTCAAGAGTGAAAGTTTGAACATAACATAGATACTCGTTCAGGCAATCTTTTAAAACCGATGTGAGATTCACATCAATTTCATACTTTAAATTTTGCCTTAATAGTTGCCATTCTTGTTATCCAACTTCAAACTCAAGTGGACGAGATTCAAATGGTAATCACAGAGTAAACTTCTCCTACTGGTCATATTTTATGATCTTCTTCTGACAGAATAAAACTCGGAAAACTCGAGTTTGATCAAGTTATGTCAGAAAGAAAGGGGAACCCAATGTACATAAAAATGGTATGTATAATCTAAACTCGCTGTGATGAATGTAATGCAATCTACTTTCCCGCGTACAAAAAATGCAAACGTAGATGGATCTTGCCGATAATTTATGCGATCATTACTCTCCCGTCATCATCTAATTCCGATAATTCCTCTTTTTCAGCTCTTAAAGTTGGAATAAAGTTTGATCTTATTCAGAAGAATGTTTTTAACATTTAAGGAGCCATGTTGCTGTTCATCGTCTCTGAATTCCCCATGTGTACTTTCCCACTACTGTTGTGTAGATTTTGGCATTGCATGTTATATTACTTGTAATTACATCTCTATTTAACATGTTAAATTGTTTAAATTTGAAGGAAAATGAATAATGATTGTAATACTACCACTTGACATCTTCTTCATATCTTCTACTCAAATGTCTCATTGTCACTCATTCCTCCTTCCTTCTTTCTCTTCTATTTGAAAAAATAATAATTTATTCTACTAAAAAAAACTCACCAAAGGCATCGAAAACAAAATTAATCATAAATTACTAATATTATATTTATTCTCTATTCTTACTCTATAAATTTCAATTTTTTATTTAAAAAACATTGATTGATTCAATTAATAAATAAATTATAAATAGTTTAAATAAATTATTAAATACATTTGTAGGTCAGGAAAGGAAAAATAAAATTTAAAAATAGAAAGTAAACATAATATTATTCATCGTAAGTATATCTATAAGAAAATTCAAACTGCCATAACTCTATAAATGTAATTATATATATATCACGAAGGAAACACGGATCAAGAGAGAAAAATTACCTTCTCCCTCTGAAAATTTAACAAAAAAGGTAAACTTTTTGGTGGAGAGTGGCTCTGTTAATACGTCATATTGAAATTGTGCGAGAAATAGGAGGATAAATTTAGGGATTGGATGATCTAAACAGATTTTCCGGTGCTGACGTGGCACTGTGAAGTGAGTCCAAGTTTCCCAAAAGTTGCCAGGACACGAAGAGGAAAGTCTTATCCAACATAAGTGCCACGTGTAAGTTGTTCATTGGATAAAAAAGATACTAACCCAATCTGAAAAGTGGGCCAACCTATTATTTCCACCAATAGTTTGAATCCAGCTATACCCGCCCAAGTAGTGGCACAGCTTAGCCCGTATCTTGATTCTGGTCTATTATACTGGTGATATTCTCAGAGGACTTGTGTCAAACACTTGCTCTGCTACTTGGAGAGGGAAGTGGAGAAGGAGAAAAATGGCAGCACAGGCTTTGGTCTCCTCCTCTCTAACATCTACGGTCCGTGCAGCCAGGCGTAGAATCGGAGGGAAACCACTGTTTCACTCGAGAAAATCAGCTTCGTTTTTCGTCAGAGCTGAAGCTACTCCTCCTGTTAAGGTTTGTCGTTTTTCTCTCCCTTCTCTTGGCCGGTGAAGTGGTAGGAGAAGTGGATTTCAAATCGATTTCTCCATTTGAATTTTCTTCTCGTTCATTGATTGTAGCAAGGAGCGGATCGACAGTTATGGTTTGCGTCCAAACAGAGCCTTTCGTACTTGGATGGCAGGTACCTCTCCTTGCCGTGTTCTCTTTCCTATTTCCATTTTTCCAGTTTCTCTTAGAAGAGAATCTCCTGATTCGATTGCTTTATCAAATACGATTTCAAATGATTGATTACAGTCTACCCGGCGACTTTGGATTTGATCCGTTGGGACTCTCAGATCCAGAAGGAACCGGAGGATTCATCGAACCAAAATGGCTAGCTTACGGAGAGGTAATCAACGGACGATTCGCCATGCTAGGAGCATTCGGAGCCATAGCACCCGAAATTTTCGGGAAACTTGGTCTCATCCCACAGGAAACCGCTCTTCCGTGGTTCCAAACCGGCGTGATCCCCCCGGCCGGAACCTACCACTACTGGGCGGATAACTACACGCTCTTTGTGTTCGAAATGGCGCTAATGGGATTCGCAGAGCACAGAAGATTCCAAGACTGGGCAAAACCAGGATCGATGGGAAAACAATACTTCCTCGGGTTGGAAAAGTTCTTGGGAGGATCAGGAGACCCGGCGTACCCAGGAGGGCCGCTGTTCAACCCTCTAGGATTTGGGAAGGACGAGAAATCGATGAAGGAGTTGAAACTGAAGGAGGTGAAGAACGGGAGACTGGCGATGTTGGCGATCTTCGGTTACTTCGTTCAGGCATTAGTGACGGGAGTCGGACCATTCCAGAACCTTCTGGATCATTTGGCTGACCCCGTAAATAACAATATCTTGACCAGCCTCAAGTTCCATTAGGGTTTTATCAGTCTCTCCAGTTTGTATATTTTATGACTTCTTCTTTCTTGTCATTCTTTTCAAGAATTTCACTTGATTCCATTAATGTTCAACTAGGCTATAATCTTATATTCTCCCTGAGTCTACGTATCATTCGACACATCAATAATTTCCAGCCTTGCAAAAGAGAAGAATCTACTTAGAGGGTGTAATAGAATGTACTCTAATCTTACATTGTGACATGATGTGTCGTATGAATTAAACAAGTCATTTACACCGATCTGAATGACACAAACAATAATAGATTATACGATTAGAATATCTAGAATCCTGCGAGTATTAATAATTTCCCAAGTAGCAAATGACAAGAATCTATCATAGCGGAAAAATGGAAATAGAGTTCTCCTAACTAACATGGCAAATTCACCTATCTTGTAATTCAAGCATTTCATATTCAGAACTTCTCAATTTCCAAAAAACATGGTTGTAATTATTTCCATCAAAGCAAAAAAGAAAAAAATACAAAAGCAAACAGTTCGAACCCAACCCTTGTAGAATGGGTTTGTCAAGAACACGCCTATGAAATAAAACAGATGCAGCTGCGGAGGAAGTCCCCATCTTCTCCCACTACATATTCTACAACCCATCAACCGACCAAAACTACTGACCCCAAAAGAGAAATCAAAGTAATTTCTTTTCTGTTAGTACAGCCCTTCAACCCAAGCCCAGTAAAACTTAACTCTACCCCTTCCATCTCAATGATAAACTCATCTCCCCTTCCCCCATATCACCTGTGAGTCCTAGGTTTAGGTAAGTGATGGCTTTTAAAGCTAAAATGAAGACAGCACAGAGAATGATAAATTGAAGCAATTTCAAAACAATATCACCTTTATGGCTTTCGGATTTCAGAAGCTAGTCCCATGCACTAGACGTCGGCGGACCTCCATACCCTCCACCATAGCCACTAGAACCTCCATATCCACCACCGCTGTTGTTGCCTCCACCATAATAATCAGATCCGCCTCTATTGAAAGAGGAGTCCCTCCTAAAGTCACGGCCACCAAAGCGGCCACCACCAGACCGCCGTCGCCCTCCGTAAGATCGAACTGCAAACCTTGATAGCCAATCAGGTACATCTTGATTAGATTCTCGCATCAAATCAGATAGAGCTCTCGCGATTGATGTATTATTCTCGTTGAAGAAAGCAGTGGCCAAACCACTCTTCCCAGCTCGCCCTGTCCGTCCAATACGATGAACATAATCATCAATATCATTAGGAAGGTCAAAGTTGACCACATGTCCAACAAGAGGAATGTCAAGACCACGGGCGGCCACATCGGTGGCCACTAGAATTGGGGTGTTGCCACTCTTAACGACCAATCAGATAGAGCTCTCGCGATTGATGTATTATTCTCGTTGAGAAAGCAGTGGCCAAACCACTCTTCTAGAATTGGGGTGTTGCCACTCTTAAACGACCTCAAAGCATGTTCTCTTTCCTGTAGAGAAACGAAAACATATATATAAAGCCAAAACACACTAGAACTAACAATAATGCGGACTAAACATACATCTTCTATGCAAATTAGCAAAACTTTTTACCAAAAAGCAAATAAAAAGCATTTACATTTCAAGATCTCAAAATTAAGATGATAAGAATAATCTTAATACGAGATTTCAGCTCTGTTATATGTGCCTAAATAAGGGACACATGATAAAGAGTAAACACATGCTTATGTAAACCTACAGAAGACAGTAGATCGTTAGTTTGAATTGCTTATTCGCACAAACTTCAATTTGAGATTTACTAGAGACAGGAAGGATGCTCATTTGGACAAGTTCTTTTTGGTAAGTTTCAAAAAAGGACCCTATCTCTCTTTTTGGTGCATTAGGAAAAGAAAAATGGAGTTTTCAAGTATATCAAATGATCTGTAGATGTTGATTAGCCCCTCCTTGGGGGTTCTTCAATAAATAACATAACTTAGTTTCTTGCCAAAATAAAAATTAAACAGAAATAATTGAAACACCTCAGAGAAGGTTGTCAATTTTTCATAAATAAGAAAAATTAGCTTAATTCACCAAATTGTTTCTTCTGTTCTTCAGATGGCCATTAACCTGCACTTATTTGATATTTTTTCAGTTAAAATTTCAAATTTTTCTTTATGTTTGATCATCATGTTTCATACGTAGCCCTTCTCTGTATGCATGTAAATCGAAAAATTATTAGAAGTAAAGAAAAAAAAGAGAGATGTTTTGGTCATTAGCGTTAAGAGACAATTAAAAGCCTTAAAATTTACTCTAGCAGCCAAAATTTTGAGATTAACCAGAACTCATCAACGTTGAGCTTGATTATACTACAGAACTCACCTGCTGTGTTCTATCACCATGGATGGTAGTTGCAGGAAAACCATTAACACAAAGCCAATGTTCCAGCGAATCAGCACCTTTCTTTGTCTCCACAAAAACTAATGTAAGAGCTTGCTGCAAAAATACCCATAAAATTATGGTTTGAAAAAAAAAAACTGTTTAATTTTTAAACTCTCTTTTGGAATTTAGATTATTTTCTGTATGTATCTGAAAAAAGGAAAAGGAAACTTTGAATTCAACAAGAAAACAAATATTCAATTCTTCAAAATCTAAATAATGCACAAGAAAAAAAAAAGTCCAGTAACTAAGAAGCAAAAAGTCGATACCCTTCCTGAATTCATACCTTGCCCTGGACACCATTTGCCCGTTGTGCATGAAGAAGGTCCATGAGGTGACTTCTTTTGTCAGACTCTTGGACATACTCAACTCTTTGGGCAATTAAATCAGTACTTGAACCAACTCTTCCAACAGCCAGAAATATGTAATTTGAGAGAAAATCAGAAGCTAATTTCTGCAAGTTACCAGATGTTACAATAATCAAACAGAAGACATTGTTAATAAAATATAATCAAAATGGAAACATGAAAATCCACAAAAAAACATATGTTTCAAAGGATGTAGGTTTTGGTGCCAACAATAATTGTTCAAAACCAATTTCTGTGCATCTTTAGGAATCTCGATCGATAACAGTCGAGTATATCTGCTCTCATAATAATGATAAGAGCACATCACATTCAAATATGATTACTTTTAAAAAGAGCAAAACAATTCATGAAATCTGGAAAAATAATTGAAATTAAAGTGGTATTATACATCAGGTTGAGAAGTAAGAAAGAAACCTGTATCTCTTTTGGAAAAGTGGCGCTGAACAGCATCGTTTGCCTCATACCTGGGCGAGGCATGTCCACCTGCTCCACGATTCTCCTAATTTGAGGCTCAAAACCCATATCCAGCATTCGGTCTGCCTCATCTAGGGCTAAGTATCTTATCATCTGTAATGAAACCTTAGCCCTTTCCAACAAATCTACCAATCTTCCTGGAGTTGCTACAAGAATGTCAACACCTCTTTCCAATTCCCGAAGCTGATTTAAAATTGATTGTCAGAATCTTTATATAGAATAAAAAATCACAATGCCAATAAAGCAGATAGGAGTTTAATGAACTTCAAAGGAAGAGGAGGGGCATTCACTATCAAGGACAGAAACCATAGAAAATAATCTAATACATGAACAGTAAAATCTGCAAGGAGAAAAAAGGCAAGGACAACCAAAAAATCATTTAAAAGACCAAGCACATTACTTCCTATTTGTCATTAATGTAAAGCAAGGTTGAAAGGAGAAAGAAGAGTGGAAGCAAGAGAAACTATCATAGTATTGCAACATCATTATGTATTGCAAGTAAATGAATAAAGCAAAAGCTCTGATTTCATAACAATATTGTCACAAAATATGCTGTCTGTCATTCTCAAGAATAAAATATCCTCGTTGGTAGTGCCAAAAAACTCAATGTGTTGCCATAAGTATATTACCTCGTAGAAATACCAAAAGCTAATATAAAGGGAAAAAAGAGAGCAAAAAAAGTCACATAGACCTGCTGGTTTATTGGCGCTCCTCCATAAGCAACCACTACCCTAACTCCACTTTGGTAAGAGAATTTTCTAGCTTCTTCATGTATCTGAATTTCAGGGAAAAAAAAAAATAGTTTTTTCAAGTGACTATAAAGTTCTGAAATAGAATTACGGCATTAGAAATAGAAAAAGAATAAATCTGAAACTCACTTGCATCGAGAGCTCTCTAGTAGGAGATAGAATAAGTGCAAGTGGGTATACCGTGCGTGCCCCACGGGGTGGTCTCTGTACACTCTCGCCCCTCATTATACCACTGATAATGGGAAAGCAGAAAGCAGCAGTCTTGCCCGAGCCAGTCTGGGCACAAGCCATTAAGTCACGCCCTGCAAGGGAGATGGGAATGGCATACCGCTGAACTGGTGTTGGCTTCACATATTTGCACCTTTTAATATTTTGATTAAGTGCATCACCCAAGTCAATCTCAGCAAATGTATTCACAGGTGACGGCACATTCTCACCACTGGTTTCCACAGGGATGTCTTCATAAGCATCAAAGTTAATGCCAGTGTTTTCTGTCTCATTTAATTCTTCTTTTGTATCGCTTACCTCGTCTCCAAACGGGTTCACTTCCCGCTCCCTCCCGCGATCCCAACCACCAGTTCTGCTGCCCCATCCACCAGACTGGCCACCGCCACCATGACCAGATCGATTATATTCATTCCTAGGACCAGTCCAGCGAGATCCACCTTGTCCAGACCGATCATTTCCATAGGAAGGCCCACTTTGTACCTGTACAGGAGCAGGCGACTCTGAAGGGCCAGGACGATTTCGAAGATGTGGAGGAACATAAGTTGATCGACCAGCTGCATAGTTGACGTCAGCTCTGCCATTTACAGCAGAAGAACCAGCAGCTGCATTATCAGCAGCAGAGTTTGAAGCCAAATCTGCCCACGATGCCCTCATATTTGGTAAGTCTTCGCTCGTACAATCACAAAAATAATCTTACAACTCAATTCCTTGTCGTGAAACACAACCCTTAAAAGAAAAATATAATTAATTACCAGGAAACAGAAGCCACCTTCAACCGTCTCTAAGACCTGCGAATTCCAGGAAATATCTTGAGGAATATTCAGTAGAAAGAAAACCATCAAACGCAAAATCTACGCAAAGCATCAAGCTCATTCAAGCATAAGCAACGTATCAAAATATTAAAAACAAATCTAAAGAAAACTCGTCAATGAAATAAATGCGACCACATTATACAGCACGCAGAACAAATATTCGCAACAATTTGATAGCAACAAAAAAATTAATCTCGAGCCCCATGAAAAACAGAATTTTCCTTAATCCCGTTCTCTTTAGCGATTTTCTCACAATCCAAACATTTTATTATCTTTCACGCAGCAAAACTAAAGTTAATTCTGATCTGCAAAGGCGGTATCTGAAACAAACAAGAGAAAAACCTCGTATGCAAACTAAAAAAAACAGAGGTATAAACAAAACCAATGAAATCCGAGCATGCAAACGGGATGATAGCAAGAATATAGCAAGTGTAACCTGATAATCGAAGATCCAAAAACCCTAATTTCGATTCTGTAGCAAACAAAAATGCGAAGACAGGAGAGAAAGCGCAGAGCTTTTACAACGAGCGGACTAATAATAATATCTTCCTTCCCTCTAAATAATAATATATCTTTTTTTTTTTTTCTAGTAATTAAAAAACAAACTATTTATATCGACTTAGTCTAATTCATTGTATTATATAATTAATGGCTAATTTTAGATAAATATTTATCGTCTTTTACACCTTCAAATACAAGTCGTGTAACGCTACAATGTCACGTGTCTTTCGATTGCAGAGGATTTTCGCCAATCTGATATAGAAAAAAATCGTTACAATTATAAGTTAAATGTGAATTCAGTCAAATGTAATAAATTATAAAAATTTTATTACATTGAATTGAATTTTTAAATGATTAAGAATACATTCTTCGTTACTATTCAGGTAAAGCAATTGTGGTTGTTGATGCTTCAAGTAAAGAATAAAGAATAACAACAACCAGTTTTGGTATACGAGACTATAAAATGTGGTCTGATATACAAACTCGGTACTGCAAAAAAAAAAAAAAAAAAACGACGGATATACCTCTAGAATGTAGTGGTGAAATCTATTTTGTTGCAGAAAATTATAGAATTGCAATCACAAGATAGTGAATTAATTATACTGATAATTGTACATCTTCACCTCGGGAATCTAATAATCGGGGCGAGCACGAGTTTCATAAATATTTATTGTGCAATAATATTTTTTAATTTGAATTGTTTTCTATTCTTGTCAAAATTTGGGTTTATTGGTTTAAATTTGATTAATTGATTTGAATAAGTTAGGTCAATTAGGTAAAAAGGTGGTAAAATATTAGAAAACCAAATAAAAAATGAATTAAAAAATCTTATAATAAATAAATACATATTCTTAGTTTGTTTGCATTGGAAATTTTACCATAAGTAACAATTTAAAGTTATTTTAAATTAATAGCAATCAATGCTTCCAAGATTTAACATAACATATTAGTCATTGTTTAATATTTATACTTCACTCAAAATTACAATCTATTTTTTTTATTTAATGACTTATTCAAGAAAATATAATATGGGACAATTAACTAATCACTCATGCAAATCGCGACAAACTTAAATTAATCAGTCACGTATGACTA
Source organism: Begonia masoniana (assembly GCA_022432975.1). Taxonomy (NCBI): domain Eukaryota; kingdom Viridiplantae; phylum Streptophyta; class Magnoliopsida; order Cucurbitales; family Begoniaceae; genus Begonia; species Begonia masoniana. Next base: position 7,903,804 of record CM039515.1, read on the forward strand.
AGTCGATAAGTTTTCTATTGGTCGTTGACTTGATTTTTTAGTGATTTATTTAATTTTTAATAATAAAAATTCAAGGAAAAATAAATAAATAAATTTATTTAAGTGTTGTTTTTACTATATCTACCTAAATTGATTTTTTGAACGAGTCATGAGTTTCCACATTCTTCTTGTTGTTGCAGGGTCATCAAAACAGGCAAGGTCTTTGGTGGTCGTACAATCCATGTGGTGGCAAACGAAACATCTTCCTAAAATAATTTAAACGTGTTATTAAAAGCTTAATGTTCTAGATACATTATTTTGTATATCTACTTTATAATTATTTTTAGATTATGAGAAGTTATATAACTGCTCGTAACAAAAATATAATTAAAACGAGCAAAGACGTATCAATGTAATAAAACGGAAAATAGAATAATTCAAAATGATTAAAAGAAAATAGAATGAAACAAAAATATTATATTTACTATTTATTTATAATTTTTAATTTGACAAGTCACAAGGTATAATCAATGTAATAATTTTTTTTTAATTTATTAATTTGGACAAATCAATATTTGATTAGTTGAGAAATAAAGTTAGAGTGTAAACATGTTATTATATTATTATTACGAACATAAATGATATATTATTTTGGTTATTTATAATTTTTTAATTAATAAATGAATGCCATGTTATATATTACATCATAAATTGAGATTTGCGTGAAAACTATATAGAAAATCAATTAATTTGTGTTGAAGAAATACACGAAATAATGGTCATTTTATTATAAATAAGTATTTTTTGATGGATAATTAAATATTGGTAGTTAAAATTAAGAATATTGTTATATTTACTTTCTATTTCTTATTTTACGACATGATAAATATTGATTGCTAAAATTAATAAATTATAAATAATTAAAATCAATCATTAATTAGACTAATCAATATTTATCACGTCAATAAATAAAATTAGAGATGTGAAAGCTTTAAACTTACCATGTGAAGTCTAAAAGAGTCTAAGTGTGAAGACTCGGTCCATATTAATAAAGTGTATAATTTCAGTCACATCGTTTGAGATAGTGAAAAATTCAATGTCTATAATTAGAGTTTTCATTCACACATTATCCAATGTGTTTTTAGCTAACTCCAAGAATAAATTTGTACGGATTCTGATCTAAAACAGATATTATTGTACTGGGGAAAGCAATCAAGGACGATCATACATTATTTTCTATTTAATAATGAAAATAAATTAGAAAATTGAAAAATTGAAAAAATTCTTAAAATATGGGGAGAAAAAAGTATTTTCGCTAGAATTTTTATTTTAAATGATTATTTAATTTTTATTTTTGGGAAATTACCGATTTAAACCTCAAAGTAACCGATTTTTTCGATTCAAACCTTAAAGTATAATATTTCACGATTCAAACCTTGAAGTATGAAAAAAGTAACAAAACAAACATCGGCGGACGTCCTATGACCGTTCTCTCTTGAGTTTTGTCGTAGAACGGACGGACTCTGCTTTCAAGAGACAGTCTGTTCTCCAAGTTTGCCGTAGAATGGACTGTCTCTTGAAAGGACAGTGTGTCCGTTCATAGAACGGACGCACCTTTGACCGTCCTCTCTTAAGAACGGACGGACTCTGCTTTCAAGAGACAGTCCATTCTCCAAGTTTGCCGTAGAACGGACTGTCTCTTGAAAGGACAGTGTGTCTGTTCATAGAACGGACGCACCTTTGACCGTCCTCTCTTAAAATTAGAACGAGAGAGGACGGTCACCACCGTCCCAAGGTGCGTCATTTCTTTAAAATCTGGAGAGAGGACGGTCATCACTCTCCAAAAGTGCGTCGTATCTCCGCACACCACCATTAACCTCATTTTATAAATTAATTTTACAAAAATATCAAACAATATTGGATTTAATCGAAAATTTTATCACATGTTCATTATATTATGGCAAAGTAATCGGAAACTTTTCATGATTTTATAACATTTGTATGATTTATTATAATTATTTTATGTATATTTTAAAAAATAAATTACTAAAATTATAATAATTCGTACAAGTTTTAGAAAATCACAAACCTTTTCAGATTATCTTCTCATGATGTGATGAATATGTGATAAAAGTTTTAAATAAATCTAATATTTTTTACTATTTTTAAATATTTTTTAATAAATCCAATATCGTTTAGTATCTTTCTGTAAAAGATCTTACATTTACTTAAATTTTTTACCACATATTCATCATATCATGAGAAGATAATCTGAAAAGGTTTGTGATTTTCTAACACTTGTATAAATTATTATATTTTTAGTGAATTATTTGTTAAAATATACGTAAAATAATTATAGTAAATCATACAAATGTTATAAAATCATGAAAAGTTTCCAATTATTTTGCCATAATATAATGAACATGTGATAAAATTTTCGATTAAATCCAATATTGTTTGATATTTTTGTAAAATTAATTTATAAAATAAAGTTAATGGTGGTGTGCGGAGATAGGACGCACTGTTGGAGAGTGATGACCGTCCTCTCTTCAGATTTTTAAGAAAGGATGCACCTTGGGACGGTGGTGACCGTCCTCTCTCGTTCTAATTTTAAGAGAGGACGGTCAAAGGTGCGTCCGTTCTATGAACGGACACACTGTCCTTTCAAGAGACAGTCTGTTCTACGGCAAACTTGGAGAACGGACTGTCTCTTGAAAGCAGAGTCTGTCCGTTCTTAAGAGAGGACGGTCATAGGTGCGTCCGTTCTATGAACGGACACACTGTCATTTCAAGAGACAGTCCGTTCTACGGCAAACTTAGAGAACGGACTGTCTCTTGAAAGCAGAGTCCGTCCGTTCTACGGCAAAACTCAAGAGAGGACGGTCATAGGACGTCCGCCGAGGTTTGTTTTGTTACTTTTTTCATACTTCAAGGTTTGAATCGTGAAATATTATACTTTAAGGTTTGAATCGAAAAAACCGGTTACTTTGAGGTTTAAATCGGTAATTTCCCTTTATTTTTTGTGCGATGACAGCAGTTCAAATCCTCAAAAATCTTAAATTTTAATATCACGCGTCTACAGGTGAGTGAAGGACCATCCAACGAAATGACCAAACGTTGGAGCTGATCATTGGATCGTTTAACTCACGCGCTCTTTCAATGAGAAACTAGAGCACGGCTTCAACTTTCTAACAAAAATCTAAATTTGTTGTCGTTTCAAAAGAAAACCCAAAACCAAAACTAATTAATTTAATCGGAGAAAAAAAAAAAAAATAGTGGTGATTGAACGACGGCTAGAGGGAGAAAGAGGGGGGAGAGAGAAGGCGAAGGAGGGCAGCATTGGCTTGTTCACGATCTCGCTCTCTGCGACTATTTCCAAGAACGAGGAAGACGACGGAGTCATTTCTAGGGTTTTCAGAGGGGGATCTGTAGGGTTTCTAAGTTATTGAGCGTAATTTTCGGCAGTGGGATCTCGATCCGTCTGGGTTGGCTTTTTTTGAAAAAGAAGGGGAAAATTTAAGGAAATGAGCATGGATTCGATTCCTTCAAACTCACACGGCAACTTGGACGAGCAGATTTCGCAGCTCATGCAGTGCAAACCGCTGTCCGAACAGGAGGTACGCGTCTCGCTCAGCCTCCTTTCTTTCATTTCTTCGAATCTATGGGCACCTTACTGTTTTGGGGAAAATTTATTTTTGATTTACTTCAGTGTTTGTTTTTCAGATTTCTGGCATGGGTGAATTAAGTTAGTTAATCTGTAGGATATTATGTTTTCTAGTTGTTTGTCTCTCCTGTGAAATCGAGTCATTGGGGCTCAGATCTATTATTGCCTTTCTTTAATGCCCAGATAGTAGAGGATTTAGGGAAACTTGAATTGATTTTTTATTAATTCTGTTGTGTGTCCTAGAAATGGGGGCAGGACCTATTACTGTTATTATGATATTTTCTCAATTATTTGGGATGATATAGTATTAGTATTTTACATTTATAGGGGAACTAATGGATATTTGTAGCAGCTATTATGAACTGTTAGTAAATGAGCTTGAATCTGTCTGTAATAATATGACTGAACATGGCTAGATGGAAGAAATTACGTATTTGAATCCATTTATTTGAAAAAGGAAGAGTCGTGGTTTGTACTAAAGAAAGGGATTTAGTCTGTGCACAATGGAAGTGTGTTAAGCTCTTTGTTATCAGAGAATATTGAAAGCTGATGAGAGTGAGACATTGCAAAAGCTTCCTGTGTATTTGATTATAAATCATCAGTAGATTTGTCACGAGGTGAGAGCAAAGGCTTAAGTTCTTATTATCCTTAAACTAGTAAAAGTTTTATCATTTACTGTGCATTTTATATCTGAAGGGGGAGATCAAGGTGGTGAAGATTGCGTTGAATTTTAGTTAATGTAAGAATTATATTGCTGGTACCGAATTGTTTTCAGACTGGTTTTATTCTTGATGCAGGTGAGAGTATTATGTGAGAAAGCTAAGGAGATATTAATGGAAGAAAGCAATGTCCAGGTTTTTCGTTTGTTTCACGCTCTTTTATGCAATTATGTGAATGGTGCAATAATTATTTAGAATCTCATATTGCTCCAAATCAGAGGGATCTGACCATCATAGTATATAGTTTTGGAGAAAGCAGTTGTGGTAATCGGTGTATTTGTGTGTTTTGCTTTTGTAATTGATATTTGTAGTGATGTTGTTGAAGTCAATGTCATATCACATGGCGAGAACTTTCTTTGAAATTTGTTAGAGGCTTTAAAGCGGGATATATCTCAGTTATGTTTTGAATTTGCTAACAAAGACATAATAATTAACCGAGGTGAGTAGAAGGAACTCTATTATCTGTTTGGTTTATTTTTTAGTAAACTATACAATTAATTAAATGATCGAGTATATTGAAGCTGTTGCTCATTTTCCATTTGCATTCTTTTTTCAATTGGTTTTGAAGTGTGGTGTCATTAAATAATTTCTTCTCTTACTTGTCTACAGCCCGTGAAAAGCCCTGTTACAATTTGTGGCGATATACATGGGCAGTTTCATGATCTTGCAGAGCTGTTTTGCATTGGCGGGAAGGTATTGAGTCTCAGTGTTGAATTTGTATCCCTTACATATAGCATATGACAAACTTTTACTGTTACCAAAACAATTTCCTGTCTTCTTTTTTTTTTTTTTTGCAGTGTCCAGATACAAATTACCTGTTTATGGGGGATTATGTGGATCGTGGCTATTATTCAGTTGAAACTGTGACGGTAGGCATCCCTTTTATTGGGTGTCGTGTTATTGTCTCCTGGACCATCATCCAGGCATAGAGATCTTGTGGTCTTCTGGTACACTGTTTTATGTGACTAGCCATATTTAGTTCACCTATTAGAAATTGTTATGATAAAATAAAAAATGGCAAATGCAACTTGTCAAGCATATTTTCATATATGCGGTTTTTCATATTTGTACTGAAAAGGGTTATTTGTTAATATTATACCCTTATGGATTGGAAAATTTTTTTGCAAGTGGTGGTTAGAGAAAACAACCTTCTTGGTCGATTCAAAAGTTGATTGCTTATTTAATAGTGCTTATTTGGCTTACGTACGCAGCTGTTGGTGGCGCTAAAAGTGCGTTATTCTCAACGAATTACAATTCTTAGGGGGAACCATGAAAGTCGCCAGGTATCTTTGAACCATTTCAGATGTTTGATGTGCATTCATTTGCATTAGCTGAAAGAACTAGCATTGTAGAGACATTTGAATATTTTTATTCACTGTTTTCTAAGTATATTTATTCCATTAAAAAGGTAAAAAAAAATTATAATCTTTCTAATGAAATTCATGGTTAAAATTTTCTCTTATTGTGGTATAACATCAATCGCCATGTTTTTTTCTTATTATTTCCCTGTTATTTCTATACTTTTTTAACAGAATCTCCTTTTGCAATGTTGACTCTTGTTTTATTAATTGGATTAGTGATTATGATTTATGTTCTTACCATTTGCAGATTACCCAAGTTTATGGCTTTTATGACGAATGCTTAAGGAAGTGAGTTTCTTAAATTATGTATTTTGTCAAACCATTAGAGAATATTTGTCAATCAGGTTCAAGCCATCTTTATTCATCCTTTTTCTCGTAGCAACCATTACCTATTTGTATATGGTTTAGTTTTTTTCTGTAGCACTCTCTGTTTCCTCGTTTCTTTATCCTTGTTTTTCTTTGCTCTTGTGGTAGGTTACTTGATGTCTGAAGAGTAATTTATTTTACTGTCAATTTCACTCTTACTACTGAGTTTTCTATAACGGGATTCCATTTGGTCTGAGTTTCAAGACAACACCATGGTTCTGCAAGGTTATCTTGCACAAGCAAGAATGATTATTTTTTGAATGCTGTGGCCTTAGATGTGTGACAAGCTACGCAATTGCATTCTGCCAAGTTCTATGCAGGGACACGTTAAATGAGATAATCCTTTCTTTTGTTTGCAGGTATGGAAACGCTAGTGTTTGGAAGATTTTCACTGACCTGTTTGACTATTTTTCTCTAACAGCTCTGGTTAGTACGTGTATAATTTTTATTTACTTCTCTTTTAATTAATATTTTTTTAAAAAATTATTTGTTGTGTATTTGCTGATTTCAATGTTCGACACTGTTTAAAATGTCTTTTTATTTTTCAACCGAGTACCAATCCTTAATTCTTATTTATACAACATTTATAGGTCGAATCGGAAATATTTTGTTTGCATGGTGGATTGTCTCCATCCATTGAGACACTAGATAGCATACGAAATTTCGATCGTGTGCAAGAGGTTCCTCACGAGGGGCCCATGTGTGATCTGTTGTGGTCTGACCCAGATGATCGTTGTGGCTGGGGAATCTCTCCTAGAGGTGCTGGGTATACATTTGGTCAGGTAATTACCAAATCCTTCTAATTAATTGTTCCAATATCCACATTATAACCCCAGATAATTGTATCTTCCCTTATTGTTCTGCAGGACATATCTGAACAATTTAACCATACCAATAACCTAAAGCTGATTGCGAGAGCTCATCAGCTGGTAATGGAAGGATATAATTGGGGTCATGTAAGTACTTTGGTAACCTTATCAATATTATCTTACTTTTATTGGGATTTGATTCGGCCATATATTCCCTTGTGGCAGGACCAAAAAGTTGTCACCATATTTAGTGCACCGAACTATTGTTATCGCTGTGGAAACATGGCATCAATTCTTGAAGTTGATGACTGCAAGGGTCACACTTTCATTCAGGTCTCTCCCTCTCTCTAAAAAAGTACCTAATTATATTATGAAAACATCAGCATATCTTGTACCGTCTCTTCTGTGGCTTAAAACATGTTTAAATACTCGAGGATTTCTTTTTAAAAAGAAAAATAGGAATTGATCTCAAGATAATGTGTCTATTTGTATTTTAATTTTTTTTGTTTGCTATGTATTTTGCAAGATAATAATTTCAAAAACATTAATGTTTATTTGATGGTACGATGTCATTCATAGAAGTGTTTCTGACTCCTTACATTTTTTCAAGAATAATTTTGAAAGAAAAATTTTATCCCCGGGGCATATCTTAAAAATCTGAGATCTCTACATTTGCAGTTTGAGCCTGCGCCTAGAAGGGGAGAGCCAGATGTAACTCGAAGAACACCGGATTACTTCCTATAACGTGCATATTATCTGGTGAAGCTAATTTTCAGTAACTTTGCCTATGGCTATTGTCAAATTATAAAGATTGCAATGAAGCTACGAGGATGGGATGTGGAGGTGAGGCTTCCTTTGAAGTTTGATTCATTATTTCCTTCTGCAATGCTCAAGTTTTCTGTACAAACAAGAATGGAGCTACAAAATGTGTACCATTTCCAGCAAAACAATGTGGCCATCTGTCTTTGTTCTCAAGCTTTCAGCTGTATTTTCTCTCTCCTCTCTCTCTCTATCTCTCTAGGAGGATCATCGGTGTTATGGGTGTGTAGAGAATTGATAATATTAAACTTTTGGTTAAATTGTTGCCTTCACTTTCTCCCCTGTTGACATTGACAGAGCAAACAATTTTAACAGGTAATTCTAATCCAACCCTTTTTTTTCCTGAATTGTGTTGGTAGATTGCAGTGCTACTGCCTTTTTCTTTTGTTGATATTCTGATTGGAAGACACAGGAAGAGACATACCTTCATGCATTTTAGTGTCGTAACAGAATTGTAGTAGTAGGCAATCATATATAGGTTTTTTTTTTTTAATTATTCTACATTTTTATTATTGAAATTGAATTATTTTTCAACTGTTCTAAGTAATACTTTTGTGATAAAATGTTATCAAAATCATTTTGGAAGCTCACAAATCTGATGTGAAATTCTAAAATACCAACCCTCAAGTTGTGTAACATCTCTTCTCTTTTTAATACAATATTGTTTGTTTTTATACGAATTTTACACAATTTTATTTTTAGAGTTAGACCAAATCGTCTTGTAAAAGTCTAGTTATAAATTATTTGCTTTCCAATCGAACTAGTGATGCTGAGATTATTTTTGTCCTTGCGTTCACATGATTATGTCTTGTAAACGTCTTGTACAATATTGTTTGTCTTTGCGTTCATATGATAGCCTGTAACAAATTTATTCTATATTGCATTATTGGTATGGTTGTCCTTCGTTCACGTGATAGCCTATAACAAATTTATTCTATATTGCATTCTTGTTTATTGACCTGTGTTTATTTTCGGCTTCTTCTTGTTTGTACAAACGATTTCAAAATTCAACAATTTCTTATATTAATAATTTCTCCAAAGTCCCTCTTAATTATAATGCTTTTTTTTTTTTTTTTTTTTTTTTTTTTTTTTTTTTTTTTTTATCTTCGCAGAGAAACCTGTGAGACTACGTTTTTACTAGTTTGTGGGGCGATAGATGGATTATAAATAGAGAAGATTAATCTTATAAGGTTGATAAGCTAATAGCCATATTGCTTTCCAACGTCGTCATCTTGTCTGCATAAAAAATCATACCCCACAAAAAAAAAAAATGCTAGAGTTGTTAACAATAACACAGTTGATCTATATTTATATAAATTATATATTATTGTTATCATATAATATAAAGTCCATAAAGTGAATTACTAAGATTTAAGTTTGGAATTATAGAGTATATTGGATAATATAATTAATTATATGTGAATATACTCGAGAGTAATTACATATTTGTGATAGAAAAAATGATAATTATTCATTCAAGGCTACTAATAGATGATGGTTTTCGTTTTCTAAAGACTCTTCATTTTCATTAAGAGATTCCATCACATTTAGAGACGATTTTGTTAAGTGTTTAGAAAAATCGAAGATCTTCACATTTGATTTGCTGCTACAGAAGCTATAGAAATCACGTCAATGGATCCATGTATGTCAAAATTCTATTCATTATTTGAATCTCAACCACTGACCTATATTTTGACATAGATAAATTTAAATTTAAATTATATTTTTATAAAATAATATTTATAGTTTTAAGAATCACGGGCATAATGACAGTAAACATCACATAATAAATAAGATTAAAGTGTAGAATGAAATGATAATCCATGACATTCTTCGTCTTCATCTTCTTTTAAGTCTACTCAGACCATTTTCTCAAATTTGAAAAAATAGCATAAAATGTTTTCAATGTGATGCCAAAAAAAATGCCATAATGCCATTTTGATCAAATGATGAATAGTGATGATGCAAATTTGCATCACCACTATTCATGATGCCATTTCTTTTTTTTTAGTCCTTCTAATTATGTTAAATTGCAAATATATCCTTTTTTTAATTCATGTATTAATTTATTTAAATATGATATTTAATAATCTAAATTTTGTAATCAGCAATAGTTAAAATGTTAAAAGATACTAAAAATAAAAAAACCATTAATATTAATTTTAATATGACTAATTTGATATATTTTTCAAGAAATGTTATTATTGGGAACTCAAAATAGTTAATTATTGATATTAATACAAACAATAATATTAAATCACAACTCAAAATTACATATTCATAAAAAAAAAAATTACAACCACATTATACATAACAAACTCAATAAAATTACAAATATTAACTTCAAATTGCAAAAATTGTAACAATTTCGTACTACAAAATGCATAAATATTACTTTAAATAACAGAAATTACACAAATTTAAATAATTTCCAACTTCAAATTACATAAAATAACTAAAAATTACATATACATAATACAGCTAACATATTAAAAATAGGGTGATAGATCGGATCCAGGCCCTCCGATGTTATTAAATAAAGATGTAAAATCATTACTTGTTGAAGACACCTGTTGTTGCTGGTCATAATTTTTTGTGAAATTCGCGCCTGTTCAGCAACAATATAGGTGCGTCGGCCTGGATCACTAATATTATTAGGATCTAGTAACATAATTTTAAGTTCTCTATTCTTTTATTTGATTTCTATCATTTGACGTTGCATCTGCATTTGTTCTTTTTGGACTTCTATTTGAGCCTGCTTTTGTTCGTAACTTTTTTCTAATAGTATCTTTAATTCTTCATTTTTATTGTCCAATATACCAAAGTTAGCAGACATGTCATCTGGTATTTTTCTTTTTAATTTGGCTTTTTTCACCCCAATTGGTCGTTGTGATGACGTACTGCCAGAAGTATTGTCATCTAAATCAATTGAAAATGCAGAAATACCAGGAGATGTTGTATGGGGGGTCTCAGGTGTAGGATTTTCAGATTGTGATGACTCGTCAACAACATTTTGCCGCCTGATTGCATCTCTGGCAGTTGTTACATTATCTTTCAACGTGGCAAAATCTTTGATCATATCCCAAACATGATCAAATTTAAAACATTTCTTGTACTTCGGGTCTTTTATGAATAAATGTTTTACTCGAGTTAACTAAAAATCATAGTGAACATAATGTAAGTATAATAGAAAATAAAATAAAATGTTATACGTAAAAAAAAAAAAATACAAAACTCACAATATCAGCTTCTGAAGCACCACTTGGATGCGTATTTTCCACTTGTCTCACACAACCTTTTAGTTTCTTCACTGCCGCATTTATAACTTGCATTCGACTTCTGAGAGAATTACTTTTACGAAGCTCCATATTAGAAGGTCTTTCTTCGTTGTACTTTTCTTCAACCCGAGACCAGAACCGCTCAGCATTCTGGTACCTACCCGTAATAGAGTCTTGGGTAACAGCTAAATACGCTTGACAGAGTACTATATCTTCAATATTAGCATATCCAGAATTTCGAAAAGATATTTTTAGTTTGTGATGAAATGGATGATAAGAACTGGAAAAAACAAATAACAAAAAAGATGAAATGGTAACTTATGGCAACCTCATATTATCAGTAAAGATAGAGAGAGAGAGAGATAGATGTTTACATGTACCTAAATTCTTAAAGCAAATACCTACTCTTTGAAAGTATCCACCTACCATTCATTTCTACAGACTATTAAAAGTATCCATGTAACACCCGACAATCTTAGTCAGGTGATTTTCTTAACGGAATTAACTGTCACCTTTATTATTAATAATTGAATTTAATTTTAATGCCAAAGTTTATTTGATTTCTAATTTTGGGGTGGCAAAATGGTAATTAGGAAGGATCTTATTAATATAAATAGAAAATGAAAACCTTAAACCCCACTGTAGCCGACATTCTTTCTTGGCGATTCCCGTGTTTCCAGAGCTTTTTCTCTGCCGGCGATTCCCTTTTTGGCGATCGATTTCTCCAGCTTCCACTCCGATAGCCTGCATTCAAGGTAAGATTTAGTCAATGTAGTTGCCGTGTAGTTGTTTGGAACTCTGTTTTCAACTAAAACCCAATGTTTCAAGATTCTTCAATGGCCGGATAATAGGAACATTTTTATCGGTGTTTGTTAATGGCATTTCCGAATCGATTCTGGACATTTAATATAACCGACTCTGATTAATCGTTATTTGAACCTAGCTATTTTGGTTTGGATTTCAGACTGCACACAGAGAACTAGACTAAGGGATTTGGGAATGACTTTAGTTATTAGATTCTATGATGATTTGTGATTAGGATTATTAGGATTTTTATTTTAACTACTACAATGTAATGTTTTAGGTGAAGAAGTCCGAAGAAAAGGAGCTCAAGTTGCTAAGGAAACCAAGTAAGTGAATGTGTAGGATTCCCGGCCATTAGGGCCCTACATCATAAGGATGCTAGGTAGAAACCGATACGATGATTATAAGTTATTTAAGCTATTGTCTGTTACTTATGTTGATGTTTGTTTTGAGTTAGTAAGATGGTTTGTACTTGGATGATTCACGGATGTTTGAGAACTATGTTATGTGATGTTCTGTTAGAGTCTATGAAGTCAACTGTCTAGTATGATAAATTCCATAGTCTGATGATTTAAGAACATTCATGTCATGCATCATGATTTACTCATCAAACATATGAAAATGATTTATGAGCATGTTTTCCCCATGAACAAGATATGAGAATGAATATGAAAACGATCCCATACAACATGATTAAGTGAGGGTTGGGGGCGGGTTGACGTATGCCACAGTCCAAAGAGGGACCATGAAAACGACCCGAAAGGGAATATGATCAAAATCACTGTCAACCCCCCTTTTACGGCACAAATCCTCCCTTAATCCATATAATGAAAACGATGAACAGAAACAAGAATGATAAATGATCAAGAACATGTTTTCTCTCAAACGTACATTCATGATTACATGTTAGTTTGCATTCCTTACTAAGCATTAGGCTTATAGTTTAAACCTCATGATGTAGGTGACGAGTTTGCAGGTGAGGATCACAAAATTAATGAGAATGTTTAAGCTCGATTGCTGGAAGGTGCTCAGGGTGGAGATTTGTGGCTAGCAGGTGATATTGACCCGCGGTTATGCTCACATTGAGTCAGTAAGGTTTATGAAAGACTGAAGTCTGTGTAGGATGAGATTTCTTTTTATAACATTGAGATGTTGGGATTTGTCTATTTGATCTCTGAGTCCGAGGAATGATTTAAGTTTATAGAATGATCTGCTTAATTAAGTCTTCCGCTTCACGCATCCTTAACGAGTCTGTGATTTTTATTCGTTTAAAGTTTATGCCTACCAAATTGAAATCTATGAGAGTCGGGGTATTTTTCTATTGGTTGAAGTTGCTTGATGATTATGATGTTTTACTGCTGAGTGATAGGAGTCGGATGAGTGTATCATCCGGCTGACGTCATCGGCGGATGTCGTATGATAGAAGTTGAACGATTGAGTCTTCCGGCTGACGTCATCGGATGATGTCGAGTGTTTACCCACCGGATGATGCCTCTGATGGATGAAGATACCATCCAGCTGACGTCATCGGTGGATGGTGAATGATTTTTGATCACCGGGCGATGTAGGTATTTTCTTTACCGGATGATATAAGTAATGTTTTGTCGTTTAGTGACCGGGCGATGTAGGTGTTTTCTTTACTGGATGATATAAGTAATGTTTTGTCGTTTAGTGACCGGGCGATGTTTTAATTAGACGCATGAAATGCCCGTGTCCGCTGGCAGATGTGCAATGTATTTCGTTGCTAGGCGATGCCTAATGAATCACGTGTGGTGTCTTGAACTAAGTTATGATTTAAAAGAAAAACATAAAAAAAAAAAGGAACAAAGAAATGTAAGGATATAAGGTCAATTCTAAAAGAGTCATGGTTTGGTCTCGGCCCTACTGGGGCCGTTACAATCCACCTACCATTCATTCCTATCATTCTTGCCCCAATTTTAAAAGTATCCACCTATCTACTCTTTATAAATATGTTTTCTCATTTCCTTCTTTCTTAAACCATCTTCAGTGCACATAATTTATTCTTCAATCATTTTTTTCCACCTTCTTTCTCAAACTAAAAATGAATCCTTTTTTAAGCTCGAAGGCGTCTTCGATTCGTAGTTGAGACAATCTCATCAAATCATGTTTCTCCTGCATGGTCTCCCACCTCTGATCCCACATGTCGTGCATCATGTCCAACCTCCGCCTCATCTCGGCAAGATGATTATCTAGCCTGTCAAATCTCTGCTCCCACATACTAGCCTCGTGGGGGTGCAATGGCGGTGCGGTGAAGGTGGCGGTGGCGTCCTCGGTGGCAGTGGCGTCAGCGTTCTCGGTGGTGGTGTTGTCTTCCATCAGAACATCCTGAGATGTAGAGGCTCCAGGATCTCCTTTGGGCATCCAAGACCGTCGACTTCAACCAGACCCATCTAAGTAAGATGAATCTTGTCAAATACATCGCTCAATTTGTTTGATATGATATGCTCTCCTCTAGGCACACGAAGCTGAGATCGCTCTACGATCTTCCTAAAATGACGAATGATTTTACTCTTGGATTAGGTACCAATTTATTGAATTAAGGTGTGGACTCATTGACTCGGACACTTGAATATATTGAGTTTTTACCTGTTGTAAGTTCACTCGAGGTAGAGATTTATTTTATTTTCGGTTAAGTATATTTAAAGCATAAAATATCTATCTAATTTCATGTCATTGTTTTACTCACATTCATTTTTATCAATTACATACTTTTATCAATTGATGCAAACCGTGGTTTTAACTACAAGTAATAGGACAGCTGAATGAGTCGTGTCCTTCGGCGAAAAACTCTAAACATGATCGTGGTAATTTTGACGTGCGGCCGCAGATAGTCGATGTTTTCAAATCATGGCTACGACGGCCGAGCGTCGATGTTTTTAAATTATGGCTACGACCGCCGAGCATCGATGTTTTTAAATCATGGCTACGACCGCCAAGCGTCGATGTTTTTATCTCTTTCATAAAATGTTATAAATTGTTGAGTATAATCATACATATTTTATTGCTGCTGGGAATAAACTTTATCCCTATTGAGTTTAGTCGACTCACCCAAACGACTATTATTTTTTTTTTTAGGATTCAGTAAAGGAAAATTTAATTATCGGCACGGAACAATCACTTTGGAGAAATTCCCTATTTTAATAAATTTTTCTTGAGGAAGTATCTTATATTTTTAAGGTGAGATACTACTGTAGATGTGTAAGCTTTGTTTTATTTAATTTACCATATTACTTTATTGGATATACATTATTACATCATCTGGTGTCACTTGTTTGACCTATTTATTTATCTGTCTGGATCCTGGCTTATCTTAATTAATTAATATTCCGCTGCGATTGATGAAATTTGGTGCTAAGAGTCGGATGATCTATTCCTTTTCAGGCCGGGTCATTTCCCGTTCTGTCTCGGATCCCATTTGGGACGTGACACTAACATAGAAACGAATCAATTCTATCCGGTTTTTCTAATCTCCCTTGCATTCAAAGCAACAAAATCGGTGGGTTAATCTCCTCCGTCCCTGTTATTCTCCCAAACAAATGCCTTTTAGACCGAATTACCCCTCATGAATCGTGTGGCAGTCATAGGGGTGAGCAGAACCGAACCGGAACCGGTGGACCGGACTAGACCGTCGGTTCAGTCCGGGTATTTGGGCGGTTTTTGGGTTGTGGTCGCGGTTCCGGTTCCCATATCCATGAGGACCGGAACCACGGTCCACGGTCCCGGTTTTGTTGCTCACAGAACCGGGAACCGTGGGACTACCGAGTAAATCCCCTTCCCTGAATGAAAGATTGAAATCCCTGTTTCTAATAGAAATTAGAAGTTCAATTTGGCAATTTTCCTTTCCCGACTGGCGACTGAAGACTCGACTGGCGACTCTGACTCCCGCAAAGCGCGAACCAGAGCTGAAGTCCGAATCGGAGTCAGACTCCAGCGATGAGGAGGGACTGCCCTGCGATTTGGACTTCAGCTCTGTTATCGCGCTTGCCTGCGCCTCTGCTCGCACTACACTCCTCGAACCTTATACTATATAGATGAGGACGAACAACGTTGAGATCAAGGTAAACCCTAGCGATGGAGGGGGTGTCGGGGCGGCGAATGGCTTCTGCAATTTGTGAGCTAGGGTTGCGGGGAGAGGAGGAGGAAGAGAGAGAGAGAGAGAGAGAGAGAAGAAGAAATGGAAATGCCCGAAATGGTCATCTCCTATTCTCCTTCCTTTTTTCTTTTCTTTTTAATTAATTAATAAAAGTTAAAATTTTTTTTTTAATGAATGTGAGGGAACCGGTACCGAACTCGAACCGGACCGAAAAATCGGTCCGGTTCCGGTTTGATACCGGTTCTGCTGAGGACCGGTTCCGGTTTCGGGAAATAAATTCCCGAAACCAACGGTCCGGGCCGGTTCTGGTCCGGTCCGGTTCGAGGCCAGAACCGGCCCGGACCGGACCGTGCCCACCCCTAGGCAGTCAACTGCTCTAGTCTTCATATTAAAACAGCCTTTGGCTCATTCTCTTCTGTAAAAATCCCTGTTATAATATTATAATTTTTGAATTTAAATAAAATATATACTTTATTATTATTTTTCAAATTATGTATAATTTACAAAAAAAAAAACCCACCCATTTTGACTAATTTTAATTTCAGCCATGGGCTTCCTGCACTAAGTTCATTGATTTTAAGAATAATTATTTTTACCTTCTATTTGTATTTACTAATTCTTATTACTCATTAATTGATTTAATTAATATAATAAATTATTATCTTTCAAATTATTTCAAAACTATTTTTGACAAAAAAAAAACATATACTAATTTATTTCTAAAACTATTTTTTAAAAGCACGTGAAGATGTTGTTTGCTTATTACTTCATGCACGTGTTTTTTTCCTTAAAAAGTAACCACTGCCAACCATACTTGAATCTTTTCTATTATTTTTCTTTAAAAATATTTGTCAATCAGGTTCAAGCCATCTTTACTCATCCTTTTTCTCGTAGCAACCATTACCTATTTGTATATGGTTTAGTTTTTTTCTGGAGCACTCTCTGTTTCCTCGTTTCTTTATCCTTGTTTTTCTTTGCTCTTGTGGTAGGTTACTTGATGTCTGAAGAGTAATTTATTTTACTGTAAATTTCACTCTTACTACTGAGTTTTCTATAACGGGATTCCATTTGGTCTGAGTTTCAAGATAACACCATGGTTCTGCAAGGTTATCTTGCACAAGCAAGAATTATTATTATTTTTTTTTTGTTTGCTATCTATTTTGCAAGATAATAATTTCAAAAACATTAATGTTTTTTTTTTTTTTTTTGCTTTGTATTTTGCAAGATAATAATTTCAAAAACATTAATGTTTATTTGATGGTACGATGTTATTCATAGAAGTGTTTCTGACTCCTTACTTTTTTCCAAGAATAATTTTGAAAGAAAAATTTTATCCCCGGGGCATATCTTAAAAATCTGAGATCTTTTGAGCCTGCTCCTAGAAGGGGAGAGCCAGATGTAACTCGAAGAACACCGGATTACTTCCTATAACGTGCATATTATCTGGTGAAGCTAATTTTTGGTAACTTTGCCTATGGCTATTGTCAAATTATAAAGATTGCAATGAAGCTACGAGGATGGGATGTGGAGGTGAGGCTTCCTTTGAAGTTTGATTCATTATTTCCTTCTGCAATGCTCAAGTTTTCTGTACAAACAAGAATGGAGCTACAAAATGTGTACCATTTCCTGCAAAACAATGTGGCCATCTGTCTTTGTTCTCAAGATTTCAGCTGTATTTTCTCTCTCTCCTCTCTCTCCACTTTCTCTCTCTATCTCTCTAGGAGGATCATCGGTGTTATGGGTGTGTAGAGAATTGATAATATTAAACTTTTGGTTAAATTGTTGCCTTCACTTTCTCCCATGTTGACATTAACAGAGCAAACAATTTTAACAGGTATTCTAATCAAACCCTTTTTTTTTCCCTTAATTGTGTTGGTAGATTGCAGGAAGAGACATACCTTCGTGCTTTAAGTGTCGTAACAGAGTTGTAGTAGGCAAGCAATCATATATAGTATTTTTTTTTTAAATTATTCTACATTTTTATTATTGAAATTGAATTATTTGTCAACTGTTCTAAGTAATACTTTGGTGATAAAATGTTATCAAAATCATTTTGGAAGCTCACAAATCTGATGTGAAACTCTAAAACACCAACCCTCAAGTTGTGTAACATCTTTTCTCTTTCTAGTACAATATTGTGCGTTTTTATACGAATTTTGCATGATTTTGTTTTTAGAGTCAGACCAAAAACGTGTTGTAAAATTCTAGATATAAATTATTTTCTTTCCACTCTAACAAATTTATTCTATATTGCATTATTGGTTTGGTATGGTTGTCCTTGGATAACAAATTTATTCTATATGGCATTATTGGCATTGTTGTCCTTCATTAACGTGATAGCCTGTAACAAATTTATTTTCGGCTTCTTCTTGTTCTTACAAACGATTTCAAAATTCAACCATTTCTTATATTAATAATTTTTCCGAAGTCCCTCTTAATTATAATGCTTCTTTTTTTTTCTTTTTTTTTTATCGTCGCAAAGAAACCTGTGAGACTACGTTTTTACTAGTTTGTAGAATTAGACGATAAAATAAGATTAAGGTTCAGAATTAGACGATAAAATTACAACTAGTCTATTTTTAACCACTCAAAGGACAAAAATTATCTTTTAAATTGCTTAAAAAAAATACACTGATAAAGTCAAAATATTGGACTCTTCCATTTGAATTTTATAAACAATTAAAAGTTGCATTTTTTTAAAGCCAAATATTAAGTTGATTAGACTTTTCAAACTTAATTACGTCTCCAATTTGGCATTACTTTGTTTGACTTTTGGCACGTACAATAATAGCCCTTAAAATATCACATCGTTGAATCCTTTTTTGTTTTTAGTTATTTATATTTACTTAATTACATATAAAAATATTAATTGGATATTCTTATAAAAAAAAAAAAAAAAAGCTAAAATTTAACCAATCTCTTATGTCTAAAAAATAATTGGAATATATTTCATTTCACCCTTTAAGAATATCATAAAAAGTTGTGACATTTTAATAATTACAATAATTTTAAATTAAAAATTAAAACCTCGAAATTCTAAATTGTGTAATCCGTTATTTTAATTTAAAAATAATGTTAAGTTTATTATCTAATTCAGACTTTAATTTTTTTTTTAATGTATCAATCATTTATTAATAATTGTCAGGTTACGAATGTAAAAATAAAAAAATAAACATAATATTACTCTAATTTTATTATTATAATTAATTATTTATAATTTTTTACATTAATTATAATTTAAATAAATCAATCGTTATTTGACATATTTAGTACAATATAACAAGACAACAACAGTAGTAATTAAATGTTCCCGATAAAGTCCAAAATAACGAGAATAAAATATTATTGTTTTTGCTTCTTCCCCAATGGGCATCTGCTGAAACTAATCCACAACCCTAAAACTTATGTCTTCTGAACAAAAATGGTCAGCCGTGAATTTTACATCAAATCTCTCAACGATAACATTCTTCTTCTTCTTCTTCTTCTTCTTCTTCTTCTTCTTCTTTAAGTTTCACCCATTTTTGGACATTAAAAAAGGAAAATAACTGTACCAATTTCATCTCGAGCGGTGATCGTCAATCTTCCAAATCAAGAGAGCCATGGCTGAACTTGAACAGCTTCTTGGACTTGCAGAACTTCATGAAGAAATACCATCCAACCCCAAAAACAGTCATGATTCCACTCACCAAATACACAGGTTTTGTAGCGAAAACCATAATCACTACGAGAAACACAGATGGAATGAAACACATGAGGACCAATCCAGGAAGCTTTAATGGAACCTTGAAAGGTCTTTCAATGGCGGGCAACTTCCGGCGCAGCCAAATAAACGACGCAAACTCGAGCAACATCCCTAAACTGTACAAGAAATTCGCGGAAGAGATGATGTTTGTGAAGTTCATGTAGGAAACAGAAAGTGAAAGTGCTGTAGAAAGGAGAATTCCCAGCCATGGCGTGTTGAACCATTTTGAACGGACGGCGAAAAACTTCGGCAAGATTCCGATATCCGCCATACCCAGAACTTGATAAGCGCTGCTACTTAACTGAGCTTCGAAAAGACCAATGGCTGACAAAACTGCACCAACTTCAAGAAAATATTTCAGCCATTTTCCCCCAATAATCTCTGCAGCTTGAGCATGAAATCCGGATTCCCAGGCAGTTTGATCGACGGAAACCGCTCCGATTACAGCCATAAGAGGGATCAAATAAGCCAGACAAGTGAAAACTACAGAAATAAAAAGGGCCATCGGAAAAGTTTTCTGAGGCTGATCTACTTCTCCGGCCAAAGTACTGACATTATCCCAAAAGTTCAAATTCCAAAACAGGGTATTGAAGAACAAATTCCAATCCTTTTTCACTCCCTTGTCGCCCAAACTGATCCATCTGTGAGGACGAATCTTGGGCAAAGCAATTAAAGTCATGAAAATAAAAGGAGCCAGAGAAACTAGAGCTAAAATCACAGCTGCATATCCAACAATGGCTAAACCAGTATAGTTCAGAAAGGAAAGAGACAAAGTCGATATGGTAATCGCAACATAACGCGGCCAACCAGATTCCAAAGCTGGAATTATTTTTTCGATGTAATCGATGCAAAGAACAGGAAAAGCTGCGATATTTATAACGCCACTGAGAAACTTCCATGTCCCCATCATAGAGCCGCAGAAAGGGCCGAAAGCTTTCTCTGCCCAGATGACAAAACCTCCGTTGCCGGGGTAGGCGGTGGAGAGCTCCGCCGTGACCAGAGCTTCCGGTACGCTCCATATGAAGGGAAAAATAAGAAAACCCAGAATCGCTAGCAGAGGTCCGGCGGCCTGCACAGTCGGTTCTTCGCCATAAGGACCGCCAGCCACCTCGAAATAGATGAGGAAGATGAGCGGAATCAGAGTCAGCTTCTTTCCCGTCTTCACGGTACCCCCACCGGCGGAGGAGACCGGAAGTCCTTCAGCTGGATTCACGGCAGATTCCTTGACTCCTCCCGGTTTTTCTGGGTCGGACCCTGGTTTCACGGCAAGATCCATGCTTTCAGAGAGAGAACAAGGCTCTGCAACTGTGTACTGACCAAATGCAGAGAAGAAGAAGAAAGATAGCAATGGAAAGTCGTCGGAGAGGCTCCTATTTCATTGCAAAGATCAGAATGTGGTCTCTTATAGTAGATTTTAGGAGACTAACAGAGAAACGAATAAATTCTGTCCAATTTTTCTAATCTCCCTTAACTTCAACGCAACAAAATCGGTGGGTTAATCTCCTCCGTCCCCGTTATTCTCCCAAACAAATGCTCTTTGGACCGAATCACCCCTCATGAGTCGTTGCAGTCAACAGCTTCTAGTCTTAATATTAAAACAGCCTTTGGCTCATTCTCTTCTATAAAAGTGACAATATTATAATTTTCAAATTTAAATAAAATAATACTTTATTATTATTTTTCAAATTATGCGTAATTTACAAAAAAACCCACCCATTTTGACTAATTTTAATTTCAATCATGCGCTCGAAATTTTCATTGAACCCTGCACTAAGTTCTTAATTTTAGAAATCATTATTTTTACCCTCTATTCTTATTTATTAATTCTTATAATAACACTCATTAACTAAATGATTTAATTAATACATAAATTATAAATAGTTAAAATAAATCATTACTATTTAAATTATTTTTAAACTATTTTTGACAAACAAAAAAACATATACTAATTTATTTCTAAAACTATTTTTTAAAAAGCACGTGAAGATGTTTGCTTATTACTTCATGCACGTGTTTTTTTCCTTAGAATAATTGACTCTTTTCTATTATTGAGTTATTTTTTAATATTTAATAAAATGTATTGCTATATTAATTATATTTCTCAGTTTGCACTGTTGTATTATTTAAACTAATAATCCAAGTAGTTGAGAACCACCCACCAATTATTTGTATACATACATTACAAATAATATATTCTTCTTAAAAAATTTACAATAAAATATATTTTATGCATATTTAATTCGACCCGAAACACGGTTGGTTTCGGTTCCAGAAACCCACAGTTCTGGTTCCGGTTCCAATTTCAGAACCATGGAACCATGTTATTATTTGGTCTGAAACAATTATTCTTGTGGACCACAGAATCTTTGGATTAACTCTAAACATTAGCATTAATGTCAAATTAACTAAACATTTCAGCTTCTATCCATCAAGAATTGTGGAGACAACAGAAGAATGCTCATTCCAGGACAACAAATCAAACTAAGATTAAACAAGAAATCATCACCAATATCAAGAGCTGAGGGACGGATATTTGGACGCATCGGTTTGAGTTTCCTCCCGAAGGCGAAGGGATAAACGCCGATTGGAGGTGAGTTTCCGCCGCTTGTGCTAGAATTAGAACTGAATAAAACGTTGAACAAAAAGTCAATTATGTAAATAAATAATAAATATATAAATTAGATTGAGTAATTTGTTTCTCACCTTCCTGTGTATCTGCAGCTTCCATGGCCTGCAAGAGAGTGGATAATATCAGACAAAAGTGAAGAACTAACGAGTGTTTTACTCTGAGGAAACTCGATTCGATCTCTTGGGAGAGACACGCTCAATGAAGTGTTCGAAAAAACGATGTTCTATAAGGCATTTCAAACTGTAATATCTCATAAACTGCAGATTATATTGTAGTAATTGAAATTTACAATCCGGATCAGTAATTTTCTTGATAAATCAACATACAACGATCAATATATCAGTCGATTTAGAACAAAAACACGACAAGATCCTAAATTAAATCAAACCATGTTGCAGAATCATTAAAATTTTCGAGCTTCCTCTTAAGAAATTTCCAACGTCCAAAAATTTTTTATAATTAGAAAGAAAGAAAGAGAGAAATTCAAATACGAAATTTGACGAAGAGGAATCGAAACTTACTAGGATCGATAGTCGTAATTCTCGCCGTCCCATGAAAATCACACGTTCCGCCAGAGCTTTGCATTTTCTGATAATAATCGTTATAAGCATAAGAAGCATGGTTAGTTACGTTATTCGGCAAATAACACGACTGCCCGACTTGAATAGCCGAACAATTAGCTCCAGCCTTGACCACAAGCCCAGTTCAATCCCTCTATCAGATCATCATTATCCACCCCCTCCTTTGCGACACAAAAAGCACCAGAAGAATTTTCGGCCACTTGGCTCGGCCTCAAACTCAACAGATAAACAGCCGACCCGTTGGAGAAGAAGACCCCCCAACTCTTCTCCACAGTCCCCTGCTTCTTGTCTTCATTGAACATCTCATAAATATACGTGTTTATCGGCGTATTTAGCTGACTAGGTGGGCCCGAATCGTTCAAAACTCTATCGATCAAGTTATTACAGTAAGTCTTGGCATTTTCCACTGTCGCATCGGGTTCGTTGGCCCCGCCATCCCACGGCCAGCCTGACTCGGTCACGACGATTGGAATTGCCGAAAAATTGAGAGCTTCAATCGAATAGTAAGTGGCATCCACCATGGCATCAAACATGCTGTTATAATGGAAGAGAGTGTTGGGGTCGACAATCTGCTTGATCGAAGGGAGTGGCCGGAAAAGAGCATAATCTAGAGGGAAAATACCATTCCCTTGAAGATAGCCATAATAAGGGTAAGCATTTAGCATAAATAAGAATTAGTATTCTTCAAAAACTGAAGGATTTGATAAATCGTCGAGTTCCACGAGGAATTGAACAACGCTGTTGAGGGTGGAAACGGCCTTGGAATAATGTCCATTGAGAGAGGAGTCGAAACTTTGACTTGATAGTTTAAGTTGGAAGCAACGAGAGCTTTGTGAAGATAATTCATGGCCGAAACTAGAACCGGAGAAGCATTAGGAATTGTGGTAAGAACTTCACTGCCTACAGCTATGGCTGTAATATTGGTTGCAGGCAAGTGAGCTGCAACATTTTTGTTAATCCAAGCTGCGGCCATGGCCGGTGATTCGCCAATTCCTAGAACTTCCTCATTCGTGACTCCAACAACTACTTCGATACTTGTGTTTGCGAGAGCTTTTAGCATTCGAGAATCAGCATCGTATAGACGAACATGGGTAATTTGGTAGGCTTTGATTATTGCAACCACATCGGATGCCGATGGGAGATCTGACACCTCAGTGCCGATGTTTATTCCCACGAATGCTCCTGCATATTCCACAACAAAGCTCAGCTTCTTATCGTAGGAAATTTACGCAAAAATAATCAAATCGTATTCTATGCAGCAATGATTAGTAAAATTGTCTTAAAATATCTAATTGGTTTCATAAAAAGCTATAAAATTTGTACTGAAAACAGTACATACCAAGTAAATGGATAAGAAGATGCAACCAACTCAACGTTATCTCTATCAAAATATTCAGATTTATAAGCTCATTCCTCCAGTGTTATGCATACGGTTAAATGCATAATACCCAAAAATGTATCAGCAAATCCATTACTTATCGGTCTCTCGTAATAGTCACGTCTCTTAATTGTATTAGGAAAAATAAAGAAAATCTTAATCTATCGAAGAACTTACGTAAGTTTTGGCCATCGTTCAACAGTAGACAATCCAAAAGAGTCATATCACGAACAAAATAACGGAGTTCATTATATCGTAACAAAGCAGTTTTAAGAACTGATTTTTGTCAAACTATATATTAGTAGCAACTATAGCAGCACATTCCAACAAATGCAAATCAAATTTACACGTGGAATTGGCCCGATAACAGTGAAAGAGAAGACCGTCGTTAGATAAACAACGTACCTAATGAATTGACAAACATGGAAAACAGAAGCAAAAGTAAATTTCCAGGCCCTTTTTTTCTCATTGCTAGAATCAAACAATCTCCTTTTTAACTCCTTTTTCCTCTCAAACTCTAGCCAAGTTCAAACTGCAAACATTTCAACAATCAGGTACAAACTTCAATTAGATCTCTACCCACAATAGGGAAGTTTATAGTATACCACATACATTAAAGTAATCACACTAAAATTCAAATTTTTTAGCAAATCCAAGCTATTAAACTTGCTGCATAAAAAGTGGAAGAGTGGTTGGAACGAGCAAATAGAACTAGAATCATGTGATTAAAAATGGTAAAGAAAAATAAGAAGATCGTATGATGGTGACAGAAGTTCAACATCCAGATATTCTGCCCCCAAAACTGAGCTAAAACCTTATCAGTCTAAAATTTCCTTCGAGGAATAAGTAAGAAAATGCATGCGATTTGATTCTGTGAGAAGACAAGCTGTCTCTAAGTAGGACAAAAGTATAAACAAGGATATTTTTTCATAATTTTCACTGAATTTTAATGGAAAAGGACTGTTAAGCTTAATTCTCACCGCAAATTACATATTAGCAAGCTTGATAGAACAACTTAATAACAGCCGAAGGAAAGAAAAACAGAGAAAGAGTCAACCTAAATCAAGAGCTAAAACTTCAAAGAGAAAACCCAGAAGCCAGAAACATAAATGTCCTCAATAAACACATAAATAACATAATTCCAGAGGACCCAGATGACAAAATCCCCGTAGAAATCGAACAGCTAAGTGTAGGGACTCCATTGAGCAGAAATCACCATTGAAAACTGGCTTCAGAAGGCGAGAAGTGAAGTTATAAACCCACGCGCTGGCAATATCAGACATTTTAGTTTCTTACACTAAGCTCAGACAGAGAAGCAAAGACGAAGTACCTAATTTCAGTGGCCGAGCAGCAGCTGAGTGAACTATTTTCCCGAATGAGCTCAGATAAACACCGCTTGAAGAAAGGTTAAAAAATAAAAAGACTGCAATCTAAAAGAGAGAATCCAAAGTAAAAACCTCACGTGGAAGACAGAGCATCAGGATAAAAGACAGACGAAAAGGAAGAATTAGTTGCAAAATCTCTATGGCTAGTAAATACAACTCACCAGCTTCTTAAAGAAAACACTGACTGAGGAAATTGAGCAGCCGAAAAGAGTGTGGTCGTCCCAAATTTTTGCGCTGTTCTTGATTCTTATCTTGTCTTTTTCACTGTCTTTTTATGACATGAAATAAAATTCACCATTTTCTTCTCCAGCTTAGCGATTACCGGCGTCCATTTTACTAAATTAAGAAAAGATTACGAGTTCGATTAAGCCATGCAGGAAAGAAAGAGACCCTCTTCGCGATCAGTGATTATCCCTCCAAAAGTCATTTGACTGAGATTGACAGAAAGAAGAAGAAAAGTCGAGGGAAAGCCATGATTATGAATGGTTTGTAACAGCAAACCATTTAATTTAAAATTAATTGCCCCATTTTTTGATTATTTAGAAAGAAGCCTGTGATTATGAGCTTCATTTTTTGTGTTTTGCATGTCAAATCCGTGACACATCTAATTTTTCTAAGTAAATTCTTGATAATTCTGAAACAATAATGATATATTTAAAATTTATTTTTACTGTTTGCTTTTACTTTTTTGCTGATTTATTTTTACTGTTTAATGTTAAGAAATGGAGCCTTACAACGAGACGAAGACATAGACAAGACATGAGAGGGCCTGCAGCTTGCTTGGCTGTAAAGTGAGACAGTGAAATGGCAAACGTCAAGAGCCTCTTCATTCTGCTTGTCTCGTTCTCACAGTTAAGTCTAAACCTGCCTCTTTTTAATGCATTTCTAAACCATAATTTCAAATAGCTCAAAAATTGCAAAAAGGGTCTAAATTTAGAACATACCCTGGCTATCAAACAATTTCCTAGGGAAGATGAAACTCTTCCCAACGTATAATGTACTTCAGGTTGAGATTGAAATTGAAAACCGTAAATGAAAACTAAAAGGAGAGAATAAAATCTATCTACCAAAGCTTATGCATATCTAATTTTAATACCCACCCTCCAAAGCTATATGCTCTGCCTTTTTGAAAAATACCAAAGTATTGTGTCAGACCCCATGATCATGCCTGTTCTCCTAACTCAGCTACCAACCAGGTAAGTTTCCATTGACCCTAAGGAGACTCAAACTTGAAATGCGTCAGGAAACACTCCAAAGACTACTTATTGAGCTACCTAAATTTCAATTTCTAGCACAAACTGATGCATGTAAGCAGAAAAAAAAAGGAAAGAAAATGATGGACAAAAAATAGAAGAAAAAGAGAGTTATTTGGTTCAAGTCAAGTCGACTAGTTAAACTGTAACAAATTCTAATCAGAAAGCAGTCGTAGCAAGATATTTTTCCATTTGGCTTCATTTTGTCTTTCTGTTCAGGGTGAAATTTTTATCTATTAGTGGCTTACCGACTAGGACTCCTGTCTCTTGGATCCCTCTCATATTCTTCGTGATTTGGACTTTGGCTTCGTGTGGGGCATCCTGCTTCAGGTTCAGCTTGGGCTTCGACCCCTGACTGGACTTGGACTTTGGCTGCTTGATCCATTAAGAGGTGGGGATCGAGAGTATGATGCCTCCCGCCCCTGTCTTGGGTACCACCTCTCTCGACTGTGTCTTCTGTATTGAGGCGAAACCGATCTGCTACAAAATAGTATGCACCACCAGGGAAAACAGGTCAAATCAGGAGACCGAATAAGATTTGGATAAAAAAGGGAGTACATTGAGGAAGAAAAAAGCTGTATAAATTCAACCAAAGGAGTAATTTTAACAATTCCTATTTCATTATGAAATTCAACATTCAGCCAAAGGAGTAAGAACTATACACGATCAAACAGATTATTTTAAGTTATTATAAATTTTATTCACTCACTCACATTCTTTTCTCATCTATTTGAAATCATGCCCACCAATGGGCACCATATTTGAATTCAAGATTTAACGCAGCTTAGCTACCGCAACAATAAATTTCTTTTGCATTGCACCTAAAGATCTATGTTAGTGATGCATGGTCAAGAAAAATGTTTATGTGACAAATGATGTATTTTTAACAAGACAATCTTAAGGTAGCTCAGCTTGTACCTGGAGTTATCCCGCTGTTTCCTGGTTGGGGAATAATAATCCTGATTACGAGACTGAGACCCTGTACAGCGTGGAGACCTCCTGTCATGAAATCGGCTCCTGCACAGTTAAAATTCATCAGAAATTCCAATAGGCACCTTAAAGGCCAATACCATCCTCCCATAATTGTAAAAGATAAAGTTTACACCACCTCATGATTCATAAAATAGCTTACACAAGTTGCAACAAGTTACACATGCGGACACTTTTTTGTAGACGGATATTCACTCTAAGTTACAATATTTCATAGAACAGCAAGAAGTATAATTTTGAACCACCCAAGAAGTAGATAATACCTGATTGAAATATAAGACTACAAATGAGTCACTTCATCAAACCCATATCAAGATAAGAAGCGTTTGTTTAAAGTGTCACCCTCCCATTAGAAAACTTAATTTCCCCACAAGCTAACTTTTTACAGGCTACTGATAAGTTAGGAATATATCTCCAGGTCAGTTCTTACGGATGTTAAAAAAGTACTAGAAACGTAATGTATAATAATAAAACAGATAGTAAGGTATATCTAAATGTTAAATGTATGTGAAAATAATGATAGAAAATAAGACTCACTTTTCCAAAATATATTATAGCAAGAGATAGTCTGATTAAATAGAAAAAACCTTGTACCTCCCCCCGCCCTCCCTTGCTCTCATATCAGCTGGCTTCTTCCGATTTTCCTCAGCAAACACTACAGTCAATTCCCTACCATGAAGGATTTGACCATGCATATGATATTTAGCCTCTGCAGCATCAGCTGGATCTACATATTGAACAAACCCAAAACCACGAAGCTCCCTGCAAAATTTAATAAAAAAAAGAAAACAGATTAAGATGTAGACATCAGCGATGCCATAAGTTTGGTGATTATCTCCCATTAAAACCTTTCTACCAATCCTAACGAGAAATTTTCCTATAATGTAAGGTCATTATAAAAAAAAGCAAGCACTTGGTTGCTGACCTCGGATGAGTCAATTATAAGATGACTTCAAATTCTTCAAGACTTGGAACTTCTTCACAGTGTATTCAAATCCAACTTCCTTCCAATCTTCACTATCATTAATCGTCTTCAAAAGAACTCTAATTACTTGATTGATGTCTTCAAAACTTTAATTTTCACAGTTAAATCTCAAAAAGTTCAATAAATACACCCAACATGCAACAAGGAGAAAGTGTATCCACGATAAAATTCCCATCAGCAAACGTAGATCCAAAAATGGAAATTCTCAAATTAGGAGCAGGTGATCGAATTTCATCGAATAATTTAAACAATCCCAAAACTTTGGATATGATGATGGGTAAATTTCTCCAGAAGCTGATTTTTTTTTTTAATCTTAAAAAGATTCAAATAAACATTGGAAAAAAAACAGCAAAAATAGAACCTGAATATAATATTTCACCAATGGTAACCAATTCAAAAGAACTTTGCCCATAAATAAAAAATTATGAGTAAAAGGAAAATAGGAAATGATCAAAAGAAACTTTTTTAATAAAAAATTACTTAAAAACCAACAAATATGTTTCACATCCTCACCCAGTGTGAAAATCTTTTGGCATGTAAATATCCTTCAGGGGGCCAAACTGGCCAAATGATCGCCGTAGGTCATCGGCCCTGCATCAAAAAGTCACAATCATAAATGCTAAGCACAGTTGAAAAAAAATCATATTCAAGAAATCCAATGCAACAGTCCAGAAAAAAAAAAAAAAAAAACATGAACAGTAGATAAAATTATGGTAATGAAGGCTTGGTTCACTGACTAAGTTTAAGCACCGTGTCAGAGCCATGATCTCAATCATTCTAATCAATTTTGAACACTCAAGTGTAACCTACATCACTTTGCTTGGGAGGGGTTCTTCCCTTCCAGCTCTTTGTACATTCTCCTTTAAAAAAATCATCCTAACCAATTCTTAAATCATTCTTAAATTTAGAAAGGAATGTGTTCATTACTCATCATAAGGACCAAAATTATAATCATAATCAATGCTTCAACTAAGAAAATAAACTATTGCAAAATCAAATAATACATCTCCTGTTTGATAATAGAACCAATGCAGCTAAGCCCATTAACCATCAATTTGTAAAATGACTCCATACATATTAAAGATCACAGACAATAAGAAAGAAAAAGAAAGTTGACAAGAACAAACCTACAATCATATCGCAGGTTTCGAACAAAAAGGCTAGTCGAAAGGTCTCTTCCACGACCACCATATCGGCCCCTGGGGCTGGGGCTCCTACCCCTTCTACTGTATCCTCGGGGTGGTGATGGAGAATCGCTTGTATCTCTCATTTTCCAACTAATTTTTAATCTAATTCTTCCAAGAGCCAAAAAATATCAAATTTCAGATTGGTCTAATAAAAGTTGTCATATTATGATCAGAAAACATTACTCAATAATGAAAAGCCATAATCCCACCATATGGAAGTAAAATATTAATTAAAAATTCGAACACAAATATCAACTCCAAACTGAGAAAAAAAATGTATAAATTTCAAATATCAATATGTAGAATTGCTTAAACAAAAGTCAGCACGTTATGATTAGAAAACATTACTTTAACATGAAAAAACCATAATACCTTCACTACTGTTGAACCAAATTGAACCGTATGTCATGCCTGGTTCATTATTTTAGTTAACAGAATCCGTTTTCCTCTCACCTCACACTTTCTATGCCTCTATTTTACTTTTGTCGTTTGATGCAATTGTATCTACCTTATAAAGGCTATCAGACAATTCATTGAATGTGATATAGAAGATACAAAAGTTTCTTTTCTTTCTCTCTGTCATGATTGTCATGCATGCACCAACTAATGTACACATGCAAGCTGTCAAACGTGTACTTAGGTATTTAAAAGGCACGGCTCACTTAGGTATTCAGCTTCAGCATTCCTCAGATCATTCTCTGTTCTGTTACACAGATGCTGACTGGGCCTCATGCCCTGATGATCGTCGTAGCACTAGCGGTTACTGCATCTTCCTCGGTCATAATTTAATCTCTTGGTCCTCATCTAAGCAACGAGCAGTTTCCAGATCCAGTACAGAATCTGAGTATTGTGCTCTGGCAAATGGTGCAGCTGAGGTAATTTGGATTCAGTCTTTACTTATGGAGCTGAAATTATATCCACATTCGCCGCCCACTATATATTGCGATAATATTAGCACCCTTAGTCTTGCATCTAACCCTGTTCTTCATGCACGGTCTAAACATATTGAACTTGATCAACATTTTGTCCGGGACTTGGTTAGAAATGGATCCTTAAGGCTGGCATTTGCTCCTTCTACTGATCAACTTGCCGATTGCATGACAAAACCTTTGCCGGCAGCCCGCTTTCAAGAATTGTGCATCAAACTCACAGTTCTCCCAAGACCTGTGCGTTTGAAGGGGGATGTTGAACCAAATTGAACCGTATGTCATGCCTGGTTCATTATTTTAGTTAACAGAATCCGTTTTCCTCTCACCTCACACTTTCTATGCCTCTATTTTACTTTTGTCGTTTTATGCAATTGTATCTGCCTTATAAAGGCTATCAGACAATTCATTGAATGTGATATAGAAGATACAAAAATTTCTTTTCTTTCTCTCTGTCAACTACGAAGAATCAAACCACAATATTAATTAAAGATTCTAAAGCCAAACAACATTAAAGGAATTTTCAGGTATTGATATGCCCCAAGGAACCATGACACGATCCCGAGCAAAGGCCATGTCCTCAACCGACCCTTTTTCTAACAAGTTTGTTCTTTTTGCAGGAAATGACTCCTTTGAGGACTTGAAGTGTGAACCAAGCATCTTAGACTAGGAGAAACCTCTCCATGTGATAACTTGGAAGCAACACTCGGCAACTCCATTTATTGGGTAACACTCGGCAACACCAATTGTTGAAGGAGAAATTTGTTTTCCTTTGGACAAGTGATGTAACCGAACCCATCTTACTTTTCTTTTCACAAAAACACCTTAGTTTCTTTTATGTTGCATGG
This sequence comes from Begonia masoniana, assembly GCA_022432975.1. Classification (NCBI taxonomy): domain Eukaryota; kingdom Viridiplantae; phylum Streptophyta; class Magnoliopsida; order Cucurbitales; family Begoniaceae; genus Begonia; species Begonia masoniana. The sequence goes on from CM039515.1 coordinate 7,935,621, forward strand.
CATGCATGACTGAACTCTTTTTGAGGGAGAATGGGCTACATTTGAAAGGAAGAAAGTATAATTGATCGTGGGAGAGAGAAAGAGTGTGCTCAGTTGATAAGGTGGCCAAATAGCAAGCCACTTCTAAACCTTCTTCTCCTTTTTTGGGCTGAACACTTAATTGTAATTGAAGAGGGGTATTTAACCTTCTCTTAGCTGGTGTAGCGGCCACTTTTGAATGAATGAAAAGCTGAAGTTTATCTTCTAAAACCGAGCTTCTTTGAGTCTCATACTACATTGCCACCGGTGAGTCACATCCAAGCACTTTGGTGTCCATTGTCTTTCAAATTTGTGAGTATACTTGAAAGCTTGTATTATTACTTTTTTCACTGTCTTCTTGGAGGGTAGTTGATGAGGACATCTTTTAATTTAATTTTGCTATTTTCCATGCATAATTTATTATTATAGTTTTTAGTATTTTATGGTTTTCTGTTATTTGCTTAATGGTTCATTAGTGCATTGTCTTTCAAACTTCTAATGTTATTTTCCTATTTAAATCAAGTATTGTAATCTTAAAGGGATAGTTGATGAATGAATGATAAAAATGAATTTGAGTTTTCTCTAAAATCTCCCTTGTCTTCCAATCTCCCTTTCTGTCTAGAGCTTCTCCCTTTTCTCCTCTCTTTTCCTAGCTATATTTCTCCTCTATTCTCATTTCTTCATCTCTATAAGCTGTATTTCTTCTTCTATTTTCCGTTGCATCAAATTTGGTATCAAAGCACAAATCATTTGTTTTCTCAAACAAGTGATTCTGGGCACTTGTTTCTTTTTTCTCTTCTGGTTTCGCTGCTACAGAGCCACTGCCCCTAGTTGGTTCGTCTCTCGATCTTTTCCAACTGCTGCTGTTCATCTAGAAAACCCAAAGTTTTCGGGTGACTATTACTGTTGCTCACCTCAAAAATCAGAGCTTTACTGTGTCCTGAACCAGAGAGCTTCACAACTCTGGTCTCGGGTCCTTGCTGAACAGCCTCCGGCGCAACTTGCCTCTTGATTTCTTATCGGGTTTCGCATCTCCGATCTCGGTTCCTCGCCTAACGGCATACGCCGTACCTCGCCTCCCGATTTCTTGAAGACCTTGATTTTCGCTGCTCTGTTCTCGGGTTTCTGGACTCAAAAAATTGTGACTATACTGCTCGCCGTAGTTCTGGGTCCTTGCCATTCCTCTGTCATCAGCTTCAACGCCTCTAGTCGCCTACGCCGCACCCCGCGACTCTGTGGTCCGGCGACTCCTCTTAGCTTCGCTGCTCGGGTTTGCAGCTACAGCGTTCCAGGGTATCTTCCATTTGTCGGGTCTCTGGTAATCAAGCCTCTCGTCGGGTCTCTGGTATTCCAGCAGTTCGCTGCTCTCTGGTTCATTCTTGTTCATCGCTGTTCTTGGTTCTCTGCTTGTTTACCTTGCTCACTGTTAAGTTGCTGGGAAGATGATCATAAGTGGTTCTTATGCATTTGTGTGTGCTCATGGTATTCGAGAAAAGAGATACTATGTTTGTGGACCTGTCTTCATTCACAAGCTCCAAGAGAAGATTGAATCGCAAGAATCGAAGGAGAATATTTTGGTCAGTCAATACTCACATATTTGGGGGCACACGTATGCCAGTGAAGTTTTTCCAATGGAATCTCCCGATACTAAACTTGAACATCAACTCCACCAAGTTGGAAATCAACTCCTTTCTCCTCCTCCTTCTCTACAAGATCTCCTCTCTCTTCTCGACCAAGTGGATATTTGTTTGTCAAAGGTAGGACAATCCCCTTCTGAATCAATGCAGAATGCACTTTCTGTGTCACAGAAGGCATTGATATCAAACCAACTTCTAACGCATTCAGATATTGATATTAAAGTTGCAGTTGCCTCTTGCCTTATTGAGATAACTAAGATCACTGCTCCTGTTTCTCCCTATGACGATGAGAAAATGAAGACAGTAGTATTTCACCTTATTATATCCTCATTGGAAAATCTATCTGATAATTCATGCCGATCTTTTAAGAAGAGAGTAACGATTCTCGAAACCATTGCCGAGGTCAGGATGTATATGATTATGTTGGATCTTGAAAATGATAATTTGATTATTGAAATGTTATGTTGCTTCCTTAGGAACATAAGAGATTATCATCCAGAAAATGTGTTCTTGTCAATGGAAAAAATCATGACCTTAGTTTTGGAAGAAAGAGAAGATATAAATGTGAAATTATTTGCAGCCATACTAGCTATTGCAATAAAGAACAAGGAAGAAGTATTGCCCATTGCTCGAAAGTTAGGCGAAAAGGTACTTGAAAATTGTTCTACTAAGTTGAAACCCTACATAAGTCAGGCTGTAAAACAGGTGGGTACCCCTATAGAAGATTACAGTGATATAATCTCCTCTTTATGTCAAGCGGCCCTCAGCTCTGAAGAACGTGATGAATTTCCTATTGGTAGCAAAAAGGTGGGAACTGCAGTAGATAACCCTTCGAAGTCTTTTACGAGAAATGGAACCGCCTTTAATGTAGACCATGTTCTGGGAAAGCTGGAAGTTAAAAAGGAGAATGGAAAACCCATTTGCCAGTCATGGAATTCTGATCGTGATGTCGAAGACTTGATGGATTATAAATGTTATTTTAAGCCATATGTTGATCCTTTTCTTCCTCCATCTATCGATTTTGATCATGCTTTTCCAACATGTCCTATCACAATATGTGAGGATAAAATTGAGGCTATTTTAGATGAACAAATGGTAATTACTAATGAAGGTGAGGTTCAACGCTTTCTAATTCATTTGGTAGGTCGTCCAAATAGTAAACGTACGTGGATGTCTAGGGATGTACTCCAACATTTGGATCCCGACCTCTTGGAGCTCTTCCAAAGTCATCAAAATCTTTCTTTACCAAATTCTGGGATAGTTCGAAAGGATTTCCGATCCAAGCCCCCAGTCACACTAGTTTATGGTCACCGACAAAAGGTTGTTCAACCGCTTAACTTATGGACGAGAGATTGATTAGTTGCGGTTTTATGGTTCTTTCAATTTGACTGGGTCGTTTCTTCTTCCCCGGGAGAATTGATGAGGACATCTTTTAATTTAATTTTGTTATTTTCCATGCGTAATTTATTATTATAGTTTTTAGTATTTGATGGTTTTCTGTTATTTGCTTAATGGTTCATTAGTGCATTGTCTTTCAAACTTCTAATGTTATTTTCCTATTTAAATCAAGTATTGTAATCTTGAAAAGATAGTTGATGAATGAATGATAAAAATGAATTTGAGTTTTCTCTGAAATCTCCCTTGTCTTCCAATCTCCCTTTCTGTCTAGAGCTTCTCCCCTTTTTCCTCTCTTTTCCTAGCTATATTTCTCCTCTATTCTCATTTCTTCATCTCTCTAAGCTGTATTTCTTCTTCCATTTTCCGCTGCATCAGTAGTATTCATAATAAAAGAGTATAAACCCTCTTCTTTGCGAGATGAAGCGTTCTTCCCCTAGAAGAGCCATAAACCTAAGAGGTGTAGTTTTTATCACCTTTCGAACCAGCAATCCTTCCTCACAGCATAACTTTTCATACACAACGAATCACCCCTTGAAATTTTCAGGATCTTACAATCACATCACAAGTAAGATCGTGTTAAATTTTCAAGTTATGTAGAATTATATAACAAAAGTTGTGCTGCTCAGAAGTTAGCCTTCTCTTAGCCAATATAGCAATATTTTCCAAGCGGTTTGAGCCATCTGACTCTTCCGTGCATAACTCGTCAACCACTGCATATTTTTCTTTGAAATTTTAATGGTGTTTATGCACTTGAGAGGTAATCTCATGTTAAAATTTTATAGCATTTGGATATGTATTGCATTAATTGTGTATGTTGGAATCTGAAGAATCTCGGTGATTGTCAATTGGAAATTCAAAAGGAACTAATGATTGTGCTATCACACAACTTGTCATTAGGTAGAAGCGTACCAGGTATAAATCCAACTCTAGAATGATAGATAAATACGCAAAACCATGTCAAACTTGAGAGAAAACCAAGATGATTAAAGATATCAAATTGTATGAAAGATCTAAAAAGCAAAAGTAGATCTTGAGATTAGACGTTTTGATCATTTTTTAGGCTACCTGGCTGTATGCAACGTTGTTATCTTTGACAATAAAGAGTCAATTGCAAATATTAGAGACAATATTAATTTCATTATTCTTAAGTAAGCTTACTATTTGAAGTTTTTTAGGATTTATCTTTTTAGCTTAGTTCTCTGTAATTGGAAAAAAATTACTTTAAAGTTTTTTTCAATATGATTTGTTCTGTATCTAAAAAATAAATTATCAGAATATATCTATTAACAAAATAAACGAAGATAGGAACCATAATTCAGATGCTTCAGTAACTCCCTTGACACCAATTATAGTGACTAATAACATTTAGCAAATCGTATGAAAGATTCAAATCAATATAAGTTAGAAAAATTCTGTCCAAGAACCCTAAAGAACATTAGGTAAGCAATAAAATTAAGCAAAACTAAAAAAAAAAAGGTATTGTAAGTAAACTGTTATTCAAGACTGATGTATAAAGAGAGAGAATCGCAAGACGCAAGATCCGCGTTATTTTCAAAATGATCAGAAATGAAACCAAACTCAGAGATTAGCATCAACTAGTTTTTACAACCAAGAAAGAAAAGAAATATGTAATAAAATGATGTACCAGAGAGAGTGAGAGAGCCAGCTAGTTCTGGTTCTTTTGGCAGAGATTACAACGAAAGAGGGAGAGGGAGAGAGGGAGAGAGGGAGAGAGAGAGAGCACTGGTTCGAATGGGTTTTTCGTCTGAGGAAGAGGGGAGGGAATGGAGCAGAGAGGGATAGAGTAAAATAAACTGATTTTCTGGGCCGAATTTGAAGCCCAACTTCCCGCGCAAATAATATTTTGAAAGCGCGGCAACCATATATAAGCTAAGCTATTTGAACGCAGCTTAGCTCTGCTCTTTCCCATGAAATATTCTTCTAACCTATCTCACCCTCCACTTCTCAGACTTTCATCTGCCAATTTTTTAGTAATTTGCTATGTTTTCTCTCGATCGTAAAAATTAATTGTATCTTTATTTTGACCTAGTAAATTTTTTTTTTTTTGTTTGTGGTTGTTTTTCTATCTAGTATTTTCCTATTTTTTATGTTTTTTTTTTCTATTAGCGTCCGATTTTCAGCTATAGATTCTCTAATGCTTCTTCGTTTCCCCCTCCACTTCCGATAGCATAACTCTTATTGATTCCGGGTTTTTCGGTCTGCAGCTCATAACTTTGTCAAAGACAATGATTTTTGTAGGTTTTTTTAGTTATATCAATGGAGATTTATAATTCCTTCTTACCCCTCACAATAAGAACATAGCTCAACTCAACCAGTATGTTTGCAGACCTTTTGTACCGTGAAAATCAATAAAAAATAATAATGAAGAAATCAAGAATACATGAATACGTGATTTAGATAAAATCGTCTTGCGTCCACGGCACAAAATTTCAGCAGCGAATTGTATTCCTTAATCAAGAAAATAAGAGTTTATTGCAATGGTGCAGTATGGCGAAAACCATTGCCCCGAGTATAAGAATCACTCCTTCTCCGAGAGTATTCGTCACGTCTCATTTGTATTCTCTTATTTTCTCTTTTTTTTTTTTAATATTCTTTCATAACGAGTAGTCACCCATTTATATTAAAATAAAACCACCGCAAAATTAGAAATAATACACCACAGAACTTGAACTAATATTAATCATTTGAATATTTTTTCTGGTAGTTATGGATGAGCAGCTGTCCTCAATGGCTGATGGCTCCACCTTCTTCTGCTGGACAAACCATCTTTCAAATCCTTAGTCAATAGTCTGGAAGAATATTCCTCGTCCTTCTCTACTAATAGTTTAGGACTATTTTGAACTGCTGTGGAAATTGGTTCGGTTAAAATTTAAAACCGAACAAAATATCTCGGTTGGTTCGGTTTTAATTTTGGGACACCAAACTATTCGGTTCGATTCTCAGTTCATTTTAAAAACTGAACTGGACTTAATTTATAATTTTTAAAATTTTAAATTGAAAATTAGAAAGAACTATACCAGTCAAAACCAACACAAATCAAGTTTAAATCAGACAAAATCGAACCAAAATTGAGTTTAAATCTAAAAAAATCAAGAACGAAAACTGAACTGAAACAAAGCCAAAAATATGAGTCCGCCTCAGGTTTGATTTTGAACACCGATAAGTTCATTTTCAATTGACGTGGGAACCGAACTTACTGGACAGATTCCATGCCGTCCTATTTAGTGTGTGATATATCATAATTACTCTTTAAATTACTATTATTCAAACACGTAGTCAACTAAATATGCCATAATTGAGATATTTGTTAAGAGACTCGAACCATAAATACGTGTCAGCCTCGAATTGTGACATTTCTGTAGCACACCTTGGTTTTTTTTTTTTTTTTTTTTAATACGGGAAACATTAGAACGTGGCTTGATAACGGCTATAAATTTCGAAAAATGAGTTTGGGTTTTGGATCGATCCTTAAACAGCTTGCTTAGCCCACTAATTACTTTCTTAATATACGAAAACCAAAAGCATATTCTCTTCATGTCCACCTAGCTTGACTCAATAATTATTTTTTAATCACGAATCTAATCACCTGCCAAATCAAAATTAATATAAAAAAAAAAAAGTTTTATTTAAAACGAGAGATTCATAAAAAAATGATTAATTAAATAGATAATAATGCCATATTTACTCATTATAAACATTAATTGCACTAATCAGTATATTTTAACGTGCATTTTGGAAATTATCATTATTTTTTAAAAAATAAGAATTTATGAATATGGATGTTAAATTAATTTACTACCTCTGTCACATTTTTAATTATAAAATAACAAAACAAATAATTTATAAATTTAATTCACATAAAATAAAAGAATGATTTTTTTCAAAATTCTTGGCATTTTCAAACGGTAACATTTGACCTGTCCTTTGATGTGATTGGTCAAATTATTGGGCCTGTTCTTTTGTCGCCACCCAGTCATGCTTTAATTGGCGTGCCCGACGGATATGGCAATCAACCAATCCCAGAAGTTTACAAATTAAGACTTTTATATTGTTCTTCCACAAATTTAAATTATTTTTCTATTTATTTAGAAATAAAATTATTTAAAAAAAAAAAGGAAATCAGTGATGAAAAATGATTCCAAAGATTACAATAAATGGTATCCACTATGAATAAAATACTAGTAGATAAATCAAAATATGTTTCCACAATTACTCTCCAAATGGCAAATCTTGAATTGTGGGTGGGACTGGTTAATTGTCTTACTTGAAATAATTAAAATAAGACTTTAATTATTAAAAATGGAGACCACTTTTTCAAAGAATGATTTTTTTTTTTTTCCAATAAGGATCTTTAAATTATTATTTTTCTTCCCATGTACTTAATTTTCAAATAATAGTCAACCCTTTGTTCTTAATTACCTCAATGGAGATTACCATTATATAAATAGAGGTTGGTGGGTTGGTGATAACTTACATCCTAATTTTTTTTTTTTTTTAATAAAATGATCATTGTTCTTTGAGTTATTAATAATACAGTAATTGTTATAATGTTAAATATTTCATGTTTTTTCGCATGCGATGACAATTTTAACTGTTATGTTATTTATTTGATTTATTAACACTTGATTTTTGAATAAAGATGTTGGCTAGACTGACTGTTTTCATATATGAATCGTTTTGCTAATTATCTAAAATATAATTGCAATTTCACTCGAGAAAATATATCACAGGTCCTTTTATCCCTAAACGCGGGGCTGCATTGCATTGACGTAATATTTACGCTTCATTCATTTGTTGTTATTTAAAAAGTCTGAGAGTTAGTGTGAACTATACTTGGGAATTTGGATAAAACTTAGAAAACGCAATTTACTCATAAATAATAAATAAATGATTTATTTATTAAAAAAATCATAACAATAAATTCATAACAATAATTCAGACGCCGGCTTCCACTTCTATATAAACATAGCCTCCGTGGTTCCAAATTCCACGTTCAGTGTCCACTTCCAAGTCAAAACCGCCATTGGAGAGAGTGGTGGAAGAATTTCTGTTCCATCCACCTCTTTCTTTCCTTCATCTGCAGGCCATTATCTCTGACAAATATCACTTTTATACCCGTGAGCTCTCTCTCTCTCTCTCTCTCTCTCTCTCTCTCAGCTTATTCTTTTTCTTCTTGAGCTGTTTCTTTTCTCCTCCTCGATCCGTTTTCTGCATTTTTTTAATCCTCAGGTTCTCCTAACTTTGTTGTGAAGCAGATTTTGTTGTGTTTTCGTTTTTGTTAGTGGGATTTTTTTTCTGAGGTTTTTCCCTCCCAGATTCAGAGAGCTGAAACAGTTCGAGCCGGGGTTCTGAAATGGCGAGATTCGGAATACCCGTTGTGGGTTTTCTGCTGTTTAGCTGCTTAGTTGCTTTTACGGAGGCAGAGTACCTGAAGTACAAAGATCCAAAAAAGTCAGTAGGTGCTAGAATCAGAGATCTCATCGGCCGCATGACTTTGGAGGAAAAAATTGGCCAAATGGTTCAGATCGAGCGCACTGTCGCAACCTCTGATGTGATGAAGAATTACTTAATTGGTAAACACTATTTCTCATTTTCTCACTCGTAAACTTATAAATTACTACCAGATTTGGACAATGTTTTTGATTCTCTTACTGTTGTACTTGAGTCCTTTGTACTTGAGTCCTTCTAAGTCACTATCAGATAGTGGTAAACTGGTTTGAATGGGGACTGTTCTTGCTGGTGATAATCTAGTGCATATTATGAATCTCAAATGATCGAAAATGGTGGTCAATGGTTTAAACAGGTAGTGTTCTTAGTGGTGGAGGTAGCGTACCAGCTCCAAAAGCTTCGCCGGAAACTTGGATAAACATGGTGAATGAGCTCCAAAAAGGGTCTCTGTCTACCCGTCTTGGGATTCCAATGATCTATGGGATAGACGCTGTTCATGGCCACAACAATGTCTATAAATCCACCATTTTTCCTCATAATGTCGGCCTAGGAGTCACCAGGTAGCCCAAACTTCAAACGAACAAACTGGATTTACGTTTTATTGAAGCCATTAATGAGATGGTTTAATTTCTTTCAGAGATCCTCAACTTCTCAAGAGAATCGGAGAAGCCACTGCGCTTGAAGTTAGAGCCACAGGAATTCCTTATGTTTTTGCTCCTTGTATTGCGGTATAAAAACAATCAATACAGTCGAATCTTCTTGTCTGATTTCCTAAAGCCCTTGTTCAATTATCTATAATTTCTTCTTCTTCCTTTTTCAGGTTTGCCGAGATCCGAGATGGGGTCGGTGCTATGAGAGTTACAGTGAAGACCCCAAGATTGTTCAATTAATGACAGAGATTATCCCTGGTCTGCAAGGAGAAATTCCTCAGAAATCTCGAAAGGGTGTCCCTTATGTCGCCGGAAAGTAAGAATTCTTCAATCTTCGCCATTTTTTTTTTTTTGTCATTTTGCGTCCGAATTCAACTAGTTCAAACTTATAATTTGTGATTATTGGAAGACAAAAAAAGATTAATGGTAAACGAATGCGCTGAGATTAAACTTATGTATTTAAATTTTATAATGTTTAGCCACAAAGTTGCTGCCTGTGCTAAACACTTTTTGGGAGACGGAGGAACGACTCATGGAATCGACGAGAACAACACAGTGATAAACTTAAAAGGTTTGCTCAATATTCACATGCCTGCATATTATAACTCCGTCAGCAAAGGAGTTGCCACTGTAATGATATCTTACTCGAGCTGGAACGGAAAGAAAATGCACGCTAATCGTGATCTCATCACTGGGTTTCTCAAGAAGAAGCTCAAGTTCAAGGTTATAAATTTATATAATATGATTCGGTTTGATTCGATGATTCTCGGACTGTCGGAGTGAAGTGAAGTTTAATCGAACAAAACTCTGGTTTTTTTCAGGGATTTGTAATTTCAGATTGGCAAGGAATTGACAGAATCACTTCTCCTCCCCATGCTAATTATTCGTATTCTATCCAAGCCGGAGTTGGTGCCGGAATCGACATGGTTAGTCTACTCAGAGCATTGGAATTTCAGAAGTTGAATTAGATTCTAAATTTTTCCCCCTTTTTTTTTTTTTGAAATAACGTTTGTTGCTGTGCAGATTATGGTTCCCCTTGACTTTAAGGAGTTCATCGATGGTTTAACGGATCAAGTGAAGAAGAACATCATTTCGATGAGCAGGATTGATGATGCAGTGAAGCGGATCTTGAGAGTTAAATTTGTGATGGGTCTTTTCGAGAATCCTCTGTCTGATTTTAGCCTTGTCAATCAACTAGGGAGCAAGGTTTGTTTTGTCCATTTTATCTAAATTTAAGACTGAAGGTTATATTCCGCCATTGATGACATCTTTAGCTTTTTAACAGGAACACAGAGAATTGGCAAGAGAAGCTGTGAGAAAATCGCTCGTGCTGTTGAAAAATGGACGTTCCGGTAGACCTCCATTACTCCCTCTTCCGAAGAAAGCTTCGAAAATCCTAGTCGCAGGAAGCCATGCGGATAACTTAGGCAACCAGTGTGGAGGCTGGACAATTACTTGGCAAGGTCTCACCGGAAACGATCTCACCGCCGGTGAGTGTGTGTAACAGAAAGTCAGGAAATTTTTCTCGACCCGACTCGTCATCGGAATTTCTCAGTCTCTGGTTTTGTTTTACAGGCACCACAATCCTCACCGGAATAAAAAACACAGTCGATCCATCAACTCAGGTCGTATACAACGAGAATCCAGATTCAAATTTCGTCAAATCCAACAAATTCTCCTACGCCATCGTCGTCGTCGGCGAACCTCCATACGCAGAAATGTTCGGCGACAGCTCAAACCTGACCATATCGGAACCCGGCCCCAGCACGATCAACAACGTCTGCAGCGCCGTAAAATGCGTCGTCGTTGTAGTCTCCGGTCGGCCAGTGGTAATCCAACCTTACATAGCAAAAATAAATGCACTCGTGGCGGCATGGCTTCCAGGTACGGAAGGGCAAGGAGTGGCCGACGTTCTGTTCGGCGATTACGGATTCTCCGGGAAGCTGGCGCGGACGTGGTTCAAGAAGGTGGATCAGCTCCCGATGAACGTGGGGGATTCCCATTATGATCCATTGTTTCCTTTCGGATTCGGTTTGACTACGCAACCACACAAAATGTAGTTGCAGGATTTGAGATTTATCAAATCAAGAATCTTCAAATGTGTTTTATCAAAATTTCTCCAAAGTTTTATTTATTTACTTGTGACAATTTACGTGCTTAGTTGCATGTGACCACCCACAGCCTACATTCATATTTAGAATAAAGTGGAATTTAGCCTTTAATGTTTACCGTCCTTTACATATTAGTTGTTTGACTTTGACAACACAATCAAATGTTAATGAAAATGATTGAGAGAAAAGTTCAATTTAACCCTCAACTGGAGGGTTTGAAATTGCCAACAGTATATACGATAAGATCTGATTGGGTCAAAAATAAACGTTAGGGACCACATGACTACTGACCTCATATGTTGATGGTTAATTGAACTTTTTCCAATAATTAATGAATATAAAATTATAAATCAGAAAAATAATTTAAAATCCTAACTGTTTTATCCAAATCTTAACAGAAAAAATCTTTTCACTTTTAAACCTCCCTTCACCTTCTTCTTCTTCAACTTCCATGAACTCATCTCAGTTCTTCCCTTCATCAGGTACTCTGTTAATCAAATCTATTTTCCATCTTAATTAGCAATTTCTAATTCTTTTCTTTTAGATCTAATGTTATTTTTTCAGGTCGATCCAAAAATGTCGAAGAAATCTATTTTCCTAGTTATTTCCCTCGTATTTTTGAGTTATCTCGTGGATTTATCCCAAGGATCGGGAACGAAATACGCCGAATACAAAGACCAGAACCAACCTCTAAACGTTAGAATAAAAGATTTGGTGAGCCGAATGACATTGAAAGAAAAAATCGGTCAAATGGTGCAATTAGACCGATCAGTGGTAACGCCTGAAATCCTCAAAGAATACTCGATCGGGAGCGTACTTAGCGGTGGAGGGAGCGTTCCGAAAGACAAAGCCACGGCCGGAGATTGGATTGAAATGGTGAACGGGTTTCAAAGAGGCTCTCTCTCGAGCAGACTCGGAATTCCAATGATATACGGAATTGATGCAGTTCATGGTCATAACAACGTGTACAAGGCCACCGTTTTCCCTCATAACGTCGGCCTTGGTGCTACAAGGTAAGTATTATGAAAATATAGAATTTTACAAATATACCCTTTCGTTGGTTAGGGTAACCGATATATTATTTTAATTATTTATAATATATCATAATTATTTTATTGATAAAATATATATAATTATTTAATTGGAGGGGCTCGACCGTTGTCTAACTGAAGAGAGTAGAAACTGTGGCGCCAGTTCCATACCATGCCTCCAACCCCTAATTTCTCCGTTCTCGGGTCTGAATTTGTTGAATATTCTTGGAAATTTTGATTCTGGTGGAAATATCTGGCAGGTTACTGAGGAAGATTTGGTTATTCAATGGCTTTCGCATCCTTCGGTTATCATAATCGTTTAGAAAAAGGAAAATTAACCGGATTCTACTTTGCAGGGATCCTCATCTCGTCAGGAGAATTGGTGAAGCTACAGCTCTTGAAGTTAGAGCTACTGGAATTCATTATGCCTTTGCTCCGTGCATTGCGGTATATCAGATTTTTTAGTTTTTTTCTTTAAAAAAAATTAGAATTGGAATTCTGACCTTCATTTTGATGTTCGAACGATTTTCTAGTGCCTTTTGGTTTCGGACGTTAGGTTTCTTGCATGATTTGTTTTTGAATGAAGGTTTGTAGAGATCCCAGGTGGGGTAGGTGTTATGAGAGTTACAGTGAAGATCCCTCCATTATCGAAGAAATGACAGATATTATACTTGGACTTCAAGGAGAGATTCCACCTGGTTCGAGAAAGGGCGTTCCGTATGTTGGTGGAAAGTAAGACCGCTATTTGCTTTTTTTTTTTTTTTGAATTTGAACCGTCTTAACCTTTATGCTACGTTTAGAATCTCTGTAGACATGAAAATGATTTCAGTTCTGAAGATGAATTGAAATGAAATGATTTAAAATACATTTCGTTGTTTGGAGAAAATCACTTTTAATGATTTAAAATGCACCTTTATCCATGATTAACTCAGGGACAAGGTTGCAGCATGTGCAAAGCACTTTGTTGGTGATGGTGGCACCACAAGAGGAATCAATGAGAACAACACTGTGATTGATAGGCATGGTTTACTTAGCATTCACATGCCTGGCTATTACCAGTCAATCATCAAAGGTGTCTCCACAATAATGGTTTCCTACTCAAGCTGGAATGGAGAAAAGATGCATGCAAACCGAGACCTTGTCACTACGTTCCTCAAGGACACCCTCAAGTTCAGGGTAAAAGATTGTCCTTTATAAATGCATACATTTATTCGGATAATACTAAATCTATACTTCAGATTCTAATAATTCTCTCGTAGCTAATTGGAAGCATTTTTTAACAAAGCACCCGTGAATTTTTTATTTTTTTTTCAAGATATTGGGTATTACTAAAGTTTTTGCCTTCTGTAACCTAACACTGTTACAGCTTTTGAGAAAATCTGGTATTGAGTGGAGGATCTATATGGCAAATGTCTTTGTTAATTCCGAAGCATAAGTTAAGAAAAAAAAAAAACTCGCAGAATTCTTTTCACTGATATATTATATGTTATTTGCAGGGTTTTGTAATATCTGATTGGCAGGGTATTGATAGAATCACCGATCCACCTCATGCAAACTATACCCATTCAGTTCTTAAAGGAGTTCAAGCAGGAATTGACATGGTTAGAGCTTCTTTTCAAGTATTTCTATACCTAAACAATGCTAATGATGCATAAGAAAATAGATGTTTTTTTTCTAATTTATACTGCTTACAACTTTCTAAACCTCTGATATTTTTAGGTTATGGTTCCATACAACCACACTGAGTTTATTGACACCCTAACCAGCCTTGTCAACGAAGATGCTATTTCCACGAGTCGTATCAATGATGCAGTGAAGAGAATATTGAGAGTTAAGTTCTCCATGGGATTGTTTGAGAACCCCTTGGCTGACCAGAGCTTTGTCCATCAGCTCGGTAGCAGGGTAAGTCTCTTAAAGAAACTTTTGAAAAAGGCTCAAACATGAGATCGGTTTTAGTTTCCTCTAAGCTCATCTTGTTCAACAGGATCACAGAGATTTGGCTAGAGAAGCAGTAAGAAAATCACTTGTCCTTTTGAAGAATGGAGAAAATTCGGACGAGCCTGTTATCCCTCTTCCCAAAAAGGCATCCAAGATCCTCGTGGCTGGAAGTCATGCCAACAACCTAGGGTATCAATGTGGTGGTTGGACAGTGACATGGCAGGGACTTAGTGGGAACAACTTGACTTCAGGTAGCTTTTATCAATTACAAAAAAAGAAAAAAGATTTGTACAACTTGCTATATTTACATTGGCTTACAATATACACTAAAGCACAATCCCTCAAAGTTTATAACTTCATATATATGTTTCTTTCATCTCGCCTAATGAAATCATGGAATTTAAGTGAATTGTTTATTTTGCTGCTTCTCTGTCCTCAATAGTACTTCTTTCCCCGATTTTCACTTTTGGTGGTTAATAAGTTATTCAGTTTTCTTATGATGATATTTTCATATGTTAGTGAGAATTTAATACCATATCACGAGGGTATAGAGTGTCACTAAAAGACAGTATAAAAAGTAATCTTTTTTTTGAAAAAAAAAAATTACAGGAACCACAATTCTACAAGCTATTAGAGACACAATGGATCCAAGCACAAAGATAGTGTTCAATGAGAACCCTGATACAGATTTTGTGAAAGACAATGACTTCTCCTACGCCATTGTTGTTGTTGGGGAGCTCCCATATGCCGAAACTAAAGGGGACAATCTGGAGTTGACAGTTGCAGAGGATGGGGCCAATACAACCATGCATGTTTGCGGACAAGTGAAATGTGTTGTGGTGATAGTCTCCGGTCGTCCTCTCTCTATCGAACCTTATGTCAACCAAATGGATGCCCTTATTGCAGCTTGGCTTCCAGGTACTGAAGGTCAAGGGGTTGCCGATTTGCTTTTCGGTGATTACGGATTTACCGGAAAACTCCCCAGAACTTGGTTCAAATCTGTTGATCAACTTCCGATGAACTTTGGTGATGAGAATTATGACCCTCTTTTTCCTCTGGGATTTGGCCTTTCTACACAGCCAGCAAATGCAAGTTAGATTTTTTTTTTTCTTGTGTTGATTTAGAAATTAATATTGTTAATAAGCTTTGTTTAAGGGATTTTGGCAACGAGATCCAATTAGTTGTTTAGATTTTGATTATTAGATAAGATCTAACATCAAGTTTCTATAGGCTATCGTGTTCTCATTGTAGTTTTTCATTTGCTGGAAATAAGTTCGTAGTTGTGAAAAGAATTTGAGCTATCTTGATACAAAATTCGGTCTGCAATTTGCATTATGTGCCATCTTTTTTCCCAAAAATCTAGACTGTTAAATGCAGATTGGAATTTAGCCGATTCTCAAATGTGTGCTACTTGTGTTACTGAATGTTTCTGTGACTATAACATATGTTTAATTCCTAGTGATGATAGATTTCTCATAGCGGATAATATCTCATTGGAAAAATTTCTGTCACGACTCGCGAGGGAGCCTAACAGAAACACATGGTTAGACGGTGGATCTCTCCGAAGTTGATCGTTTAACCTGGCGTTTCTGTTAAGCCTCCTCCCGAGTCGTGACAGATTTTCTCTTTACTATTTGGTTAATATGTAACTTTTATCTTTCAAATAATTATAGACGAAACTTCAAATTCTATTAACACGATACAATGGTAAAACTTGACAAGATAGACGTGGGAACATAGAAAGTAAAGTAATATTGCAATGATTTTATAAGCAACGACAACATGTAATATAGTTATTATTAGCGTTTATTGTGACTCAAATTCTATTTGGATTAGGTCGGTTAGACCATATTGGAAATTCAGTTTAATATATAAATATATAATTGAGTTGCAAAATTCATTGTACCGATCATTTGATAGTGAATTTTTTTTATTTGCTCGTGATTTTTTCTGGAAAGTTTTTTCCACATAAATTTTGATATTAATTCTTCTCGCATTTTCTTTTTCAATTCCAATTCGGTTTTAAACAATTATTATATGTTGAAGGTCTTTTTATCAAAATGGGGTTTCGAATTATAAGATGTGTGAGCAATTGATTTTTGGAATATAATATATATATTATTGTTATGTTTTTTCTCTTCATGACAGCCACATTGCCAAGTGTGAAGGATTCATTTGATTCACTACCCTGTTTTTTTCCTAATCACGTCTCAATTTGTTTTTGTAACGATTGCCAGTTGCCACCGCCACAGTGTCTCTTCCATTGACCAAGAAAATCGAGATTCAAATCAGTGAGTCGCATAATGGTTTGAGAGGAAGCAAACAGAACAAATTCTAACATACCCATTTGGAGAGAGAGGACGTTGCTGCTGATCATAAATACGCAAACGAAGAAAATGAAAATGGCGGAAAGCTTTCACGTTAAAGCTTATCTCTTAATTCTATATTTAATTATTACGTGTGCACATGAGTAATATTATTTTTAATCTAATTAATTATATCATAATCATTAAATAAAATAAATATCAAAGGTCAATATAATGTAAAATTAGATGATAATCTAAGATATAATTAAAAATTGTCCATTTCTAAAATGGCCTCCAACTCAGATTCCATATTTAACCCTCTCCCTCTCTCTCTCTCTCTCTCTCTCTCTCTCTCTCTGGCTCTGAGAGAGATTTAACCAGAGCCCATCTTTCCCACTACGAAACCGCGGCTGCGAAGGCGGTTGATCAGGACAGCATTTATCCCTTTCATTGAATATCTACATATTTCCTCATCTTCGCTTCGGAGAGGAAGTTTTCTGTGATTTCTAATCCCTCCGCCTCCGCAGGTTTCAAACTCACTGCGAAATCGCGGCTATCTTCTCTTCTCCTTTCTTTGCTTGCCGGATCGTTTCTCATCTCTTTTATCGCTTCTTCAATCTCCTTGCAATCCATCGCGGAATCAAAAGAATGAATACCTAAAACTATTCCTTTCTTTTTGTTGGATTGATTTCTTTTCGAAATTTCCAACTCTCTTGCAAAATCTTTCAAATGAATTTTCATCGAATTAAGCTTCGTCTCTTCATTATTCGAATCAACTAAAACCCTAAAGACCGAGCTCACCAGGCTCCATTTAGTTGCAATGGCTGGGAGGCTCCTCCTTCGTTCGCCGCCGGTTCGCCGGGTACCTCTGGAGCCAACTAATCCACATGGAATCAGACGCCGGTGCGGCGAGGTAGCCGGAGGAACGGCAGCGGAGTGCGCGGCGATATGCTGCTGTTGTCCATGTAGCGTGATGAATCTTCTGATACTTGCTGTTTATAAGGTACCGGCTGGACTGTGCAAGAAAGCGTGGAACAAGAAGAAACGACAGCGCAATCTCAAAAGGAGGAACCTCTTGCAACAAAGGG
This sequence comes from Begonia masoniana, assembly GCA_022432975.1. Classification (NCBI taxonomy): domain Eukaryota; kingdom Viridiplantae; phylum Streptophyta; class Magnoliopsida; order Cucurbitales; family Begoniaceae; genus Begonia; species Begonia masoniana. The sequence goes on from CM039515.1 coordinate 7,953,267, forward strand.
CAAATGGAGCCACTGTTTCAACTCAAATGGTGAACGAGGTTTCAGTGGAGGAGAAGATTGGCGATGCTCAGCATCATCAAGATGCCGTTGATTTTGAGAAGGAAATGTGGAGCCGGTTCAGTGAGACCGGATTCTGGAGGAGTCTCTCCGGGATTGAGACGCAAGTAAATGCCAAGTTTTCTACGTGACTCCTGACTCAGAGCCAGCCAGGTAACTCTCCTCTCTCCTGTCACTTGTCATTGGTCATGAAACAGTACGTGGGGAAAGATTATTGGTCAAATTTTCGTTTGACCCCGTACATCTGGAATTGCAAATCTCTGTTTCAATTGAGTACTTTTTCCCTCTTCAGAAATTTGGGTTTGCCATCGAAAATGGGAAGCGGAAATGAGACTACAATTACAAGTAATGATGATTGTTGGTTCTAAAATAACTTGGTTATGAACTAATTGGAGGCAGTGGGCTTAAAACAGTGTGTAGGGGAGCTCTTGGCCAATACGAAGCACCTGAGTATGAGATGGCATTAATTTCACCTACTTCTCCTTCAATTCAAAGCTGACAGCTTTAACTAAGAAAATATGCTTTTGCAGATTCTGTCTCTATGGTTGAGATGTAAATAGTTGAAAGCTACTTCTCTGTTCTCACCCCTTTGTTTAAGTTTAACCATTGCCGGCACCGGCAGTGGCACCTTCTCTCTCCCACTCCCTTCGTCCATTTCTCACCAAAGCCATTAGCCACCCCTTTTTTTAGTCGTGTTGTCTGAATATCACTCCTAAACCCAGGGTTTACTCCACCTGTTCTCACTCTTTTGGGCGCTTCCTATCCTCTCCGGTGATATTTTTTTGTCCTTGTATTTTGGATCATAAACAAAACAAAACAAGCTATGTCTTAATAGAATTCAAGTTTTTCATATGTGAAAGGTCATCTTTATCCATTCTCGTTACTTGGATTCACTAGATTTACCTGCATAATTCATTATTACAGTCAGATTGGAAAACAATTCAACTCAAGCATGTTATTCTGAATAACGTTGTGCGCCAAATCAAATGACTCAAACTAATTATAGTGAGTTAAAAACGACAATTAGAGGAGAAAAAGCTAATCTTCCCACTACTTGGGTTCGTGAAGACTTAGGGGTGGGCAGAACCGAACCGGAACCGGTGGACCAGATTGGACCGTCGGTTCGGTCCAGTTCTTTGGGCGGTTTTTGATTTATGGGACCGGTTCCCGGTTCCCATACCAATGGGACCGGAACCGCGGTCCACGGTCCCGGTTCTGTTGATCACAGAACCGGGAACCGTGGGAATACCGACTATTCCCTGAATCCCTGTTGGCTCGCTTTAGAAATTAGAAGTTCAATTCAATTCAGCAATTTTCCCGGCGACTGGTGACTCCGACTCCGACTCCCGCGAGGCGCGAACGCGAACCTCATCCTTCCGACTTTGAAGTTTGAAGTTCCCGACTCCCGTCTCTCTCTCTCTCGAATCTGTCTGACCTTCCCGACTTCTGTCTCTCTCTCTAGTCTCTACTTCAAGTTCAGAAGCCCTAGGTGGAGTGGACCGCAGTTCAAATTTACAAAAACTGCCCTCAATTTTCAGGTCCAAAGAAATGCAGAAGACCCATCGATGTTAGTCGCAATTTACGAAGGAGAACACAATCACACAAACAGAAGCAGGGACAAATTTTCTTTACCGCCAAATCTGAGTGAGAGATCTGAGTTCCCTTCTATTCCGCCATTGACGAGACCTTCAACGAGAAGAGATTATTTCCACTCCGAGCAGCTTGGATTCGTTCAGACGTGAATGAAAATGGAACTCCGAAAGCAATCCCGCTCAGGCTGCTCCGTCCAACAAATCGCCTCTTCCCTGAAGGATCCTATTTTCACAGCTGCAATTGCATAGGCCATTAAAGGCCATTATATATATAGGAGGTCTGAAGTGCGCTGGCCCCTGATTGTGTTTTTTGCATTTTGCAATTTAAAATAAAAAAAAAAAAAAAAAAACTAAACAAACATTTGGGAGGAACCGGTTCGGTGCCGGTTCTTCATGGGACCGGTTCAGATACTAAAAAATAAAATCCCGAAATGACCGGTTCGGTTCGGTTCCAAGCGGGAACCGGTCGTGCCCACCCCTACGTGAAGTCACCCAGCTGTCCTCATAGTCTTCACTAATCGCCTGCTCTCGACTCCATCTTATTAACCCATCTTACCTAACCAGAATCCGCCACGAGTACTCTTGGTTACCATCCACCCTATCCGACGGGCACATTTACCAACTCCAGTTAAATTCAGAGTTCTGGGCAGTGGAAAGCAAGCAAGCAAGCCCACTTGCTTAATTGCTTTACTTTCTTCCTACACTAACTCTCCAAAGAGGAACACCGTAAAAAGGCAAAACGCAAGACCAAAACCTCTGAAGAAAAGGCAAAACGACAACGAAAGAAAAGCCACATCCTTTCCTTCAGACCCCATTTCCGCAGAGCTCACAGCTCTACAGCTACGACCTTTAACTCTCTCTCTCTCTCTCTTCAAGGACCTCTTAATTTCTCCTCTCCTGAATCTGCCTCCGCTTTCCTCGGCCGCCATGGATTTCTGCATCTGCGGCGCCGTGAAGCTGTCGTTTATTGTATTCTTTGCCTTCTTTGCCGGTGTTTCGCTTGCATTGCCGGAAACTTTGAAGACCCGGTCGTCTTCTCCGGGGAGCTCTGGTCAGATCAACTCTAACTCCGTTCTGGTGGCGCTTCTGGACTCGCATTATACCGAGCTGTCAGAGTTGATCGAGAAAGCTCTGCTTCTTCAGATCCTTGAGGAGGCTGTGGGTAGCCACAATATCACCATCTTCGCTCCCAGAAATGAAGCTCTGGAGCGCGACCTCGACCCCGAATTCAAACGCTTTTTGCTCGAACCCGGTAACTTGAAGTCGCTACAGACGTTGCTAATGTTTCACGTCATTCCGACTCGGCTCGGATCGAGCGAGTGGCCGAATCTTACTGAGTCAACTCGCCATCAAAGCCTCTCGAAACACGTTCACAATTTGGGTACGGAGAAGTCCGGCGAGAGGACTGTGGATCTGGCCAGAGTTATCCAACCGGACGCCGTTACCCGACCCGACGGAATCATCCACGGTATCGAAAGGCTACTAATCCCTCAGTCTGTTGTGAACGACTTCAATCGCCGGCGAAATCTCAGGTCCATTTCTGCAGTGAAACCCGAGGGAGCACCGGAAGTTGACCCCAGGACGCACCGATTGAAGAAACCGGTTCCAATGGGCGAACCCGGTTCTCCTCCGGCGCTGCCGATATTTGACGCGTTGGCTCCTGGACCTTCGCTCGCTCCGGCTCCGGCTCCGGGACCTGGCGGACCTCACCACCACTTTAACGGCGAGAAACAGGTGAAAGACTTCATCCATACTCTACTACATTACGGTGGGTATAACGAAATGGCGGATATTTTGGTCAATCTTACATCTTTAGCCACCGAAATTGGTCGATTAGTATCGGAGGGTTACGTTCTAACGGTACTAGCTCCAAACGACGAAGCCATGGCTAAACTGACGACGGACCAGCTAAGCGAGCCGGGTGCTCCGGAGCAGATTATGTACTACCATTTGATACCTGAATATCAGACGGAGGAGAGCATGTACAATGCCGTCCGACGATTCGGAAAGGTCCGATACGATACATTGAGGGTGCCGCACAAGGTGGTGGCTCAGGAGGCTGATGGGTCGGTCAAATTCGGGCATTCAGATGCCGCTGCTTATCTGTTCGACCCGGATATCTATACAGATGGTCGGATCTCAGTCCAGGGCATTGACGGAGTTTTGTTCCCGCCGGATGAGAAGCCGGCCGCAAAAACGGTTCCGCCCAAGGTTGTGGCAAAACCCAGAAGAGGTATAATGAATGGTTAATTAATCATATAATTCTGATTATTCATTTAATTTTTAGAACTATAGCACTTTGACGGGTGACAATATACGTCGGATTCTGGCGTTCTGGCAAACTCTGGTCGCCGGAATCTGGTACAGAGGCTTAAAACAGAGTATTTTCAGTGATTGAATATAAATTAAAATGTTTATTAAATCTTCATTAGCGTGACAGAAAGGATGAGGATAGTTTTCTTCAATGGGTATGTTTGGAATCTGGGAAAAGAAATTGAGAGAGAACAGAAGGAGAGTGATGATGGAAAATTTTGTTCTAGTATGCATGTGATTGAGTCAATTATTTTGTGAGAATTCTCGTTTTCTCTTTAATTTTTTTATTTGATGACTACAAAATATTCTCCTACAAGAAACTTGTTTTTCCTTTTTTTAACTTAAAAATTCTCTTTTTTTAATGATTATTTTGTTGATTAGGTGATAAAGTTGAGTAATTCAATGCCAAGTTCTGATTTTTTTCTCTTGAGTGAATGAGCTAATGCTATTTCAAGAAACTTCCTCAAAGAGAGGAGTTGAAAAGAGCCCTTTATTTTCACTTTGAGCTCCATTAATATCCATTTTTAACCTGTTTTATCTGTTTAAATTGGCATTAAAGTAGCCTTTTATTGAAATCTTGAAGTGGGCTTTAAGAAAATAAGAGAAAAATGGAGGCAATTTAGAAAAAGTTAAATTGAGTTTTGGGTTTGGTCAATCCAAATGTAATGTGGTGGGGGCCTTTGGAAGAGAAAAACTGCAGAGAACCAGCTAGTTTTGATGGAGAAGCTTTTGTCTTTTGGTATTTTATGGCTTTCCAATGTTTTTCTCTCCACCTTTACCGACATATGTGTTTTGTTTTCTACAATGTTATTTTTGTCCCTGTCTCTTTTGTTCCTTGAAAGTGAAATCACTTCTCTTGCTGGATTTTTTATGGTGAATGAAATATCGGGTGGTGACGAAGGAGAAGGGTGTGTTTTTTTCTTTCGGAATTGTCGGGGAGTTTTTCGTTTGTTTGATTCGTTATTGTGAAATGAAACGACAATGATTTTGAAATTCGGTTAAAAATGGCAGGAAAATTGCTGGAAGTTGCATGCAGGATGCTCGGAGCCGTTGGACAGGACTCTCGATTTGCGACCTGCCAGTGAACACATAAACAGACGACGACCCAGGTTTTAGTCTGATCTTCTAATGTTTTCTGATTATTTCTGTATTTTGATAGATTCCGCGACAAAAATATGATTTTGATCCATTTTTTTTATAGTGATGAAGATGCGAGAAAGTTTATATGAATGTGGAGGATGAAAAGGCTACAAATTGAAGATGCAGACCCTTGAGGGGACAGCCCTCTCTGCTACTTTCTTTTTTTTTTGTTAAAATGGTTTTATTTTTGTGGGTTTGAAATGAAATTACCAAAATAAGGGGTGAAAATAAAGTGTAGTTTATAAAATAGTAAGAGTAGATGTAAGTAAATTTTATTTTATTATTTTTATTTTTTGGGGAGGTGATGAATTGCATGTTCTATTTTCTGTTTCTTGAATAAAAGTAAAGCATCAAAATTTGTGGAATGCAATAAGGTTCTTTTGGACATCTATTATGGGAATATGTCCTTTAGGTTCTCGTGTTCACAAGTTAAGTTTGAAAAATTGTCTCGGGTTGGAGCACGCTGCTGCATCGATTTTTAACGAAAATTCTGAGAGCGAGGTTTATAAATTGCGTGGGTTGGGTTCATCGAGTAATTATTTCTTTACAAGTTTTTGCTCGAAACAAGTTCTTTCCTTCCGCTCGATCGTACAGATGTTGCATATGCACGAGGATAAGATGAAATTTAATTACTTCTATAACACAAACAATGAGGAAACAATAGAGTATAGACAACTACTACAAGCTGTGGCAGAGAGAGAGAGAGAGAGAGAGAGAGAGAGAGGCTAAGCCAAAGTGTAAACAGCAATAAAAGGCATAACAACACTTCCCATCCAAAGTTTTCCATCTTTTTCATCCACTTCACTCACAGCTTTCACTACTTTTCCTTCACTATCCTCCAACACCTTCAAAATCTTACCTTCTCCACTTACTTTTATCACTAAACCTCGAAGCCGACCTCTGTGGAGCTTTGCCGGTATCGGCAGTCTCAGCAGAAACATTCTCAATTTCGGGTGATGAGCCAAAACATGAGCATATAGAGATCTTCGACTATGAATGGCCACCCAAAATTCGCCTTTTTCGTTCGTTCTAATGTTGTCCAGGAATCCAGGTAGTACTGCAAAAACCTCTGAAGTTCCTGCTTTATCACCCTTCAACCAGTATCTTATTAATCTACAATCAAAATAAACCTTTAGATTGACTAAATTATTCCATAATTACATAAAATAACTATTTGGTAATTTTGCAATATTTTCGATCTCTATATTCTACAAGCTTCGAGGAGAGATCTCGCATAAAAAAAAAATGCAATGTATAAATATTATAGCTCCCAAGTGAGAGATCTTATTCTCCTTTTGTAGGATGATTGTTTTACATGATAACCATTAAGCTCACTGGTCAAAGAAAACACTGCTTAGTGGAAAACCCTACTCCTCCTTGAGAAGCATTTTTGCAGTGATGTAGATTCTTCAAGGAGCAAAAAGTTATTGTTAAAATATCGAATAGTAATACGAAAATTGAACATCAAGGTTTACAAAGAAAACCCAACAGAAAAATACCGTCGGCAGAGACGGAAAAGCTACTAATAATTTTATGACTCAAGAATAATATACGAAGAATGTCCAGAAAACCTTATTCGTCAACTGTGGATTCAACTTGTCTCAAATGGAAGTCGAGCTATTAAACTCTTAACCGTTATAATGGCATCAATAAGAAAAAAAGAAGAGAGAAAAATACCTGCCCATGGAACCTTCACAGAAAACGAAGAAAGAGCCGTCCTTGCTCAGAGAAACACCATTGGGAAAGTGAAGATTCCGCAAAAGAACAGTAGTTTCTTGCGAGATCGGGTTGTATTTTAGAACTCTCCCACTATCTTCTGCAGAGAACAACACCTGCATGAAGTTTCTAGAAATTTTACCCAATTAGGACTAAGTAATGGCTGCCCACCTCCATTTACAATAAAAAGAGTTGCCTAATAGCGACAATTAAGACAATCAAACATTTAATAGTTCAGTGGAGAATTGGAATTCAGAATCTACCTCCTATGGTACTTTGAACTGCTATCAGTGAAATAGACATTCCCATCTTCATCAATATCAAGATCGTTTGTAAACTTAAAGGGCACTCCTTCTGCTTGATTTGCGAGTGTTTTTGCCAACCCACCTTCAGGCCCTACCTTCATCAGCCCAAAATATGCATCAGCAATGTACAAATCGCCAGTCCTTTTGTCGAACCTGAGACCCAAAGGCCGACCACAAATATGCTCATTCTTTACGCAATTAGCAATAGCGGGCTCGTGATCGCATAATGCAGACCTGCACTGTAAACCATAGGTAAGAAAGAAGATCACCATGAGAAGGCAATCCAAGGATTATGCTCCAAATGTAGGTCAATAGTGTATCAATCTGTCAAAAACAGAGGCCAACTATGAGAAATATCACTAGAAAGTTTATAAATTTGAAGAAGAAACCTCCCCGAAAACTTCTTTATCTCCATATTTTTGGCTATTAATCCTGTGTTTTATAAAAATCAATCATTTGCACAAGCATTTTCTGGCATTGGACTTCAAAATCTAGCAATGTGCATTTATCAAAAGCCAGTTCATATCTATTCATCGTTTTTCTTGACTTCCATTCATGAACAAAGAAAATCAAGGAATGAGGGATTCATCGTCTTTCTGGAGTTCCATTCATGAACTAAGAAAATCGAGAAATGCTATAAAAAGATATAAAATACATAACACATTTTTTGTAATTTCAGAAAATCTTACTTTTTAGGCGCGCAATAATCATGTGGATCATCAAAGTTTATCCAGAACAATCACAAATTATCGCCAAAAAAAGCACAGATCCAGTTACTAATACTCACCTATTAGCAGAAGTGTAAGCAAAATCAACCCAGATCTCGCCATTAAAGAACAAAACTCTACCATCGGCAACGCCGGTATACGGGCCACGGCCGAGAGGGTCGAAAGCTATGCTCTCAGGACCCTGAACTTGATTCCTAAACACAATCTCCGATTTCTGCAACAAATTTTCACTATCTCTCTCCGCCGGAACTTCAGACCATGGAGGTAACTCAATCTTGTAAGCTACAAATTCTGGAAAATCCGAAATAGGACTGTGTTTGAAAGGATAGGTTCCACAGTGAAGAGCCACTATAGAGATGATCAATGCGATGATTCCGGCCGGAGACATCGCGGGAAATCGATTGAGTCGTTTCACAGAATCCCAGAAGAACAATGGAAAAGTTTCGACTTTCGAGGGATATATTTCAGCTAGAGAGAGCTAAAATAAATTTAATTATGACAGTGCAGAGCCAAGATCAGCGCCGGAATGCTCCTCCGGGATGTATAATTGATCGGTGGAGCCAAGATGAAGCATCAAGAGCCATACGTGGGTGAGGAAATCTGTGAAACCCACCGTTTTACTTGGAAAACAAAACGTAAGTGTAGTGGGAGAAAAAGGTAATTTCCTCTTCCCTCGTTAACCTGCCATGTGTACATTTTCTCTCTCCTCGTAAGGTTGTCATCAAATTTTCTTTTGGCAGAAGCTTCATTTTGAGAGCCCGCACGAAAAACAGAGGAAGTAGAAACCTAGAGAGAAAACCAGCCGACGACGTTTTGGCCTCCGATTCCAAAGATTTCTGTTTCAAAACGTTCCTTGTTTTATTCTCTTCAACCTTTGTAAAACGAACTGGAGGCTCGACCCTGGTGCTCGAAAAATTGGTGAGCGATTTCCCCCTTCTTTTCTATTGTTTCCTTCTTGAATTCTCAGTTGAATGATAATATTGTTATGAGATGATGAACTATAAGATATTTGGGAAAGTAAAGAACTCCTGCGGAAACAGAATGAAAAGAGAATTAGATATTTTTTTAATAAGATTAATGTTCGATAAACCTCCTCTTGAATAGACTATAAGATCAGAAATTATATTGTGATATACTTTGAAATATTGACCGGGAAATCATTGCTGAGAGTTCAAGTTGATTTTCAGTGTAAATGTATCCCTTTTACGCTGTTGGGTTAGCAACAGTTGGATACCCTATAAATCAATTTATATATGGCTTGGGCATTTTTAGTATGTAATTCTGATATTGTGGGCAGTAGATTACGTTGTTGGTTGTAGATGAATAAATAATAATCAGGCTTTGATTTCAATTTGATGTAGACCATCTTTGAGGGTAAACTAGGAGATAAGTTAGCCCAAAAATAATACAAGATTTTACTTTTGCTAGGTACCAATTTATTGAATTAAAGTATGACTCATCAACTCGGACACTTGGATATATATTGAGTTTTGACCTGTTGTAAGTTCAATCGAGGTAGGGGTTTATTTTATTTTTGGTTAAATATTATTATTTTTAATTCATTAATTAAATTCATTTATTTGGCATAAAATGTTCATTTAATTTTATGCTATTATTTTCATTAACACATTTATCAACTGCATACTTTATCATTGATAAAAATTGTGTGATTTTAACTAGAAGTAATAGGACAGCTGTAGAGTCGTGTTCTTGGGCGCGAAACCTTAAACCTGATCAGGGTAATTATGGCGTGCGACCGGCTCATGTCGATATTTTGGCCTATGGCCCAGTGTGCTCGGGGTCCATGAGAGGCTCCATTTTCACCTAACATCTATTTAAATTGAAAGCTGCATTTTTATTAAATTTATGCATAATATTTTATAACTGCTGGAAATAAACTCTATCCCTATTGAGTTTAGTCGACTCACCTCAAACGACTATTTTTTTTCAAGATCGAATCAAGAGGACTAATTATCAACGAGTGATCAAGGAATTTTCTTTAAGTTTCATTTTAAATTTCTTTTGAGGTTAGAGACTTTTGAGATTGTAAATTGTATGGTATTTAGATATTTTGTTGGACGTATATCATCACATTATCTGGTGTCTCTTGTTGGACCTGTTTAATTTATATTTTGGACCCTGACTTTATGTTAATTTATAAACTTTTCCGCTGCGTGTTCTTTTTAAGTGGATGAGATTTAGGGTCGGATGATCTAGCCCTTTCAAGGCCGGGTCGTTCCCCGTTCTGTTGCGGGTCCCTTTTGAGGCGTGACAAAATCTCCTCCATGGCGGAGCCACTCCGCGAGCTCGTACCATATGCACTGCTTCGATATATGCACACCATTTCCACCCAAACACTGCACTGCACATCATCTCCCATTTTCGTCCTCCTCCCTAACCTTCTCTCTCTTCTAGGTTTTGCAGTTGTTTTACCAGTCTACAAGCGTGATAGAGCATCGACTTGCTCCTCTCTCCTCCGAGATCTCTCGGGAGAATCCTGTCGTCTATCTCGAGTAGCCTTTCATAAGCATCGCTTGGTTTCGAAATCGATGCTCTGTCGATGATCAATTCGATTGCGACCGCTCGTGTCTCGGGACCTAATTTGCCCTAATCCATTTGGGAAACAGCAAATGTCTGTTCACTACAACGTGGGTCATAAATTAATAGTTTTTTTAGAATTTAGTATGACTTGAATTTTAATTGGATTGAGTTGGATTCGTAGTCAATATTAAGATTTTGTGATTTTTTCTATTTATTTATACTTGAGTTGCAAAACTCATTTGTATAGATTTTGATTAACGATTGTTCTCCTCTACTCGTGATTTTTTTCCTTCTAGAATTTTTACGTAAATTTCAGTGTTCATTATTTTTTCTTTTTTCATTTTTTTGGTTTTTCGTTCAGTTTTTAAACCATTGTTATCAAAGTATAGTTGAAAATTTTCTGAAATTGAGTTTTTCAATTTTCGAAAGTTTCGAACTATTTATTTTTGGAAAGAAAAATTAAGAAATAAAAAAAAAAAGAGAAAATAAATTGATTTTCTTTTCTAGTGTTCTGTTCTTCTTGCCGTCCGTGAAGAACAGTGAAGGTTCAAAGTAGGAACCCTAGTTTTTCGGCCAGCGTCTGCGAAGATGCTGTCCGTAGCCGAGACAGGAGAACGCCAAGGAAGTATCGTCGCGCCACTACCCACTGTCCGCTCGCTTGCTCGCACGCCACACTAACGCAGAACCATCGTACGCAGATCCCCGCGCCACGCTCTATCTCGACAGCCCCTGGCCGTCGATTTTGCACAGGTTTGTGCGAAAACCAACCACCGATCAAGAAGGAGCAACGTCGCTGCCTTCTCTAACAGAAGTCGCCGACTTTAAGGTGGTTTCTAGTGTTCCTCTCTGTCTCTGATTCCAAGCAAATCAGATACAAGCTTCGCGGAACTGTTCTTGGTCGAACGATGATCATAGTCAAGAATAAAATTGAAAACTTTCTTTGTTTTTCAATATTGAAAATTTCTGGATTTTGCCTTATTGGTTTTTTGGCGGAATATCGTATAATATTCTAAATTTTCCAGGGCTGAGTTATTGATAGTATATTATCCAGTTATTTTAGAGAATTTTATTAAGGGCTGAGATATTTTGATGATTAAATTTGGGATTTTGGAATCGAAAATTCTGAAATTATTTGGGAAATTGATTCTGAATCATGGAAAGTAACCCGAGTTGAATGGTCATATTGAATGACTCCAACTATCAAGTGTTAAAAGAAAAAATAAATGATCTTCTCTATGTAAAAAATTATTATTTGCCCGTGTTTGTTGGTGCGAAGCCGACAGCTAAATCTGACGTCGAATGAGAATTGTGTCATCGTCAAGTGTGTGGTTACATTCGACAATGAGTAGATGATAACGTCATCAACCATGTCATTGAGGAAAAGAACGTTCAGAGCTTGTGGAAAAAGCTTGAGGAGTTGTACGCTTGGAAGACAAGCAACAAGAAGTTTTTTTTTTTTTTTTTTTATCAAACAGCTTCTAGGGTTGAACTACCAGAATAGAAAATCTATGACCAATCACTTGAATACTTTTCAAGGAATTATCAATCAGTTCGCTGTAATGAAAATCAAGTTTGATGAAGAAGTTTAGGGGTTGATGCTTCTTGGAACTTTATCGAACTCGTGGAAGACATTCAGAATGTCGTTGTCCAACTCCGCTCCAGATGGTGTTTTGGCTATGGATGTAGTCAAGAGTAGTGTTCTGAACGAGGAGATGAGAAGAAAGTCGACGAATTTTTTTTCACAGTCAGACGTTCTGGTCACCAAAAACAAGGGGAGGACTCAAATCAAATCAAATGTCCAGGCAACAAAAACCAAAGTCAAAGCAAGTCGAGAAAATATGTCAACTTTGGGTGTCATCATGGTGGCAAAAAGGGACACATTAAGAGATTTTGTCAAAAATTTCTTTGACAAAATCCAAATGTCAAGGGAAAATAAAAGAAGACCAAAGGAGGTGACACAAACGAGAATGTAGCCACAACCATCGAGGATTTTTTTATTGTGTATGACGCAGACGTCTTTAATATTGCTTGCCAAGATACGAGTTGGGTAATCAATAGTGGCGTTTCGATACATGCTACTTCGCGGAGGGATTTCTTCATGTCCTATACTTCCGGTGATTTTGGAGTGTAAGGATGATAAATGATGGCGTTGCAAAAGCCATTAGTATGAGAGATGTTTGGAAGTCAACACCGACAACATCTTGATTTTGAGAAGTGTGAAGCACATCCCTGACATCCGCATGAATTTGATCTCGATCGGCAAGTTCAACGACAAAGGGTGCAACACCTTTCGTGATGAAAAATGGAAGTTCACTAGAGACTCATTGATTGTGACGAGAGGAGAAAAATGCTTCTCATTTGTATGTGATGCACGTGAAGATCGCGGATTTCACAGTACATATGGTGGACGATGAAGGCGCTGTAAAACTTTAGCACAACCGACTTAGGCATATGAGTGAGAAGGGATTGATGATTCTAGCCAAGAAGAATCTACTCTCAGGTATGAGAAATTGTTCTCTAAAGAGGTGTACTCATTGTTTGGCAGGTAAGCAGACTCGAGTAGCCTTCAAGAGCATTCCTCGCTCGCTGAAACCAGGTATACTCAACATGGTGTACTCCAATTTATGCGATCCGATAAAGACAAGAACACTTGGTGGTGCCTTGTATTATGTGACTTTCATCGACGATCATTCAAGGAAGATTTGAGTGTATATGTTAAGTCAAAAGATCAAGTTCTAGACGTCTTCAAGCAGTTTCATACTCGTGTGGAAAGAGAAACATGTGTAAAGCTCAAGTGCATCCAGACAGATCATGGGGGTAAGTATTGTGGTCATTTTGATGAGTATTGCAGAGAGCAGGATATTTGGCATCAAAAGACACCTCTGAAGACTCCTCAGTTGAACGAGTTAGTTAAGAGAATGAACATGACACTTGTTGAGAGAGTGAGATACTTGCATTTGCAGTCACAGTTGCCAAGGTCCTTTTGGGGTGAATCATTGAGTATAGTGGTCCATGATTTGAATCTCACACCGAGTGTTCCGTTGGGCTTCGAAGTTCCAGATAAGATGTGGTCTGGAAAAGAAGCTTCTTATAGTCATCTGTGCATCTTTGGATGTAAGGCCTTTGTTCACATTTTGAAAGACGAGCGATCGAAACTCGATATGAAGATGAGGGTGTGTGTGTTCATTGGTTATGGTTTTGATGAGTTTGGCTACAGGTTCTACGATCTGGTGTAGAAAAAGCTTGTCAGAAGTCGAGATGCAGTGTTCGTAAAAGACCAAGACATCAAAGACATCGATAAGGCAGAAATGGCAGAGAGGTACAATAATGATCTAATTGATTTGGATCAAATTTTTACTCCTGCAAAGCATTTCGATCAATGGGGAGCAGAACCGGAGCATGATATCGGTCCCGTAAATGGCGAAGTCCCCACAACTAATAATGTTGATCCGACTGAGCAAATCGAACAAAAGGTTCAAGAGTTGTCAGACGAACCTTCTTTGAGAAGATCCACTAGAGAGCGACGTTCTTCAACGAGATTCACTTCAGATGATTATGTGATGCTCACAGATACCAGAGAGCCAGACACTTACCAAGAGGCGACCTCTGTCAATGAGAAGAAACTGTGGTTGAAAGCCATGGAAGAGGAGATGCAGTCTCTTCACGAAAACCACAATTATAACTTGGTAAAGTTACCCTAAGGAAAGAAAGTTCTTAAGAACAGAAAGGTCTATAGGTTGAAAATTGAAAATGCAAGCTCACAACTAAAGTACAGAGCTGCAAAGTTTGAGAATTCACCTTTTAAGAGTTGAAAAGACTTAGAAAAAGTCTGATTCTCTGGTGAAATTCAAGTTTGGATCTGAGAGTACGTCAGAGTCTGTGAGTCGGCCTATTACAGATGTTCAATCAAAATTTTCAATTTCACATCAGAATGGTATCGTCAAAGGCAGAACCACGTGGAAAGTTAAAGTTCCAGGGCAATATGATGAAACTGTGGGTTATGCGTTGAATGTGTTCGAGCGTAACAATTCCTGTGTGGAGTCTTCAACATGTTTAGATGCAGTTTGTTGCGACGACTCTGATAGGTCAGTGATACTATAGAGAAGAAGATGTGATTTCTTATCAAGTATGTCTCTCAAGTTTAAGCAGGGCTTGAACTTGATCGATATCAGTTACTGAGTTAGCCCAACAAGGACTTTTGTGGTAGATGATGTTATTTTTTAAATAGGATTTTGCATATTTGTTTCTTTGCACTGTAATTTCTTTGAAAGTGGAGATTGTGAGAGTTCAGTGTTATGAATTTGTTTTGAGTTGAGTCGAGTAGCCTGTTGGATTTCTCATGTGAAATTTGTGTCAATATAGAGATTGTTAGAATTTAGTGTGAGCTGAATTCTAATTGGCCTGAGTTGGGCCCGTAGTCAATATTAGAGTTTCGCGATTTTTCCTATTTATTTATGCTTGAGTCGCAAAAATCAGTTGTACTGATTTTGATTAGTGATTATTCTTTTCTGCCCATAGTTTTTTATCTTTTAGGATTTTCACATAAATTTCAGTGTTCATTATTTTTTCATTTTCTTTTTTCGGTTTCTCGTTCAGTTTTTCAACCGTTTGCTCACTGCATATTTTGAATCAGTGCTAGAATTCTCGGCAGTGGTTTTTAGGTCGCCGAAGTAGCTGAGGTCGGTTGCAAGATGCGAGAGCAGTATGCTCTGATCGAATTCTACTCCAATGCTTCAACCCAGGTTGAAATTGTAGGACCGTAATTGTCGAAGAGGGGGGGGGGGGTGAATTAGACTTTTTGATTTTACTAATTTAGACTTAATTTCTCTTCTTGATTAAAACTTAAATTTAACACAAGTATTCAAATAATGTAAAGAGAGAGAGAGAGAAATTCGACACCAGTACTTTTTACGTGGTTCGGCCAAACTGCCTACGTCCACGCTTCAAGGCTCACCCCTTGAAGATCCTTACCCTTCTCCTCACGAGAATAACTAGATCGGGATTCCGGGCTCCGATCAACTGCCTTTACAATTCTGGATTGAACTTGCCGGGCGTCAATCCACTGCCTTTACAAATGATTTGTATTTGTGAAATAGATCACAGACTACACTCTTACAGCAGAAGTCTCAAGTTCGAGTTTTGAGAGATGTACAGTGATTACAGAGTATGAAAACTTTTGCAGCTTAGGGCTATCAATTGAAAATTCGCAAAAGTTCTTCCTTCGTGTTTTGAGCTTGACTTATATACTCTGTATATTCTTCTTCTCCGAATTGAATGCATCTATCTTCAAATGAGAAAATGTTACCGTTGGGAAGCATCCGTACGAAACATTTATCCGTTGCATCTGAAAGTGTTGTTCGTCGTCGCCATTAATGTTCTGGAGTTAAAGCTTGAAAACGACGTCACTGTAGCTTCGCGGCTGGCTTTGAATTCTGGCGGAAATGCATCGGCAGAGACAGTTTAAATTAATGCCACGTCATCGGTAAATGCAACTTGTAGGGCCATCGGCAGATGATTCTTTGAATGCCATCGGCAGATGATTCTTTGAATGCCATCGGCAGATGATTCTTTGAATGCCATCGGCAGATGAGTCTTTGAAGTTTTGTCGTCTAGTGATCAGCATGAGACACTTTGAACGACATCGGCAGATGCAACCTAAATGCTCAGACCACTTCATCGGCATGATTGTTCTTGACACGTCATCGACAGAGGCTTCACATATAATCGGCAGGAACAACTTGCCACGTCATCGGCAGAAGCTTCAAGTGTAATCGGTAAGAACAACTTGCCACGTCATCGGCAGAAGCTTCAAGTGTAATCGGCAAGAACAACTTGCCACGTCATCGGCAGAAGCTTCAAGTGTAATCGGCAAGAACAACTTGCCACGTCATCGGCAGAAGCTTCAAGTGTAATCGGCAAGAACAACTTGCCACGTCATCGGCAGAAGCCTTCCTTCACTTTGTCGTGTAGCGATCGGCATAGGAATGCTTCTTTGTCTTTTAGCGATCGGCATAAGAGCAGTTGACACGTCATCGGCATATGTCTTCAAGGATGCTATCGGCAGATGAAAACTTCAAAACGGCGTCTTCTTCTGCTTAGCAATCGGCAGAGGCTTCCATTGTACAGTCATCGGCAGAAGCCCGAGTTTTACAGCCCTATTTTTCTGTTCTGCTTTGTATACTCAAGCCGATTTTATTAGACAACTAAAATACCCTTTTCAAGGGTATTTCCAAATAAACTCATATTTATAATACTCATTAAGTACACATAATCAAATTGAATATTTAATACACACGTACATAATCAAAAACAAATTATGACTTAAACACTCTATAAGTCAACAATCTCCCCCTTTTTGATTATGACAATATAAATTTGATTAAGTTTGATACTCCCCCATAATACTAGCTCCCCCATACTTTGTGCATTTTATAAACATAGCCATTCATAACAATTTCAGAAACACAGAGTATATCCAAGCACAAACAATCAAATATAGTATTCTCCCCCATTTTCATTATCAAAAAAATAAATGCATTCAACATCTGAGAGAGTTGAGAAAGCTAAAGATAGTCATTGAAAGAAACAGCAAACAAAAATCACTTTTTGTAGCGATCTAAGTGACGATTCCAAAAGGCTTGCTGAACAAGAGAAGGCACGTTACGGAAGGGATTGAAAGATGCTTCCACCAAATCTTGAAGGAAAGCTAGATCTCGAGGGAGGGGTGGTGATTGATAGACCACCAAATCCATGCAAGGAGCAGGGGGCGGAGAAGGTTCTCTGGAAACCACCATGTCCATGCAGGAAGGAGACTCTGGCTGAGGAGCATCTGATGTAGAGGGTCCTTGAGACATCAGCAGATCTAGACAAGGAAGCTCGCCAGAGGGACTACCCGGGGAAATCTCCATTGGACTGGCTACGTCAGGAGTAGGCACACTAACAGGAGAAGTATGGAATTGAAGTACAGTCTCCTGAAGATCCAAAGACATGAAGCGCTCATCCACTACAACAGGAGGCCTGAAGAAGGAATGATTAGCATCTTCAAAGCTGACCTCGGAGACACAAGCAGCCAAAGATATCACGGGAGCATGTTCAGCTTCAGAGAGAGAAGTATGAGGTGTAGGACAAAGAACCTTAAGTTGAGTAGATATTGCTTGAAGTTTTCGAGTGAAAATTGCATTCTCTCTGGCCAATAACCGATCCCTCTTAGCCAGAGCCACATCAAACTCAGTTTTCAAATTAGTTTCGAGTTGAGAGACTTTTGAATCAAAGTCTGACCTTAGACCTGCAATGCTGCTTTTCAACTCAGAGAACTGAGCCTCACTCATGGTAGATCTCCTCTGATAAGTGATAGGAGTGGCAGGAATAGTTGGCAAAGTTTGTAAGGCAGGTTGGACTGGTGATGAAGGAGCCGTAGCCGTTTTGGTGGGAGACTGGGAAACAGGTGAGGGCAGTCGAAGTGGAGATGGTGGTGCTGATGGTATAGCTTGTGGGATCGAAGATGTAGAAGATGAAGGTGTAGACAGTTTAACTGTAGAGGTAGTGTGTGAGGAAGAGAGTTGGACTGGAGATGGAGGGACTGATGAAGCTGGTGGGGGGCCATGTTGGAAATATGAAGTAATGGCTTGCATCAGTGGAGAGATGGAAGGAAAGGCAGGTTGAGAAGGCAAGATAAGAGAAGGTGGAGGTGATTGAGGTTGTTCTGGAATTGGAGGAGGCAAAATAGAGGGAACAGAGGTTGCCTCTGAGAGAGATGCTGTAGAGGAGGAAGCAGTTTTGTGCCTACGCTTCAGAGGAGAAGGTTCGGGTTCTAAGCTAGACTCCCTAGAATGGGAAGGGGAAATGGCACAGTCAGGAAGACCTGAAACACCTCCTTCTTCAGCAGATTCCTCTGGCAGGATAAGTTTCCTCTTACCACGCCTGACAGGAACAGCCTGAGAAACCTTTTTCTTGCCCGTAACCTGAATGAGCTCTCCTTTGCTGACCAACTTAATTCCCATCTTGCGCAGATTGATATCAGAATAATAACTTGTGGGCTTAAGTTTCACAGGTTCAATCTCCTCTGGAAAAGCAATATCAAGCTTGACAAATAACCGCATGAGGAGCAGATTGTATGGAAAAGAAGTGGCCTTGGAAGAAACAGCTAAAATCATCCTCCGGACAACAATGTACCCAACATTGAAGGGTTTCTTGAAATAGAGTGCAAACAGAACAAAGAGTTCCATTGCACTCACCTCATCATAGTGACCACCCTTGGGAACTATATTGAAATCAATCATGTGGCGAAATAATTTGGCCCTAGGGGTTAGATGCTTGCCCTTTAAAAGATCAAATGATTGGTTGGGGACCAAAGCTATTTCCCTAAGAAACTGTTTTCCATCAGAAGTGCCATAGAAAGGAAGCTCATTGCTTGTTACATAACTGTAGGGGATGTTGTCCAAATGTGGAGCACCCAGAAGGGCATTGATGGAACTAGGAGTAATTTCTATGCGTTTGTTGTACACATAGCTCTTCAGGGAAGTGAAATCGGAGGCATAGGTAAGGTTGGCATAAAACATCCTAATTGCTTCCGGGAAATAGAAAGATTCGGTTTCAAAGAGACCTATTAATCCTAAATCCGTCAGGGGTTCAATAATGTCCATACCAGCCAACTTCTCAAAATACATACCCTTACTAAGAATTAGAGATCTGTACTGATAGTCGTTGAGGTACTTTACCTCGGCAGCTTCAGTAAGGAAGAAAAAAGACGGCCATTCCGTTCCACGAGGAATTTCTCGAGTATAACGATCAGAAACAATGGCCTTCTTCTTGGCCGGTTTGGAAACGGCGCGAGATGACTGACCTTGAGATTCCATTTCTAGAAGGGAATTCGACAGAGGAGGTATGGTAGGGCAGGGGTTTTCAGAAAGAGCGCGAAAGATGAAGTGTACCGGCGAAGAAGAATGAATTTAAAAGAAATAACACATCGCCTTACGAAGAAGACATACGTGTCGGCAGATTAAGAAAATATAATTTTCCGATGGATTACACGTGTCGGCAGAAATAAGAAAAACATCTTCCGATGCCTTCCTATAGATATGCATCTTCCGATGCCTATTGAAAAACATAGCATCTGCCGATGCCAACACAGAAGAGAAAAACACTCCAATACTTAGAAATTTTCGACAAAGAAATAATCTTAGTTTTTCTCAACCCGAATGAGACCTAGCCTTATCCTAATATTATTGAAAGTCTTTTCATCTAAAGGCTTGGTAAAGATGTCAGCAAGTTGATCTACAGAGTTAACGAATTCTAAAGAAATATCACCTCTTTGAACATGATCTCGGATGAAGTGATATCTGACATCTATGTGCTTTGTTCTAGAGTGTTGAATAGGATTTTAGAAATGTTAATGGCACTGGTGTTATCACACCGAATAGGAATCCTATCATAAAACAGATTGTAATCTTCCAAAGTCTGTTTCATCCAAAGCATTTGTGCACAACAACTACCGGCAGCAATATATTCACTCTCAGCAGTTGACAATGCAACAGAATTCTGTTTCTTCGAATACCAAGACACTAGAGATTCTCCTAGGAACTGACAAGTGCCACTAGTGCTTTTTCTATCAATAAGACTACCAGCATAGTCAGAATCTGAATAGCCAATCAGATCAAAAGAAGTGCCTTTAGGATACCATAATCCTAAGTCAAGAGTCCCACTTAAATATTTGAAAATTCTTTTGACAGCAGAGAGATGAGACTCCTTAGGGGCAGCCTGAAATCTAGCACAAAGACAAACACTAAAGAGTATATCCGGCCTACTTGCAGTCAGATATAGCAGAGAACCAATCATACCACGATATTTCTTAATATCAACATTTATTCCTTTTTCATATCCAGCTTAGTTGTGGTACTCATGGGAGTCTTGGAAGACTTGACAGATTCTAAACCAAATTCTTAAGGAGTTCCTTAATATACTTTTCTTGGCAGAAGAAAATTCCA
Organism: Begonia masoniana; assembly: GCA_022432975.1. Lineage (NCBI taxonomy): Eukaryota > Viridiplantae > Streptophyta > Magnoliopsida > Cucurbitales > Begoniaceae > Begonia > Begonia masoniana. The sequence goes on from CM039515.1 coordinate 7,973,642, forward strand.
TCAAGAGATTGACTAATCTGGAATCCTAAGAAAAACTTTAACTCCCCCATCATACTCATCTCGAATTCACTTTGCATGAGGGATGAAAACTCATTACACAATTTGACATTAGTTGAGCCAAAGATAATGTCATCGACATAAATTTGAACCAACAAAATGTCCTTCTCCTTTTGCATGGTAAACAGAGTTGAATCGGAGTTACCCTTTTTGAAATTCCTTTCCTCAAGGAAATTCTTCAATCTGTCATACCAAGCTCTAGGAGCCTGCTTAAGTCCATAGAGAGCTTTCCTAAGTTTGAAGACATGGTCGGGTTTATCAAAGGCTTCAAAACCTAAAGGTTGTTCTACATAAACTTCTTCTGTTATATAACCATTTAAAAAAGCACTCTTTACATCCATTTGAAGAGTGTGAAGTTTTTGTAGCAAGCAAAAGCTAGAAGCTTCTATTGACTTAATCTTTTTGTCTTTTCTCTTTTTTTTTTTAATCGATCCACTCAATTAATTACAACCTTGCCATTAAACCGACTTTCATTTATAATCTCTTATTATATAAATCCACCATAAGTAATCGCGGGAAAAAAATACATTACCAAGGTGCGTTTGTTACAACGAAGAGCACGTCGAATCGTCCTTGGAAATTTTGAAACACACCACTTTTACCCGAAATTCCCAAGTGTGATTTTGCCTTGACCGAGTTAACTTTCTCCGCCTACATATATCTCAGAAAGGAGTTTCATATTCCGGCCAAAATTACAAGTTGTTTTTTTAACAGAGTAGTCCCGCAACCTAAGACTGTGCGTGAGGTAACGCGGGTTTCCGATTGGCAGGTATTAACAATAAAATTTATTGTGGAATTTTTGAAGTCGCAATTGTCCCCTCTTTCACGCTTAAAAAGAAAGAATGAGAAGCTTGCATGGTCAGCTGCATGTGCAGGGTGATGAATCCAAAGAGCTAAAACCGAGATTGACCACGGCTCTCCCGTTTGCCACTGCCAGGTTGAAGCGACAAGTTCAGCGAATTTGCATGCTTCGAAGTTTGGCTTGGATTTGTCTTATGCCGGAGGGAAAGTTATTAACGTATGCTTCCGGTAGTTGAAGCCTTATTAGCAAAATTATCTGACGCATGATTTAAGCTGCATTAGTCTTTGCGTTTAATTTGGACACACTATCTGTATGGGCAGCACTGCGATGTGTTTCTCAACTCACCCACAGAGTCTCAATATTGTTTACACAGAGGAGCGAAATATGCGACAACGAGGTTGTTGGAGTTTTGTTAAGGCTATGAGTTCGAAATCCAAATACCACCCATGAAAGCGAATAAAGTTACAGATGCCTTAAGCAGGTTGCCTACTGACTGCTAGTCAGCCGTGACTTGCAGCGATGTCGGTGATATTGAAGTGAGCTTGAT